>LPNX010013679.1:20172-90596 GCA_001517045.1 Pseudotsuga menziesii
AATTTGCAAACAACCGAGAATCAACAGAATATGTATGCCGACAAACACAGGATTGAGCAGAGCTTTGAGGTAGGGGATTTAGTTTACTTAAGGCTCCATCCTTACAGACAGTCTTCACTTAAAAAGAAAGGATCAGAGAAGTTAAAACCCCACTTCTATGGACCCTACAAAATAATTCGAAAGGTGGGAGAGGTGGCATATGAACTAGAAATTCCCCAGGAAAGCAAAATTCACAATGTGTTCCATGTATCTAGTCTGAAGAAGACCCTTGGGCAACACATTGCTCCATCCACCGAATTGCCCCCTTTAGATGATGAAGGACTGCTGATACTGATTCCAAAACGGATCATACATACTAGAGAGAGGAAGCTCAGGAACAGAGTAATCAGGGAATACTTAGTTCAATGGAAAGAACTACTGCCAGAGGATGCCACCTGGGAAGGTGAACAGGTATTGCAGCATCCCAGTTTGAAGTTGCTTGAGGACAAGCAATCTCGAGCAGGGAGGACTGTAATGTCCTCTTCCAATTAGGCCTTGAGACCCAAAACCGCTAACCTATGTGATTCCTGTGGGTTCGAACGGTTACTGACAGCTAGGGAATCAACTGAGGACTAATGCCATCCATAGAAGATCTAGGGCATCATCATTTGGTCAAGAAGGGCCACCAGGGCCAAAGGCCACCTTCGTGCATGCCATCCTAGCATCATTTAATGATGCATGCACTCTTTAAGTCTCCATCCGCATGCATGCAAGTCAACGGAAAATTAGAAGATAAAGTGACCTAATTAGGTCAAAGATTAGGTTTTGCGCAGTTGAACTTTATAAATAAAGGATAAAGCGAGAGGAGACTTCACTTTTGATTATGATTATTTTGGGAGCTCTTGGATAGCAGCACAGCGTGCAGCACAACAGTTGGAGTTGGAGACTGAGTCTTCAGCTAACAGGATTTCAGCAGTGAAACATTTTCCCTAGTCTTATTCAGGGTAAGCCATACTGGTTCACCACTTGTTCTTCATTCATTCATCAGTTATCTAGCATATGGTATAGATCGTTGCAGGGACACGTGTGTAGCCGTAAAGGGGGGGTTTTCAGCCGAAAATCCCTAATCAGTTGTGGGGCCTTCAGATCTCAGTTTCCTTCCGAAACTCAGGCACCATTCTCATCATCAGCATCATACTCCAGTACCCGGTGATTATCAGATCCATCTGTGCTCATCCAGAATAGTTATCAGTAGTTTCAGGATTCTAGGGGCGTGAGCAGCTGTCTCTTAGAATCAAGTCGCTATCCTGCCTAGAGGACTCATAAATCACTCTTGTATTAGGAATTCTCTCCGGTACGGAAAGGCTATCAGCCCCGCAAATCCGCAGCTCCATCGGACACCTCCTTCCATGAGGGCGTCACCCTTTTCTGATTGGGCGTCTTGCTGCCGGGGGTTCACCGTAAGCAGAGGAGATCAGTTCATCTCCGATCCAGCTCTCAGTGCTTGCATACTTTCTCCAGAGCAGTCCAGCTGGCTTATCAGTGGTAAGTGTTCATTCTATCTCACAAACCCTAACCCTAATTTTTCCTATAAAATAGGGATTTTTGCATGGCAGTTTGCATGCCCAGTTGTATCAGCCTTTTTGCTTAGAAATAGAAAATATCGGGATTTGGGATATTACAAGAGAAGTCTTAGTAATTAGTGACTTTGAGTGACCCTTAGAGACCCTTTCCTTTCATTTTTAATGTTTTTTGTTTTGTTTAGTGATCGCTCTCTTTGTGGGACCTTAAAGGAAAATGGCCTAAGACTTTATATTATCCTTCTGGTAAGATATTGCTTACTTCATTTTCTTAGTCTTCTATATAAATTTGTTGAACATATTTTTATGTTTTTGAAAACCCTAAGGTTCAAATGTTTGTTTTCAATCACTGGGTGGAATGTAAGACTCAAAGACTACTCTTGACTATGTTTTATGTTATGCACCTAAAAGAGATCTACCTATGCAAAGTCTGCTGTCATTTTTTACCTAGACATTGACAAGTTTTTGTACTAGTATGCGATATTATATAAATTTATGTTGTTTATTTACCAAAAATAGTTGTCATGTCTAGACAACAAGTAACAAATTTGTCACCCTATCTATAGTAGGCTTCAAACTTGTGAGTTCATCTCCCTTGAGCCATAACACATATATCTTCCTACCTCGCTAAGTGGAATTGATAACCATGGATCATGTGCACAACTACTTGCTACTGTATAGTGGTTAATGTAGGTACAAAGTGGGAGTGCAAAAGTAACTCCCAGACCAATATTGAAGCAGGGAAAGATAAAAGATTAACTGTATAGCTATTAAGCTAAATATATAGCCAAGAGAAGAGTATGTCCTAGATTTCAAACAGAGCTTGACAGGTAGGGTATAGGAAGAGAGGACATAATGGATACTTGTTTATCTCATATATAGTCTAGGTTATAGCTTGGACCAAATTGTGAATATTTTTTTCTTTCTTTGTACAGTTAGGCATCCTAACTAAGTGATATTATTCTTTGATGGTTTCTTGTCAATCAGGTGCACATACCATAGAAAATGTAATCAATATTTTCAAAGGGTTTAGGACCAATTTTAATCTAAGTTTAGAACCTCAAATAATCAACAAACAATATGCAAGTGCAAAATGAAAATACATAGTTTATGCAACATAATCATGAAAGAAGTCTTTAGAAGAATATTGGCATTCGACTACTCTCCAAGGAAACCATGTATCAAGGATAAAATATTAGTTCAAGACTTAAGGGGATTGCTATCTTTGTCGAGTTTCTAATTTCATTCTCTTGAGCTATTATTTTATAAATAGAGTTACAAAGAGAATAGTCCAAAAGTCCTCAAAGAGGTCTTGGTCTGTTTCTTGGGAATTGATGATAAAATGTAGACTCCCAGACTTGTAGTCTTGGTCTGTCCTAGAACTTACCATTGCGTCTAGACTCCTCAAACACTAGTAGATCATCCTTCGTTCAATAATAAAACCCTAGGTAAAATTCAATGGGAGCAATAATCAAGTGAGTAAACTTTCCAAACCATTCACCGAGAGCAGTAATCAAACTCATTTCTAGGTTAGGAAAACTGATCGCATGGAATCCATATCTGTAATAGGACTAATGAATTGTTAGATTAAGAGTCATTTAACAGTGAAAATTATTTAAATCTAACATCGAATAAAGTACGATGGAAACAATCTAAAACACAATAAAGACTGACAATAATTAGACCAGTATAGATTAAAGTATTCAACCTAAGCTAGATTAAGTCTAGATATTCAGATAATCGTATCGGTAACCATTATCAAGCACATATTAGATATCTTCATTAGATATTAAAGGGACCTGACAAAAATATTAGAGCTAATATATCTAATTTTCTGAGTAGCTCAAAAGGGAAAAGAACTGCTTAAATAACTGCATAGTGCATACATTCAAATTCTATGCCCAAAATCCACAGAATAAGTTCCTACCAAAAGAGAAATAACTTGAAAGGTGAAAATAACCTCTCTAAAGATTGTAGACCCCAAGGAAAGTTGAACGATTGCATATATTTTCCACTCAATGAAAGCCACTGTCAAATTGCAATTGAAATCAAGCTGCATGCAAAGTGCCTAGATGATTCTTCATGTGGGTTTTTTCTGGAAATAAATTGCCGAGTCTTGAGGCATTTTATAGAGACAAAATCGTTCATCAATTTACTAAACCGTTCCATTGTCCACATTTTCCCCAAAGTTTAGGGTGAATTCAACCCTACGGTCCATATCCCGTTGAAATAACTGCTCCATACCTCCATTACTAAAAAAAATTGGGGCGAGCTAATGGCTCCTCACCTCCATTGCTGAAAATACGGGGGCGAGCTCACTACTTAGTGTTCAAATGGAAAAATCAGGGGGCAAACTCGAAAATATTGGGGTGAACTCAGTCCTCACAATTTCAAATGGAAAACTCTGGGGTGAACTCAAACCTATGTGCCTCCATTGCTGAAAATGCGGGGCAAAATCATTGTGTCGCGTATCCATTGCTGAAAATGTGGGGACGAATTCACGATTTTAACTAAATTGAACTTGACGAAATCCCTAAATGCCTGCATTATGATGTTGGCAATTTGTTTGAGGGTAATGGCTAATTTAATAATTATTGGACTAATATGTAAAATTAAAAAAAAAAAACTATTTTTATATTAAAAATTAGCCCATCATTTTTTTGAAACCCCTTTAATTTTGCCCTTAAAATTTTGAAAATAGACACAAAATATACATGTCTTCCACATTGGGTTGTAAGTGCACCCAACTTATGTTTTCTATGTGCAAAAACTAATTTATTAATTATTTTGACCCTTATTTCAAGTCGAAAATAGATAACAAGCAATTTGTTAAATAATTATGCCCAAGATTTCTAAAACATGCTCATGGTTATTGTCAACCGAGCTTGCAACATAGCTTAATATACAAGTTGCACTAATAACAATTTTGTTTTCATAGTGTGTTAAAGTTTTCCCAATATAGAATGAATATCATATTCAATTTAGTGACAAGAAAGTATGATATACAATGAGTTTGGCAACTGAAATCTTGAACCCTATTGAAATTGAACAGACACTGAGAGATCATTCAGTCGAAGACTTTTTAAGGAGACAGTAACTATATAGGCTTCGTCATCTGTCACAAGCCTCTCAGGAGCCGCCCCTCATAATTATTTACTAAATAATGCCATATATATTGATTATGTTGTATTTATTATAATAATAAATAAATATAGGCTAAATGTTGACTTTGTTCCCTGCTTAGTTAGATGTTATTGTTTTATCTGTAACTAAGAAATACTATGGTTATGGTTATTATTTTATTTATTAAGATTTTTTTTTTAAATTTGTAATTGCATTTTGGGCATAATAGTTTAAGTGGTTTAAGATTTTATATTTTTATAATTTTTTGAAGTTATTTTTAGGAAGACAGAATTCTCTCATGAAATCATTATTTTATATTATTTAATTTTTTATTTTTATTATATAAATGAATTCATCTCCTTATGTAATTTCAGCAAAATTTCGAAGACAAAAATAACCTAAAAAATGCCAAAATATCATATAACATTTAAACTATTTTATAATTGAATTAAATGAAATTTATAATAAAGTTAATGCTGACATCAATGCTATGTCAGTCCAGTCCAGTTGATATGTGTTGTAAATGTATATTTCATATTATAAAATCCACACCTGTTGCATATATCCACACCTGTTTTATCTTGAAAAACATATTATAAAATATACATGGTTGGACAATGGGTGAATGGGAAAATAATACAACATACTGTCAAGCTGAAGGCTAGATCAAAGCATGTATGAATCCATATTTCTCTTTAACTTTAATAGAAATTACGTGTAGCAATTATTGTAGACTCTCTATTTTTAACCTATTTCCAAATCCTTTTTCTCTTCTAGAAATGTAATATAATAAATAATTAATAAATTAGACTTTAAACTATATATATATATTTCAATAAAAATTTGAAAAGCCTGCAGAATTGTATCCTCCTCTGGAGGAGTCCATGATTATTCGAAAGAATAAAGGTTTTTTTTCTCAAGGAAAAAAATATATTTCAATAAAATTTACCATTTTTCTAATTAAAAAATAAAATTATAATAAAAGAACAATTACAAAATTGAATGCCATGTTTTAAACGGCATATTCAAACAAACTACAAGTCTACTCATTCACTATATTTGTCGAAATGGTATTTAAAAAATGTATGTGCTTTGAATTTTCTTAGATAAAAAATAACATTTACGATAGATTTAAAAACAAACTAATCTTTACTAGCTTACCATTAGTTACATCAAGCCCGATCCAATAATTACCAACTGAACGATTTCATTTTCTTAATTTTATGAGGTCTTTACGAATAAGATGGACGCTACTTATTTGGTCCTCTTGTGCAGAAGAGGCACATGACTTATGGTTCTTCATCTTGTTATAATTAACGGTGTTTAATTTTATTGTTTTGATTGGTTCTTCAAACAATTCTTCATACTTTAATGTTAAACAATCATTTTAATATTAATTAAATGCTCACATTACTTCTATTCTCTAATGTTAAACAATCATTGTAATATTTAGATGCCCATATGGAATCTATGTACCATGTTGGGTTGTAAATAATGAACTAAAATTTTTATTTGAAAGGATTCTCTCTACTCCAATCGAGTTCATCTCATCATCTATAATTCATTGCTTTGTGTTCATCATGGCTTCATGACAAACATGATGTTACACAGTTTCTGCAAGTTCTAGACGGTATAGGTAGCTAGAATTTGTTCATGAAGTTACATGGTTTCTGCAAGTTCTCGAGGGTACATGTTGCTATAATTTGTTCATATTTTATAAGTTACAAGTTTTTCAATATTTCATGGTTTGCACTAATTAGTGTCACCAATGCTATTCTCCTCAGACACCTCATTCCCATTAAAGTAGAGTTATTATTCATTATGATTTTTCAAATTGCATTGCATGGGTTGTGAATTCACCACGAATTGCATTGATGGCTTACAAAATTCACACAACCCATCTCAATATATAAAATGTCTCATTTTCCATTGGTGGGGTTTTAGCTTGAGACAATCTAAATAAAGAAAAAAGAACAATGTGATCTATATTGTAACCTTCATTAAAAAAACATTTTATATGTAATGTTTTTGGTAATTAATTTTATTAGTAGTTTCTTGAGAGTTTAACTAAAGATAATTAAAGTTATAAAAAAAGACCAACTCCAATTGTAGATTTAAAATTATTTATACATTGTAGATTCAAAATTACTATAAATAAACTATTATTTTTATAAATTAACAATTTTTTAAACCAATATATTTTTCTCTTTTAACATATTAAAATTATATGTATTTTTAATATTTAATATTTAAAATGATTAATGATTTAACTATTAGTTATCTAATGTATAATTAAAATTTATTATATTATTATTAAGCATTAATATATTATTAATTAATATTTCTTTTTGAAAATTTAATTCAAGATAATTTAGATTAAAAAAAACAATTTCAATTATACATGTTATAAAAGAAAATGTCAAAATAAACTATTAAAAATTTAGTTTAGACTAAAAGTTTTATATTTATTTTCTTTTTTATTTGTTATATTAAAATATTTATATAATATCATAAAAACAAGCTTTAAAGTTATTATAAATAAGCTATTATATTTTTAATTATATTTTTGTTTTTCAAATTGTTAAGCTATTTTTTCAAATATATAAATTTATATAGGATAGTTTATTACATCACTTTTAAAAAATAATATATTATTCAAATGAACACAAATCATAAACTAGTTAATGTGCTTTAAATATATTTACTTATATTGGATCCTTACTTCACAATGAATTTTATAATAAATATTAGATGAATGACAATGCCAAAACATAACTACAATTTGACATTCCAAAAATAAAGTAATTTAGTTTATTTATATTTATATTTATATTTATAAAAGTACTAAGTTGCCTTATAAATAACACTTCTTTGTAAAAATGACTTATCTTATTTTTATACTAGATGCACTCTTATTTATGACTTTATAAAAATGACATACCTTATATTTATACTCAATGCATACATTACAACATAACATTATAAAAGAACATAAAAAAAGATAAGAAGTATAAAGTTAATATACTTGTATAAACTACTTCATAGTGTATGGACCTGCTCTTATAATGTAATTAAGGGATATTCAAGGGACATGCCCATATAATGTAATTAAAGGATATGCAAATATAATTATGTAAATAAGGTTAGTAAATTGGTAAAAAAACAGAAAGACCCATTTTACCTTATGCCATGGCACATATATAAACTATGTAAGGAGGATTGGAGGTACACTTTTATGGTTGACACATATATAAACTATGTAAGGAGGACACATTGGAGGTACACTTCACATGTGAAAGAGATATGATTAATAAAGAGGTGGAGGTGGAATAAGAAACGAGCACTTTACATTTTATTAACTAAGAAAAAACTTGTTTATTAAAAAAATATATGTGTGCACACACCTAGACAAGAGGTTTAATAGAAAACTTAACTTTGTAAATTTAAATATTTACCAAAAAAATTAAACAAAAGTTTTTGATGAAGCATTTAATTTCAATCAAGTAAGCATGCATTATCATTTAGAGTAGAGTTTGAATTTTGAAATTTTAAATATAAATTTATACTAAAATATGAAATATTAAGATATTAAATTTTATGTTTGAATAAAGACAATATTATTTTTCTTATATTGCTTATTAAATAAACATTTTTTATCATGTAAAATACACAATATATCCTTAAATTTATATATGTAGATCTACATTGAATGAAATAGTGACATAAGGATCATGGTATATTGAAACTTCTATTTATGTAAAAAGATAAATGTATTATTTTCTATGACATAAATATCTCTATCTCTTAAACTCAATTCCACATGGTAACACATTCTTATTTGATAAAAACTAAGTGTTTCATTGAATACATACATCACAAAATCAATATGCTATGAGCATTGTTTAAGAAACTATGTGGAAAGTTAGTAATAGTCATTTATTGAAAACAAACATATTCACATTGTAACCAATACACCATGATGTAACTAGTAGGAAGAACCACTCTTTTGTTATTGGTTTCATTTGAATAAGGATCATGATATATTTGGGCCTTATATGTTTTTATGGACTATTTCTATTAATCAATATAAGATAAATTAATTTTGTATAGTGAGATTTTGATGTCGTATCAAAACATTTCTAACTATAGTCAAGTATACATCTCACACTAAAATACAAAATATATATTTTTACAATCTCGACATTTTCTTGTTTGTCATCATTGGAATCTAATCATGCAATGTTTAATAAAATTGCATTTCTAATTTGATGATGTTGATTTTGACATTTTCGTGTTTGACATCACTAGAATCTGATTTGCAACTCATGGGCAATCTTGCAAACAATAATAACAAATACATCCTCCAAGCATTGACTATGTTTATTGCATGATTTGTCACAAATTCCACCAATAGTTCAAATGCCCAGTAAGATGATGACCATCAGCGAGAAAAACAAATATTCTTATGTGTAGGGAAGAGATTAATGTTATTGTACAAATTATGGGTCTAATCAAGATTAGTAAATGTGCATGCAGAGTGGTCATGCAAATTATATACACACTTGGATCTATCTCTCCTAAGTTACTACCCTATGTTGTCCCCACATCTGATAATTACATTGGGCCTCCATGGGACCAATCCCAACCAAAGCACATACTAATGCCACCCATAAATTGCAGTAACAAGAAACAAATCCCCCTCAAGATCGCTTCATAATTGATTATCCATAAAAACCAAGGATTAACATTAACAAGGTCAACCATTGAAATTGGTAACAATGAATGCCAAGAATTGACCTTCATAGCAATGCCATGCACTGCAACATTAGAAGGAATGTGAATTGCACTATCTTTCTCCTTAGAATGCTATGCAAATATGAAAGACACTTCATATGTATGACTTCGAAAAAAGGAAGAGGCACGCCTTCATTCTTTGTTTCTTTCACACTTAAAATTGCAACCCTCAATCCCTGCACTCCCCCTACCAAAGGAAAATACCAATGTTGATTTCCAATATAATTAGAGTCAAACTTGATCACTACCTAGACTTTTATTATTTTACTAACATATGTATACTTTCTCCTATGACAAATTAATGTGCATTTAATTTTACTTGCCATCGATTACATGGGATTCTATTTATTGCTTATTGGTACTTGCAATAGAGTTTCTTTTCAATTTCATCTACTACTATGCTTACCATAAATTAGCTAAACTTGCTTTCAACACAAAATATTATATTATGTACATACACACAACTTTCTCTCATTTTGCAACATATTGAAGTTCTCTTCGGCTTTTCCTAGTTTTATTTTAGCAACGAAGATATATAGTGTGTCAATATCAATTCTTACTTATACTTTACCCCCCTCAAGGCATCAATGCCTGCTTCAGGGGTATGCTAGTTTTATTTTAGCAACGAAGATATAGTGTCTCAATATTAATTCTTACTTATACTTTACCCCTCAAGGCATCTACCAATGCCTCTTTCAAATGGCCATTAGTAGCTGCCACTCGCTGAGATGCAAGGTTGAAGTCATCACCTGATCTGCACAGTCAATAACAATAACAGTTGAACAAATCAACAATTGAAACACTCATGCAGATAACACGCACATCTTGAAGTAAATCTCCAAGCTTGTTGGCTTCCAATAAATATACAGCATGCCAATGTTAACTGATAAAAATACTTACGGATCAAAGACACAACCACCAGCTTCTTGAACTATTAGAACCCCAGCAGCCACATCCCTAATGAATCCAAGAAGCTTAGTTTAACCAATCATCACAAGGTTACTGTCTTCATGCCTCCCTATGAATTTTTAAATATATTACAGCAGTTGCATTACACATACCAGAGACCACCATATCCTAATTGATAGAAGAGATCAAGCCTTCCACTTGCCACTCCACACAAGTTCAAAGCACATGAGCCAGTCATGCGCACAGAGCGCACCTTTCAAACATGAGTAAATTGCAACCAGTGTTAACATTGCAACATAAGTTTTAGTTCATTCATGTGGTTATGATTCCAGAATAGACTTACCTTGAAAAGCAGCTCTTTAAAGCGATCTGTATTGGCATCAACAGTTGGTTTATCACGCTTTGTCCCGAACTGCATATTAAACAATTCGAATAAGTACATCACCCAAGTTTTGAATGATTGATAAGAATGACTCCTAATTCATCAAGTATTGTAAGGACTAGCAGAAAAACAACGCTTGTTTTAAATTTCATTTCATAAACTCAAACCATTTGTGTTCCTCGATTTAATGTTTTGTTATCTTACCTTTTTTGGAAACACTCTGATGTGATTGGATGTGAATTTGTGGCATGAACATTCATTCTTCTTGTGTAAAATCTAGATTACTAGCTAGCCGAGCATAAAATCTTTTGGATATCGTTTTCCACTTTTAGCATATCATATTCAACTGGAGAACAACTCAAAACAATAACATACATTAACCATTCAAATAGAAAGCATCAGTTTGAACTTTGAGGCCTGCCTCAGATAACGATCTTACTAATGGCAATTTACAAATGGTTTTTGTGATGTTCAGTTGGTTTCAGCTTAGCAGTCCGGCTTGTGATATTGACATCTATGTTACCATGGATGTAAACAAATGAAGCTGAAAAAAATGAAAATAGTATTATTCTTTATAGTAAACAAACTTCAGATAAAATGAATGCAATGAATGTCATTACGTGCTGGTCCCAAATGCTCAAAAACATCCACTCAAACTCACCCAACAGATTTGACACTTTGCATATTGAAATGCAATATTGGACCTTTAGCTTTTCGACACCACCAAAATACTTAGTGGTGTCCTGACATAATACTTTTTTGGAAGAGGCTTTTCCAGTTATCACAATGAGGCAAGCTCTATGTATCTGGTTTACATCATTAAAAAAAGAAACCACTTATTGATTAGCTCTGCCTGATCAATACTGAGAGTTGATGGCGTTAGGGATAGGATCTCTGTCCATTGCATGTCCAGCCCACTTAGGCAGCCATGGTGGCTTTTCCCTTTCGGGAGGCTAAACATATCACACTCTTGGGGCAAATTGAACACTGATAGGGGAATATCACCACCCCCACTTGACCAACCAGTGAAGCCCCCAGTGGTGTCTTGACATTGTATATTTAAGACCACATAGAATTTAACTAGCAAAAAACATGATATCACTATCAAACTGAGCACAAGAAAAGAGAGCAAAGGGTTGTAACATCAAGTTTTCGAGTGTTGTTAACAGATTTGGACACCTACATTAAATGATCGCTGACCTATATAGAAGAAGAACTAGACCGTGGAAGGTGAAGTGTGTTTTATTTTCAGTGGCAAAACTTCACAAAAAATAAAGTCTAAGGGAAGATATAACAATGTAAGTTGATCAATACTTGTGATAACAACCTAGAAGATCCGATCACCAAATTGGGCTTTGAAAAGGTTGGCCATTTCCTTTGCCCCTCCACTCCAGTATCTTCTTCATGGCCCCTCTAGAGAGGGGCAGACCCTCCTCATAGGATTTGTGTTAGCTTTCGGGGCTTACTCTAAAAGTGTCTACACCATGTTTGGGGGTGCTTCATGTGATGTCGGGTGTGTTACCCCCGAGTTGCACTTGGATGGAATTTCAGTGGATTCGTCAAAGAATGAACAAGTCAATTGTTCAGCATTATAGTTCAGAAGTCCATGAAAGCCATTTTTTGGTCATTTTTTTTTGCACGTTCATACCCCATGGGGAGTTGTAATAAAATGATGTAGCATGATAGCTTTTTGTAAAAGGCTTGGATTTCATAGGACTTAGACATCAATCCAATTACTCTATAGTGCTTTTTCTTCGTTAATTATATATCGCTTTCTAGCGACTTATAATTTTTGAGTTTTTCACTCAATCCTCCAAAGCTAGAGTAATTGTCTTGATGGTTAGGCCTTAGGGGGTTGTTAAAACTTAATGTCAATGCATATTACCATCCTAGTCATTATTTTTTAGTCATATGAACATGCACTAAGTCCCCCCTAGGATTTAATTTTCCGTCATTTAAAAAATTTCCTGCAAAACCAAGATATTTTAATTGTAAAAATTCACTAAGTCATAAAAGTGGTACCAAGAGGCGAAATTTGCCATGGGGGTGCTCATTTTCTAACTCAAATAACCCACTTTAATTCTGTACCCAGTTTGAGAGTGAAATTAGTGATTATTAATCACTTATATTCATTAATAAATACCAAATAAATGGGAAAATTTAGCATCCGATAATTTGAGGAAACATGTCTAGGACATGTTTTAGTCATTTGCAGTGGTGGCAATCCAGTGCCAAGTTAGAAACAAGTTAGAAGGGAGCCGACATAGAAACAAGTTAGAAGGGAGCTGACATAGTTAATCAGAGATTGGATTGAGATCGCTTTTGAGGGTGGGTGCATTCTTCAAGAAGAGGGGCACATTCCTTCATGAGAGATGGCACATTAGTAGAGGATGGGTTTCCAACATCTTGAGAGGTGGCGCCCATTCCCCTTGAATCACTCCTAAACACCTCTAGTTCCTCTCAAGTGCGCCCTCAATCACCTCACCCTCTTCCTACACTTGGAAAATTTGCCCCCTTGGGGTTTTGGGGCTCTCTTTTCCTATTTAAGCAAGGCATTCTCTCATTCTCCGAATGGTTGGAGTGTGGAACCTCTGCTCATGCTCTGGGCTATTGTAATATATTTTATGAGTTGAATAAAAAGGCTTTGGAGGTCTACAGTGTGTGTGGATGAACATTGTCAATGATTTATGAGGTAACAATGTAGTGGTTTCTATTTGTTGCATTTGTGTTGATCTGGCCTTTGAAGAACTGCTGTCAGTTAGTAGGATAAATGATTTGGGTTCAATTTCATTTATTTATTACTTATGCATAGATATTTAGGGTTTGTATGTTTAATTTTTTTATATGCATACTATTATAATCTCTGGTATAGGAAGTACTAGATTTGATGCTCTTGTTGCAAGTAGTTTAAGCTGTGCAGGTCATCTTGCTTGAAGGAATGGCTGATCTAGGTTGAATCTCCCATATCTTCAAGCACTTTCAGAAGGACATAGTCCCTTTGCTTCCCACCATTAGACTCCATAGATCTGGACATTCAAGCTTGGGCTCTTTCTTATTCTCCCTCCACTTTTAACTTAAAATTTCTTTTGGTTACTATATTGCATGCTTACTTTGAAGTAGTTCTCTTTAAAAAGAATATCAATATCTAGTTTGATAAGTATGCATTCTCTTAACTAGATCTAAGTTTCAAAGCATTATTTTTAGAATAGATCCAGCTTCTTAACCGACTACTTAAGATTATCAAGATATTGTCTTTCAAAGTACTTTAGGTTGATAAATTTTTATGCTTCTAATGCTTTATCTATCATATTAAGGGCTTTTGACGAACAGGTAAAAGGAAGTACTGGAAAAGTTTTGAAGATTTGGCCCATTCGGGACCCCCTGAAGCACTCTACCTCAATCCTAATCCAGATCCTAAAATTTGTAAGCCTTTTGGTCCTGATCTATAAAGGACCATAGGAATTCCCTTTAAAATTGTAAAAATCATAATAAAATAAGTGGGCTACTCGTTGCCCAGTTCCCATCCCCCTTGGGGGGATCTGTGTCATTTTCGCGTCGTGAAATTTTGATTACTTTCTGGTTTATTTTATTTTGATTTACTAACCATTAGCTTATCTAGATTAGTTTAGTTTCCTTTCAGTTATTTTCACTTCGCTTAAAATAAAGAAATTCGACTTTGTATCCCCTAGTATGCTCTTGTGACCATCGCAGGCTTGCCTGATTTGTGGTTAACAATCAGAAAATGGATACTTAGGGACTAGCATAATAGTAAAATCCACCTAAAGCATTATTATCTAAATGAAAGGTTACATTGAAAATACTACGGACTCCAGGGTTAGAGGGGTTCCTAAAGCAGACTATACATCCCCCCCTGTTGGACACCTGGTACTGTTGCTCTGTACACACTTGTGAGGATAATCCTGAAGTGGGCCAAATTCTTAGATAGTTTCTTTTTGCAATTAACATGCACAAATTCAATCTCAATGTCAATAAACCCACTGTAAGCAACTCATTTTTAATAATTTAAAACTGACCAAGAGCATTTGTAAAACATTTCCATTTTAGTAGCCATCTTTACTTTTCGACACTGGTCTATTTTGATTCAGTCTTTTACTTATGTGTATGAGTTAATATGTTGCTAGTTTATATTTTCTTTCATATCGCTCTTATGTCAATCAATAAATTCCTAGATTTACTTTTCTATTTAGCTTACTTATCCTTAGTTATTGTTTTAGGGACCACCCTCCTTGGCTTCACTAGGAGTTACCCTAAACGAAGGAGTCAAGTGTTAAGTGACACCAAACATGACTCGTGACTTTTCCCCAAGGATGCACTCAGTGGCTTGAATATTTATACCATGTTAACCCGAGGGGTGTATTACGTAGCAACAAGGTGCATGATGTATGAATGAGCCTTGGATGTGTCGTGATGGACATACATATGTGAGGTGGCTTGCTCATTGATTTCTATACCNGAGGTGTGTATTACGTAGCAACAAGGTGCATGATGTATGAATGAGCCTTGGATGTGTCGTGATGGACATACATATGTGAGGTGGCTTGCTCATTGATTTCTATACCTTGTATGGATGGTTGTATGGCTATCTTCCTTGGAGCATTGGAGACGTCAACAACAGAATGACATTCTTCATGATGCACACATGGAAAGTGGGTGTCTTGCTTGGAGCACAACTTGTCTTGGAGGAGCGTGTTGGGCCCTTAATGGCGTGGGGAAACTTGGTTACGTGTATGGAGACTTGTGCTTTACTTGAGGATGCCTGGGTTGTGGGAGTGATCATGTAGGTGGGGTGGAGTTTAAGTAGTAGATGGCATAGGAGGAGCAATGGAGCTTTGGAAGCTTGTGGAGGTGCATTAGAGGAAATTTGGAGTCTAAAATGGGCCTTATAAGAAAATGAGCCAACAATAAATTCCTGTGAGTTGGAATTCAAGAACAAATAGAATTTCAATAAAATGAGTCAACCATAATGGTTGAATTCACATATTTTTTTTGTTCGTATTTTCAACATATCTTCTCATGTTTTTGCTCAAATTTCAATCGGGGGGGCTTGTTGGATGCGGAGTTTAACTCCGCATCCAACGAATACCCACACGGTATACTTTTGGTGGATCTCGCTACCCCAAAAACAAGAAATACCTGAAAAAACATGATGAGCAAAAAAATAGTTTTTTTCTTTCTTCCTCCAAAATTAATAAATAATATTTTATTATTTTCCTTAGGAGACCCATTTTAGACCTCAAATTTCCTCTAATAGAGTGTTGTGTCGATCTTAAGGTGTGTTCATGCCTTGGAGCCTTGCTTATTGGACATCTTCACCTTGGAGCTTAACACATGTCACTTGTAGAGGGAGTGCTTCACATGTGGGTCCAACTTGTATATAGGTTGCTTGTAGTGGACTAAGTCTACTATTGTATTGTTTACCTCCCTCATCTCAAACACATAAATAGAGGGAGCAGATTGTCATTTGTTGATACTTGATCGCATGGATTCATTCATCATTCACTTGTACTAGAGATGTGAGGAGTGGAGTGTGTTGTCCTTCGATTGCACATCGTCAACAAAAATCTTTTGGACTGCTGTTTACTTTAGTGGGAAAGGTGTGGCCCTGAGGGCAAGCAAAGAGCCAGGTGCTATCACCTGATCCCAACTCCTCCGTTTAGGCTAACTCCTAACGAATCCAAGGAGGGCAGTCCCTATTAGAAGAAAATCTATGGTGTTTAGTCTACGAAAGAAAAGACTAAATCTAGGAGTTAATATGAAATGGATGAAATTAAAGATTACCAATTACTGCAAACAAGATTTAATTTTAGCAACACTTTAATTGAAATTAGATACACAATATTCAATGACACATTACGTGATTTACTTATGCAAAAAGAACAAAATAGACCAGTGCCAAAATGAAAAGAGTGCTTGCAAATGTGGGTTGCTAGTATAGTCTCAGTGAAAGTATTGTAGTGTCTTGGTTGTTAAATTTTAGATTATTAAATGAATAATTAAAGGTGTGGGTTAATTGTGGGTTTGGCCCAACAAGTCAAATCCCTTCGAACTGAGTGCTAAAGCGGTAATACCAAGTGTCCAACAGGGCGAGGATGAACCTGCATGGAGTAGCCCCCTGACTCTGTAGTGCTTACACTTTGCAACCTCCCGAGTTCTCGAGAAAATGACTTGTGTGGATTTCCTTATTAAATCTAGTAACTCGTATCTCTTTCTGATACAACCAACTGATCAGACAAGTTGCAGCGGTGTAGAGCATACGAGGAAGGAGTCTTAGTTTATTCTATTAGAGACGTAACAATGAGTTGTTTAGATGATGACCAAAGAGTCTCTTTCACCTTTCGGTTACTCGAGAAAGCAAAGGTTGGATTGATTAAATAAACAAATAAATTGGAAAAGATAAAACTAACACTAAACTCTTTGACAGAGAGCACTCTTGATCCACCTTTCAGTGAGATTCAAGAGATTTTGGATTCCTTTTTTTACTTAACAAAATGATAAACAAAACTAATCTAAAAAATTAAACCTCTCTAATAAAGAGTGCTCTTGATCCACTTTTCAGTGAGATTCAAGAGGCTTTGGTTCTTTTTATTTTTTGCAGTTTATATAAAGCAAAGAAAGATTTGAAATAAAATTAAACTAAATGAAGTTTTCCTTTTAGCTTTTATGAAAGCAACAATAAGACTAAAGGCTAATCTAACAATTACTTATGCATGCAAATAAGTAAGAAAATAAATAGTAAAACAAGGACGATACAGGCTTCCCCCAAATGGGGGAAGAGGGGTGTGGGAGCCTTTATCCCACTCGCTTTTTATTGATCTGTTACAATGATTTAAAAAGAAAGGGTGCTTTTGATCCTTGAAAAAAGGGGTCGAAAAGGATCAGAAATACTTGGGAAAGCAAGGGAATGAAGAAGGGGGATGGTAGAGTTAAGTCTGGATGCTCCGGCAAGCCTAAAACTCCAAATTTCGGTAGCGTACCCTTCTCTTTTTTCGTAGACCTGCTAAAAACCAGCAAGCTAACAGTGCAAAATCAGTGATTTAGTGCTTAAAAATACATAAAAAAAATACACCCTAGTACTTGCCGAAAAATAGGAATATTTTATCACTTTAAGTACTAGAAGGGGAAACTAGATCTAAGCTTTTGATCATGAAATGAAGCACTTCCGAGATCTAATTTAAACAAGTAAATAAAATTATGAACTTTTGCATACAATTTACTTGTGTAATGAAAGTAACTAGAAAGAAAAAGATTGTAGTTTTTAGGAAGGAAAGACAAGGAACTCAATCTCAAGCTTGAACAAGATCGAGGAGGAGGATGCCTGAAAAAAAAAAGAAACATTAGATCCAAAATATGTGGTGAAGAAGACAAGATGCAGCCGAGCTCCAATCTTACTCCACACTTGATGATCTGCATAGCTAAAGGACCCTTCAAACAAGTGATTAAATCTAGTATGGTAGGTTAAATAAAATCAAAAGTGCAGATGTATAACCAAATACAACATGCAACTCTTATATCTTAGATAACTATTCATAAATAAACAAATTGACCCTTCAAATGTCTATTCTATGGATTAGCATATAATCTTCTTAGCTAGATAATCAATACTTGCATAAAAGAAAAAATAACAAAGCATATATCACCTCAGTTATTTAATCAAACATTCACAACAATGAGAGTTCTTGCACCCTTAGTCTGACCTCCAAAGTCTCAAGTTTATTCATAAAAATATAAGCAATTACAATTTACATGAGTAGAGGTCCCTTGCTTCCATCCCTAATGAGGAAGAAGGCCTCGTATTTATACAAAAACCAAGCCCCAGGGGGGAATTTATGAACTGAAATTCAACTCAGCATGTAACTGAGTTGAAGTGAACCTGAACTGAGCCGAACCCCTATTGAAATGAAGAGGAACTAACCCTCTCCGCCAACAAATCACCAAACTCACCAATCCAAATTGGCGTCTCCTTCTCCCCTCACGCGAATGTACGGAATCTCTATATGGTTGACGTCACCATAACTCATGATTTGCGAGCTCTCAAATGAATGGACCAAGCTTTAGAATAATTTAAAGTTTAAAATCATATGAGAGGGGGTCCACTATCCACCCATTCGTATCCACCCATGAGCTAGCATGAGCTCTCCCTTGTAGATGCTCACGTCATCCACTAAACACATAAAACAAACTCGCATGGTGTACAATACTAGATCATGGTCTATAATATTAACTTAATTTCTTTAAGTGGATGGGTCCCCCCAATCCCACTCATCACTACCACATAAGCGTGAGTTCCATCAATGCTAACATCACACTCATCCTTCACGTCATCCTCTTTTCATATTAATTCGACTTCACCTTTTTTTATCCAAAGTTCTAACTCAAACCATGTGGAAGAGGGTCGTATGACTTTTTGGACCACATGCCAAGTCATCCCCACCAATAAAATATTCAATTTTGACTTTTTAATATTTGGACTTTAGTGCATTTTGTCCAAATTTAGCATTTAAAATGCTACTCTGATGCTCAGTTAGCCGTATGATGTCTTTTGGGATGCTTCAACTGGCTGAAACATAGTGAAATTGGCCCCTGGGGTAAAGATGTTGCTCCGGGCTTGAAAATGAGCCCAACCACGCTAAAAACGGACTCCAGATCACATATTTTTTACATTTTGAATTTTTCCTTTTAAACCCTTAAAAAACGACTTAAAACAAAAAAAACTCTAGGGGGACTTGGTACATGTTCATATGACTCAATCGGAATGCCTAGCATGTTGAAAAACACTAACACGAAGGCTCTAATAACCACCTAAGGCTGAAACACCAAGGCAACTACCCCGGCTTTGGGGGTGTGAGTGAAAAACTCAGAAATTATTAGTCGTTTGTTCAACAACCAATAATAACCAAGGGAAAAAACACTCTGGTCTATTCGGTTTGATGCTCAAGTCCAGGAAGCCGAGCTTTTTACAAAAAATTAAATGCTAGGACATTTCTTACAATTTCCCTAAGGGGGTATGAACATGTATTTACAAAAAATAAAAATTTTAGCCAAAAACTGGCTAACTCTGGAGCACACTGAACTTCTGAACTCTGGAGATGAGCATTCATCATGCTCGATAACTGGCGGATCAATAGGAAGTTCAACTATTGTACAAAATAGTTGGTGACAGAGTGCACTAGTCTCTTTCTCATATTCTCTTCATTGTATTACCACTCATTGTCTTGGAGTGCTAGAGTCCTTGGAGAAGTTCAAGGATAACTCTAGGGTTGGAGTTTTAACCTAAGGAGGAAAAGAATATAGGATTTGTAATAAACCCTAGAGAGTAAAAAAATCTATGCTCTCGTATCTCTTTTGAGAGAAAACGACAAGGGTTTTGAAATCCCTAGTGCTACTTTTTATGCTTAGTAGGAGACAAGAAGGTGCCTTGCACACTTGTGGGATGCAAGTGTAGTAGTCAAAGAGGATCTTTTGTGAATAAACCAACTTTAGTTAGGAGTGATTTCCAGTTAAGAGGAGTTGGTGGCAAGGCTTTTCATGGTTTCCCTAGCTAAGGTTTAGAGAGCTTGATATTGCACCAGCTTGTGATAAGCTAAGTATGGATCTCCGTAATATCCCAAATACTGATATTCTCTAATGTTCTATGATTGTGCTGACTCGCACACTCAATCTCGTACAAATTTGCAAAATAATTGTGCATGCAAACTCGCCATGCAAAAATGCCCTAAAATATAGCTGAATTAGGGTTAGGGTTTTGCAGAGAGAAATTAACACTTACCAATGATATTCCGGTTGATAATGACTCCAGAGATAGCTGCATGCATAAGGATCTAGATGGGTGGTCTAATAATGCTCTTTTCCTTCGGTGTTACTACCCCGCAATACTGTAAGCACCCTCCAGACTGAAGGTGACGTTTCTGTAGGAGGAGAGGTCCGTTCGGGCTGAAAATTTCTGAGCTTGTTCGTCTGCTGATGCCGGAGAGATGGACTGACACATGCGAAGGTTTGGCTACCTCTAAGTTCCCTAGCGAATTGATTGGCAGTTTTGTTGCTCACGCCCCCAACTGATCTGTTTGGCTGATAGCTGCTCCAGGTGAGCAAACTGATCGCTGATAATCACTACATACCGTAGGATAGGCCTGCTGAGAAAGAGGAAGCTGACATGCAGAGAAAAGACTGGGTTTGTGGTCCCAACGAATCAATCTATGTTTTCCCTACTACTTTCGGCTGCAAAACATGGATCTGCTAATAACCCTTCGGAATGTGCCGGATCTCCAAATACTGTAGTATATGATGGATGCAATGGATAAACCTAGATGATCTATCCTAATAAGAGACTAGGGCAGATATCTCACTGCCGAACCTTCGCTAGCTGAAGACACCATCTCCAACCTCAACTACCGTGGCTGCACGCTGTGCTGCTGCTTGAAACTCCAAAATCAATCAACAATAACAATAGATATCTTCTTTGGTCTCATAACCCTCTTAAATAGAGTCTCATGTACTTTTAGGGTTTGCATGTCACTTTTAGGGTTTTCGCTTCACTTTTGAATGCAAGCAATTCTATTTTGATGTTGACTTTTAAGCCTAAAGAAACAAGGCTTCTTCTATCCGACTGATGACTTGACACTGAAGGAATGTCCTATTCTGCTCTAAGTATCAAATGCGCTCAGTCAATTCCCTCTCATGCAGTACCCGCTCGAACCTATGGGAATTAAGTAGGTTAGCGGGTGTTTTTGGATGCTTAATTAGAGGGGGACATTATAGTCCTCCCTCCTTGAAATTGCTTGTCCTCAAGCAACTGCAAACTAGGATGCTGCAATACCTTCTCTCCTTCCCATGTGGCATCCTCCATAGGTAATTCCTTCCATTTCACCAGATATTCTCGAATCACCCTGTTTCGGAGCTTCCTTTCTCGCACTTGTAGGATTTGATCTAGAATCAGTACCAGTAGCCCTTCATCATCTAAGGGAGGTAACTTAGTGGATGGAGCAATGTGTTGTCCTAATGTTTTCTTGAGACTGGACACATGAAATACATTGTGAATCTTGCTTTCCTCCGGGAGTTCTAGCTCATAAGCCACCTCTCCAAACTTTCGAATCACCTTGTAAGGACCATAGAAGCGAGGTTTTAGTTTTTCCGCTCCTTTCTTCTTGAGGGAAGATTGCTTGTATGGTTGTAGCTGTAAATATACCAGATCTCCTACCTCGAAGCTCCTGTCAACCGTGTGTCTGTCTGCGTATAATTTTTGCTGATTCTGTGCTGACTGTAAGTTCTCTCTCAGGATCTTAAGGCTATCCTGACTAGTCTGTATCCAATCTTTGGCCTTGGGTGCTCTACTGTCTCCAAAAGCTAGATCTGCGAAGCTCAATGCCTCATAGCCATACAATGCTTTAAAATATGTCATCTGGATAGACATATGGTAGGTGGTATTGTAGCAGTATTCCCCTAAGTGTAGCCACTTAATCCATGTCCTCTATTGGCCTGCTACATAATTGCACAGATACCCTTCAACCCACTTGTTGACAATCTCGGTCTATCTGTCGATTTGCGGGTGATAGCTCGTACTTGTAGCGAGTTTCGTCCCTGCCAATCTAAATAGCTCCTGCCAGAAGGCACTGGTGAATTTACTGTCCCGATCACTGACAATGGTCTTGGGTAGCCCATGTAATATGAAGACCTCTCTGAAAAATAACTCGGCTACCTGGGCTGTGGAGTAATCGGATGAGATAGCAAAGAAATGGGCGAATTTGGTTAGTCGATCAACCACGACATATAAGCAATCTCGCCCTTGGACCTTGGGAAACCCTATAATGAAGTCCATGGAGATACTTTCCCACTTATGTTTCGGAATTGGTAGTGGCTGAAGTAACCCTGCTGGATGGACGTGTTCGACCTTGTTCTGTTGAAATATGCTACATTCTCGCATGTGCTGCATAACCTTGCCCTTGAGACCCTTCCATGAGAACCTCTCTCGGATCTGCCTATAGGTCTTCAAGAAACCCTGATGTCCTGATAATGGAGAGTCATGTGACGCCTGTATGATCTTCTGTTTTAAGGCCGATTCTGGGACAAGGTATCCTGCTCTTGTAATAGATGATGTCATCAATAATTCTGTACCTGTTATCCTGAATTTGTCCATCCAATAATTCGCAAGCAAATTTATTTTTGGAGTATTCTACTAAGAGAAGAGACCTCCAATCTGTGGATATACTCATGAGAGATAATGAAGCGGGTCGTCTGGATAATGCATCAGCTACTATATTGTTCTTACCCTTCACATACTCTATCTCAAAATCGTAGGCTTGAACCTTGCTGACCCATTTCTGTTGGCACTCATTCAGCTCCTTCTGCTCCAAGAAGTACTTGAGGCTATTATGATTTGTCTTGATTTTGAACTTGCTGCCCACCAGGTACTGTCTGAATTTAGTGAGAGCATGTAAAATGGCTCCTTGCCATTTATGGAGTAGTGGCGCTCATAATTTTTCAGTTTCCTGCTCTCGAATGCAATTAGGTGATGGTTTCGCATCAGTACTGCCCCTAGGCCTTCCCTTGATGCATCACATTCTACTACAAATGGCTGTGAGAAGTCTGGTAGTGATAAAACCGGGAAAGAACTCATGATGACTTTCATCTCCTCAAAGGTTTTCTGTGCTAATTCTGTCCAGATGAAGGCCCTCTTCTTTGTGAGATCAGTGAGTGGTGCGGAAAATTGGGAGAACCCCTTAACATACCTCCGGTAATATGTTCAAAGGCCTAAGAAGCTTTTCAGTTCTGTGACTGTTTTTGGCATGGGACAATCCTTGATAGCTCGAATTTTCTCCATATGAACCTGTACCCCTTCTGCACTGATGATGTGCCCTAGATACAACATTTCCTTCATGCCAAATTCACACTTAGACATCTTCCCGTAAAGCGAGTGCTCTTCTAGAATGCTCAATACCTCGTCTAAATGTTTCAGATGTTCCTCCCACGTTTTGTTGTAAATCAAAATATCATCAAAGAATACTAGCAAATACTTACGTAACTGAGCTCTGAAAGTATGGTTCATGCACAACTAGAAGGTGGCTGGAGCATTGGTGAGTCCAAAAGGCATGACCAAGAACTCGTAGTAACCATAGTGGCAACAAAAAGCTGTTTTAGAAATGTCTTGATCCCTTACTTGGATCTGGTGGTACCCTGAGCGAAGATCAATCTTTGAAAAGTATTTGGCACCCCACAGCTCGTCCATGAGTTCATCAATCCTGAGAATGGGATACTTGTTTTTTATGGTCTTTTTGTTGAGTTCTTTGCAATCGATGCACATTTGCAGTGTGCCATCCTTCTTCTTAACTAAGACCATTGATGATGCAAAGGGACTAGAACTAGGCCGAATATATCCTTGCTCTAGTAATTCCTTAATCGTCTTCTCGATCTCATCCTTATATCTTTTGGGATGCCGGTAAGGAGTGGTGATGATTGCCTGTGTCCCCTCCTCCAACTCAATGATGTGCTCAAATCCCCTGTCTGGCAGTCTACCTGCTGGAAGGTCCTAAAATACCTTTTCGTGCTTTTGCAATAAGGTCTGAATATCTGCTGGGTGTTGGGTGTTGTTCTTTGGAGGTTTCCTAAAGGTGACAACATTCTGCTGACCATTCTGTGTCATCCTTCCTGAGCATTGCCTCCATTCTTTGTGAAGAGACAAGTTTTGGGGGATAAGTGTTCATGCCCCTCAAAACTACCCATTTCCCACTTGGTCCCTGGAATTCCATTTCCATTGCTCGGTAGTTTGCAGTATATTTCCCTATTGAATAGAGCCATTGAACGACTAATACTACATGTATATCTGCCACATCCACTACATAAAATGAATCTGTCATCTGGTAGTTGCCTAATGTAACATTCCGTTTTGGAATCCAATAGTTGTACTCCATGCTAGAGTTTTCGGCTACTGCTACGGTAAATCCCTCAAAATTCTCTGTCAAAATACCCCTCTTGCCTACCCAAGCTGCATCAATGAAATTGTGGGTTGCTCCCCCATCAATCAATACTCCCACTCTGTGGCCTTGTACTACTCCCCTGACCCTGAGAGTATGGAATCTAGGTACTCCAGATAGTGTAGCGATAACTTCCTCTGGTGTATCACCTTGGAGTGACTCCTCCTCTGCTGCCCACAATTCTTCTGTTGTTTTCTGCTCGTAGTCCTCCACTTCACTGTCTGAATATACCTCTATGTAGTGGGCCTTGGCCTTTCCTGCGCACCTGTGTCCTGAAACCCATGGTTCCTGACAATTTAAACACAATTTCTTCCGTCTCAAGTCTTTCATAGTGTCATCGTCTAACCATGTTTTCTTTGGTAAGTCCCGCTGGAAAGGTTTCTTGTCCTTGTCCCTAATTAGAAAGTTGGTCTTGAGTGGGAACCTATTCTTCGGGACTAAGTCTTGGAGATCTCTTGCTCGCCTGATGGCATCTCATAGAGTGGAGGGCTCGTAGGATTTCACCCACCCCTGTAGTGGCTCTGTCAAGGCCTCAATAAACAACATAGTTAACCTGCTCTCCGACACATCTGTTACCATAACAACTACCCTCTGGAACTTTGAGATGAAGGCCCCGACGCTACCTGTTTGCTTGAGTTGAGCCAACTCTCTAAAATGTATCTCTGGATCTTTCCTGTCGAACCGCTCCATGAGTTTTTGAGTGAACTCACTATAGGAAGGGATGGTGTTGTGACCCAATGTCACTAATCCGTGGTACCACCACTCATGAGCCTCTCTGTCCAGGTGGAGTGTAGCCAATTTAATGGCATTTGTCTCTATCATGGGATTGAGTTGGAAGTAGGTATTCAGCTTCTGAACCCATATCCTCGCTGAACATCCGCGAGCCGCATCAAAGTTTGGGATGGTCAACCTACCCAAGGTTTTCTGCAGCTCATAGTTATGATTGAATCCCTTGTTGAAATTCTTGGGCTTGTTCCTACTCTTCATATTGCAAAAATCCGAAAAATACATGGATCCATGAAACTCATCCCCTAAGTCCTTGTATTCCTGCAAATAGGCCACAAAGGGTTCACTAGGCTCTACCTGCATGACTAGACTTGCTACTACATCTGCCAAGAAGTGAGGCATAGTAGGCCTGCTGGAAGGTCTGTTATATATGTGGGGTGTGTTCTGCATATTGGTGTATGCATGCTTCCCACTACTGCTTGTAAACCCTCTATCTACTGGTGAGAGAGGTGTACTAATGTTACCTGGTTCTAGTTTTTCCAATAATCCGTTGATTGCATTAAGTACGTCCTTTTTCCCTTTGGCTAAGTCTTGCAATGCGGTTACTAGGTTGCGAAACTCCATCCTGCCCTCATCTTCTCTTGTTCCTTTTCCCCTGTCAGAGTGTATACCTGTTGGGTCCATGTTTGAGTTGGTATCTTCTAGTTGGATATCCTCAAATTCCTCCGTGTAACTACTCTTCCTTCTCCTATAGGTTACAAAAGTGTCCTCTTCCATATTCATCTACTTCTCATGTTCAATCCCACAGCTGGCAAGGAACATGCTCTGATACCACTGTAATATCCCAAGTACTGATATTCTTTAATGTTCTATGATATTGCCGACTTGCACACTCAATCTCATACAAATTTTGAAAATAACTGTGCATGCAAACTCGCCATGCAAAAATGCCCAAAAATATAGCTAAATTAGGGTTAGGGTTTTGTAGAGAGAAATTAACACTTACCATTGATATTCCGACTGATAATGACTCCAGAGATAGTTGCATGCATAAGGATTTGAATGGGTGGTCTAATAATGCTCTTTTCCTCCGGTGTTACTGCCTCGCAGTACTGTAAGCACCCTCTAGACTGAAGGTGACGTTTTTGTAGGAGGAGAGGTTCATTTGGGTTGAAACTTTCTGAGCTTGTCTGTCTGCTGATGTCGGAGAGATGGACTGGCACATGTGGAGGTTTGGCTGCCTCTAAATGCCCTAGCAAATTGATTGGCAGTTCTGCTGCTCACGCCCCCAACTAATCTGTTTGGCTAATCGCTGCTCCAAGTGAGCAAACTGATGGCTGATAATCACTGCATACCGTAGGATAGGCCTGCTGAGAAAGAGGAAGATGACATGCGGAGAAAAGACTGGGTTTTGTGGTCCCAGCGAATCCTTCTGTGTTTTCCCTGCTACTTCCAGCTGTAAATCGTGGATCTGCTAATAACCCTTCGGAATGTGCTGGATCTCCAAATACTTTAGTATATGATGGATGCAATGGATAAACTTGGATGATCTATCCCAACAAGAGACTAGGGAAGATATCTCACTGCCGAACCTTCGCTAGTCGAAGACACCATCTCTAAGCCCAACTGCTGTGGCTGCACGCTGTGCTGCTGCTTGGAAATCCAAAATCAATCAATAATAACAATAGATATCTTCTTTGGTCTCATAGCCCTCTTAAATTGAGTCTCATGTACTTTTAGGGTTTGCATGTCACTTTTAGGGTTTCCGCTTCACTATTGCATGCATGCAATTCTATTTTGATGTTGACTTTTAAGCCTAAAGAAACAAGGCTTATTTTATCCGAATGATGACTTGACATTGAAGGAATGTCCTGTTTTGCTCTAAGTATCAAATGCGCTCAGTCAATTCCCTCTCATGCAGTACCCGCTCGAACCTATGGGAATTAAGTAGGTTAGCGGGTGTTTTTGGATGCTTAATTAGAGGGGACATTACACTTTCAGTTTGGGTATTTTGACCTGGTCAACCAATTTACCAAGCCAAACACGATTCCCAAGGCAATGGATAAAAATTTGATAGTATTTAAATTTGCTTCTAGAGATGCCCAGGACCAATACTGCGGTTTCAGTTTTTAGAGTTTGCCCCCAGATTTCACGATCAGTGATTATTATCACTTTATTATTGGTCAGATCATATTTTTTATTACAGATTGCAGTTATTATGGTTCTCCTAGGCACCCCAGTGCTCTAGGGGGTTTTGGACATACTCCTTGTATCATCAGGTATATTTGGAGTTCCCTTCCCCCTAATTTAATCCGCAACAATTTAAAACTTACCAAGAGACAATTGCAAAATATATACTCTAGCATTTCAACACATACGATTTTGTGACTCCATTTAATTCAACATTGGTGTTTATTTTTCTATTGTATAAGTTGTGCTTGGATAATTTATGTATTGAATGATCTATTTAAACCTCTTGTGCTATTTATGCTATAGTAATTCGTTCATCTTACAAATCTCGTCTTTTTATTGTTAAAAAATTCTAAAAAACTCATTCATCTAAACTGCTACCACTTAAGCTTAATCATCCTTATAAACCAATTAGGGTGTACCCCCCTTGGCTTCGTTAGGAGTTTACCTAAATGGAGGAGTCAAGATCAAATGCCAGTACTTGACTCGAGATTTGCCCCCAAGGACACACCTAGTGGCTTGAAGATTTATGGCACGGGAACCTAACTCCCCCAGGTGCGTGAAAGGTGGCAACATGCGCCACATCTCCATAAGGAGATGCACCCTCACCAAACTCCAACCAACCCACTAATAAGTGACCACATCAACTAATACATCAATCACATGAAGGATGTACTTCCCAAATTTGATTGATTCGCTACATTCTAAATCAAATTCAAATGTGACGCTTTTAACTTTAGTCTTACTCGCCCTTCACTCATAGAAGAGATCACCACCCTTTCCACATGAGACAAATGAGATCTTATTTGACTTTTGAGTTTTGCTTTTTTATGTCAATTTGTTGCATTTCTAGTATTTTTTTTAACGTTTTGATGCCTCATTAAGCAAAAACGCTCCAAGTGATAATTTAATTACCCAAAACCTAGGAAAATTGGGTCCTACCCATCATTCTGTTGTCGCCTTTGACACACTTGGGGGGGACGTGGAAGAAATCTTCAAGCCACTCGGTGTGTCCTTGGGGGCAAGTCTCGAGTCAAGGCTGTCACCTTGTTCTTGACTCCTCCATTTAGGCCAACTCCTGACAAAGCCAAGAGAGCAGACCCTATTAATTGCTATGGTTGTTAAGGCTTTAGTGTTTCATGGTGATGAATGAGTTACTTGGAAGTTTTGATAAACAAGTTTACCACAAGATATTTGCAATATTAATTAAACCACAATAGCATAAATATTAATACATGATAAACAAAGCATGTGGAAACATATGATGATATCAAAAAAGAGACTAGTGCCAATATAGGAGTCCATAAATGAAAATGTTGTTGTATTGCAGAAAGAAATGTTCCAAGTGCTCTTGGTCAAATTTTAAGTTAATATGGGATGAGTTGATTAAACATAGGGGGGAAAAGGACTCCCAATATACCCAAGGGTATGGGGAGTGTTATCACCAACCTTGTAGTTGCCTATGTGAGGTGGATCCAGGATGGATGGTAGAGGGGCAGGAAACTAAGGAGGTGGAACCAAGACTGCCTAGACTCCCAAATGGATGGTTGTCACATCAATCAAGGCAGTCTTTGCTTTATGTTATCTAAGTCCGAGACAACAAAGGGAGAGACCCAGATCTACTCCCGACAGGAGAGATCAGAAGGCTATACACTAGATTAGATCAAGTAGGCTTGAGATACGTAAGGTGCAAGGTAATTGAAGACCCTAGATCTATGGGAGATGTTACTAGGTGTGCCAAGGCTTTGGATTAGGGTTTTGGAAGTGTTAAGTTCGATCCAAAGTGGTACCAAGGTAACTTATGGGGTGGATACAAGATCTAGGGTTGAGGTACTAGCAACTAATATAGATAACCGCTGCTTTGGGAAACGTAACCAATGCAGGGTGAATACGGACAGAGCTGGGACTATCTAGTACCAAAGGGATAGACTCAATGAAAGATGTGACAATGTCAAAATACCTGAGTCATCAAAGAAAGATCAACTTTTAGGGAAAAGAGGTCAAAAGAGGCCTAGCGCTAGGCTTGGAGATCAGTGCCTGTTGGGCCTTAGGAAATGGAGTCAGTATCTGGACGGCGTTAGAGTGAACCCACTTGGGATATGCCCTGATCTATGGATCCAGAAAACTATTTGGCCGAAAAATTTAGTCTGCAGGGGAAAACAACAGTAAGGTGGCTAGCGCTAAGGTTTGGAGAGGCAGATACTCAGATCTAGGACAATTAAGAGACCATCAACTCAGCGTTGGAGGGGAAATGGGATGGGGATGACCTAATCTACAAACCCAAGTTGAAAAAATACCAGAAAAATCAGATATAGGAAAAAGTCAGAAAAATGATGAGAAATGTTAGGATCCCGAAAGAGAGTTTCTTAGATCTAGGGCCACCTGTCAGCCTCTAGCTCAGCGTTGGAGGTGATTTGGAGTGAGGAGGACCTGATCTACAAACCTAAGTTCTTATTTTCCTGGAAAAACTAGATCTCGAAAAAAGTAAAAAAATTCAGTGAGGGGCGCTAGGGTTTGAGAACGTAGTTTCTCAGATCTAGGGAAAACTAGACCAAACTAGCTTAGCGTTAGGGGTGAATTAGTGAGAGGGAGGCCCGATCTATAAAACCCAATAGTGGTTTGTCCAGAGATTGAGCGGTTTATTTTTTAGTATTTTTGGTTTTTTATTATTTATGGATTTTTCAGAAAAATGAAGAAAAGCAAGTGTCAATGGGTTGAGATTCGGAAGAAAAGAACTAACCTGCAGATCTTACCTGGAAATCCTTGTATATGCCTTGAAGGTGAAACTTGAACCTACCAAAATCATTTTTTAATCTGCATCAGGAAACGTGAACCTGCCAAAACAACTTCCTAAGGTGCCTGCGTTGTCAAACTAAGCCGAACAAGTTCTTTGGAATGGGGGTACTATAGTACAATCAAGTGGCTGCACCCCCTATGCCCCATACAACGCCCTAGGAGATCCCAATAAAACATCTCCCTACTCAGACACATCATCCTGTGAAGCAAAACTACATCAGGAAGGTAAAATGAGCCTAATCATCTCTGCAAGTGCCCGGAACTGGAAATAAGCTATTTCACTAGACTCAGAGAGTCCAAATCCATCTATGGTGCATACTCATACCCCTTCTAGGTCTTTGCTTGGTCATCAACAATATCCAATAGACAATATAATCACTTGTAAATGACCAGATACCAATAATATAACTCAAGCTATCATCCGTCTGCTACAAGTGTTACAAGGCTAAGACATGCTCTACAAATCATTTAAGTAACATTCTTAACAAGTAGCAATCACATCACTGGCGGTACATCAACCAAATACATATATAGGGTTCTATTTATTATTACTTAGACCAGACTTTCAGGACTATACTCACTTCATAGTTGTAGTCAATTTGCTAGTGAAGGGTGAAGGCTGAAATTGGCAAGGCTAGGGCAAAGGATGACTACCAACTTAACATCATGACACTTTGGATATGGAAAGGGAATACTCACTATAACCACATGCTGGACAAACAACAACACAGGGAATGGCAGTGCCACACAAATGGTTGAGTTGTTCAGAGAGTGCTTATTCAATTTAGGCATCATGTCTACATCAAGTTTGATCCAGGTTCATTAGGACCATCAATTTTATTTCCATGGCCTTTTTGGCCTATATGACCTTTTGGGGACTTCACCTGTGCTTAGAAGCACAGCTAGCTGCAACTTTCATCCATGACATATTCAAATTTATAAGGTCAGCAATATTTGGATATAGCATATATTTAACCATTGCTTTTGGGACCTTTTCTTATACCCTTCACGGAGTATTTTAGCATTTCTTTGCTCTTTCCCTTTGCTCGTATATGTTAAGAAACACATTTTAGAATTTACATTTTCCATGGGTGCATATATAAACATTTCCAATACAAGTAGTACATGAGCTTTCAGTTTTAGCCAACAACATCTCAAGTGACTAGGGGGAGTTCTGCACAGTGCCAAACATCGAGAAAACCGACCAGAATGATTTAGGCATACAATCCAACTCACCAAAGGCAAGTTCTGTCACCAACTCAGAGCCGCGACACACTATAAACAGGGAGGTTTGTCCAACAAAGGTTTTTGTGAGGAAAGGTCCTCCATGCCATAAGTCAAATAGTAAGTCGGGTTAAAAACAAAACTGGAAGGTAATGGATGGGTGGAGATGGTTAAAGATGAACCCAACACTAGCAAGCCAAAGAATGGTGGGAATGACTACCTCTATTCTCCCTAGGGAGGGTAAAACCAATGAATATAGATCAGGAACTTCCAAGTCTAAGTAGGGACATCAATACATAATACAAATACATCCAAGTCCATATATTTATGACCACCAGATCATGACACTAAATGCTAGTATATGTCACAAAGATGAGTATAAGAGCAATGATAACCATAACACAATATAATAAGTGCCGAGTCATAACCATGCAAATAATCCATCTGAACCATCATCTGTCCAATGAGAAAACACTAGAACCAATCTGGGCATCACTAACTGAACTGCAAATGATTGAATGGCTACATCAGTCGTCGAATCTAAGTGTCCAGAGAATCAGTCCTGACATGAGAGAGTATAATAGTCCACTAACAAAATACTGATCCGTCAAAACTGCTCATCTCAGCATCTCATATGTAAGAGATCTGGCTGAAAAATGTACTGTATCGTAAAAATAGAATATGGTAGCTTGGCTACTATATATGTGATAACAGGGAGTATGTCCAAAGCCCTTAACCGATACGAATACCTGCAAGGAATATGTAGGTTGGTTGGAGTCTCTGAGACGGTGTTCACCACTACACCGCAAGGGTGTAGCCTAACTGTGTCTCGAGGTCACTGACCAGTTGTTCCTGCTTCCTTTGGGTAATTTGCCATTGCAACGGCTTAATTCGAGGCTTTGAATTTTCTCCTAGGGAGGTTTATTAAAATGTGGGAACTAATTATTCTAGTTACCCACATTGCTTTTGATGTAGCTTGTTGATCAGACGAATCGCAGCCAGTGCAGAGCATACACAACGGAGTCTTGGTAATTTTAAAGGACTTTAACTTTGTGTTCTTTGTTAAAAAGAAAACCCTCCAAGAATCTCTTTCGGTCCAAATGGACCTCAATCGGGAAAGTGAGGAGGGGTTGATTTTAGATAAAAAAGAAAATAAAAGAAAAACTTCACGAATTTTCTAATTAGTCCTACCACACATTTCTTGCCCCTTTCGGTTCAATCGAGAAGTCATGGGGTAAGTAGTATTGTTACTTTAAATTGAAAAATACGGAACTCTTGTGATTCAAAGTATACAGTACTGCAAAACACAACTAAACTGAAGAAAAAAAATGAAAAATGCAAAAAACAAAAAAATGTAGATTCCCCCCCTTGGGGGATGGGGAGTGGGCTTGAAAGAACCTATTCTAGATCTTTTTTATTGATTGGTTCTAAAAATTTAGAAAAAATGCACTTTGGTCCTTGTTATCTGGGATCCAAAGGCTTACAACACAGCAAAAAAAAGAAGCTCGGCTGAGGGGGGAACTTCTGGGAAGCTCCGGATGGCCCAAAATTTGATTTTTGGGAAGCGTATCCTCCTCCTTTTGGAAAGACCTGCTAAAAACCAGCAAGCAAAGTTTAGTATAAAGTGCCCAAAGACACTGGAAGTGTCTTTGGACAACGCAAAACTTACCCCAAAAAAATCTAAGTTAAAAAGGTTAACAAAAAATGCAAAAAGGAACCAACGAAAGCAAGCTTTTCTTGGGATCTTGGCTTGCCTTTTGGGCAGCCAATATGATTTTCACTTTTATGCTAGATATAACTTTAAGACTTGAAAGGAAAAACTATTGCATGCAAGCTACATTTTTTACTGAAAATGCTATGCAAAAACTGATTCCTTTATGCCAGATCTATTCAAAATGAATGAACAATGCTTACTAGATCTGATCTATTCAAAACTTGAGAACTAGATCTAAGTGCAAGATTTATATTTTTTAAAACAAAGATCTAAGTAAACAAGTTGGGTAACAAAAGGGGAAAATTGATTTTAAAAAGGGAGAAAGGAAAGAGAAAGAGTATGTTTGTTGCCGGGGGTTTCACTTTGAAAAACTTTGTAGTGAGATGCCAAGGGACTATGTCTTTCATATTTTCTTTGAAAGGGGTAGAATCAAGCTATATCCACACCATTTCGAATCTAGGAAACCAGAAGCTCAACCAAAACTCAAACATATCCGTGAGATCTTGAAATCATATACAAAGAGAGGTTAATAATGCATGAAAATAAACTTATTAACATGCAATGTTTGACCTCTAAGCATACGTGAAAATATAGAAATTAAAGTAATCTTACTTTCAATTCCTATTCCTACGAGTTCGGAGAAACCATCATAGGCAAGATCTAAACCACAGTAATGTATACAAATTGGAAAAATACAAATTTTTACCTCAATAATGCATGACAATCTTAATCCACACAACAGAGCACACCACCACTAGCCTCCAAAGCTTTCTTTTATTCCAAGCAAAATAGAAAATAGCATTACATATTACAATAGCATGCGCTCTCTTATTCCAAACCCAACTAGTTTGTGAGAGAGGCAGAGGCTTTATTTATAGCCAGAGCAAACCCGGGGGGCAACCTACATTGGAGATACACTCAGAGTGTAACTGAGTTGAAGATGAGTCACACTGAGTTGAATTGAAAGAGGTGATTGACACCTCTCTCACCAAACTCCATCAACCAATTACCAGTTGCCAACACAATACATGCACCAACCAAACTCCACCAACCCTCCATTTGTGTCTCCCACATCACCTCACACGTGAAGCTTCCAATGTTAACGTGAGGAAGTGGGTGATGTAAGCAAGGTATGCGAGTGTCTTTTAAAAAGATAAACCAAGGTTCAACCTAGGTTCATATTATAACAAAGCCCTTTGAAAAACGAGATGGGGTGGACCCCTCCTTCCCACCTCACGGGAGTTTTTAAGAAGATCACGTGAAGAGGGTGACACCAACCTCATTACCCACTCCATGCTTCATTCACCATACTCAAAAATTTTAATACATGATATAAGTTGGATGGGGTCCACACCTTACCCACCCATTCGCATGCTTAAATGAGTGACGTGAAATTTAAATGATTTCACCATCTCTTTATTTACCAATCAAATGATTTTATTCCAAAGTTTTTAAGTCTAAAATTGACATGGAGAGGTTCGCATGCTTTATGGGGACCCATGCCGTGTCACCCCACACTTTAATATTTTATTTCTTTTGACTTTTTTCAACTTTGTCCTTTATGCCAAAATGATGTAATTTAGCATTAAAATGCCATTCTGACGCATCTTTAGTTGAATAATGCTCCACAGGGTGTTCTGGATGCCTGACTGATGTGGAGAATGGTCCTTGGGTAAAGTGGACGCTATGGGTGTGAAAACGAGTGTCCCCACGTCAGAAACAGAATTCGTATCTGACTTTTATTCATTTTGAAATTTTTTAAAAAAATCATTAAAAAATGGCTTAAAAACGAAAAAAAATACTTTTCTCGAAAACTGACGAAACTCTAGGGGGACTTAGCACATGTCCATATGACTCAATTTCAATTCCTAGCATGTTGAAAAACACTGACACGAAGGTTCTAATAACCTCCTAAGGCCGAAATACCAAGATGACGACCCCGACTTTGGAGGTGTGAGTGAAAAACTTAGAAATTATTAGTCGTTTGTTCAACAACCAATAATAACAGAGGGAAAAAACACTCTAGGCTAGTCGACTTGATGCTTAAGTATGGGAAGCCAAGCCTTTTATAAAAAATTAAGTGCTAGGACATTTTTACAATTTCCCCAAGGGTGGTATGAACATGTGTTACAAAAAAATTCAAACAGAAACCCAGAAAAAGGCTGTTGGACTTCTGATCTTTGATCATGAACAAGTGTACTTGTTCTACTTCGTCGGATCGCTTGAAAAAACCACCAAGTACAACTTAGGTGGTAACATCTGTCTCCAACTACAGGATGTGTACTCGATTTGGTCATAGGGAAATGAGAGGATACGAGAACACCAGAATCTATGGTTTATATAACCTGTAAAAACATCTCAACTTGACAAGAAAACCTTAGTAGCACAAGCTTTATATAAAATCCAAATGAACCATTAAGCTGATTTATTTAAACAAAATAAATGGAGCTAATTAATGAAAGAAAAGTCTTATTATACCTAAGTACAAAACAAAAATGTAGAAAGTAAATGCTCGCTTTAAGGAGCTGATTTTTCTACTCTAAGCATGACATAAAACGGTTAGGTGTAATCAGAAATCCAATATAACCACCTAAGCATTTTATCAATTTTAAAGGTTTTTACCTTGTCTTTGGTTACCATCCAAAGCAAGGAAACATTATTCAAGAAATGCAAACCTACGTGATGATCCAGAATAGGTGGGTTGGGTGGGAAATCTTAAATAATGTTGTCAAACTTCTTCCCAAACTAGTAGGTGCAAGATGCTTCTATCCGTGATTTGATAGGATTGATATGCAAATCGGCGTGATGAGGCAGATTGACTACACCATCATATTGATTGATAAAGCTTACCAAATGATAGCTCGTTGTATAAGCCCCAAGCTGATCCAAATCATAAGGAACTCCGTATGTGAAAATGACAGTTGAAAATGATCTTTTGTTAGTTGCATCATATCTGACTCTTCACTACACTGCTTCTCCAAGTCCTCATTAAAGATACTCGAATACAACTTTGACTGATCACATGAAAATTTTGAAAGCTCTCTTTACAACTTCCATAAGTCTCAGAATAAACACTCTCCTCGCTAGACATATCATAGATGGGATTTTCAAAAGTCTCATAGGTTGGATTTTCAATCAAAGTCCAATAGTCATCCTCCTCATATATGTCAGATGTGATAGATTCCCCATCACTGATATCAAGTTCTCTTTGTCTTCATTACTGATACTGATATATGGTTTAGACTGATCATATGGATAAACTGCATGCTCCTCTTCCATATCAAAGTTTTACAGGGCCACAAGATCCATGCTCTCTCCTTTAGATATGCCATAGACAGGAGAATCAACAAAACCATCAAAAGTTTCTGGTTCATTATTTTCCTCCTCAGACATGTTATAGATGGATTTTCCATGAATGTCCAGGAATCCTCATCAACATCTTTGTTGGACATAAGTGAGTCTTCGTCACTTGTATCATGCTCCATGCTCCAGGTTATACTTGTCCTCATTGTCATACTCATCTTCTTCACAAAAAGGTCACAAGGAAATAAACCTTCCAGACAGTCATCATTATATGGAGAACAGGTAGGAGTCCCATCATGCACATTACAGTTTTCATCACAAGTTTCATTATAAGATTCTGTAATGGATTCATCCCGAGGTAGATCTAGTGTACAAATGTGATCATCATCACTGAAATAATCATGAAAGCATTCCCAATCATCATTATTCTCTGTTGATGTTAAATGAGGAGGGTCTTAAACAATTTTTTCAATTAATGGCTCTTCATGCATAGACTCAATGGGATCATCATGGATTTTTGAATGTTGAGTGTTGTGCACCATGTTGATACTAGATATCTCAGGATCTTCCATATGAAATTCTTTCCCAAGAAAGAAGTACTTCAAATTGGTCTTAATGAATGATTCAATATTATTTCCATCATAATGTCACTGCCTCAAAAATATTTCAAAGAAATTTGCAAGGGAAGTAATAGATTTCTCAGGAAAACACTCATGAAGCCAACATGAAGCATCCCTTTGCAGAGAATGAGCAAACATCGCCATCATATGATCCTCATGTCAAATGTTGTATTTACTCATATGCAACAGAAAAATCATAACATGGAATCTGGCTGAGTGATCATTATCATGCCCCCGAAATCCTGGAAGGGGAGTAGATGTCCTTTCACTAATGAGATGATTAGGAAATCCAGGGATCCTAGAGAAACCAATGGGAGGACAATCACGGGAAACTCGAGCAACAATTTATATCCTTTTAATATCCATATCAAGAATCAATAATCATGGAGAATGTCTGGAACTGAAAAAAGGAGTTGAGCTTTAAATTTTACTGTTACGGGCTCACCTACACACAATCAATCTAAACAATTTTTGTGAGAAACAAGGGTTTTGTCCCTTCAATGGAGTTGCCATGTGAGAATAAGAATATACATTTAAGAACTCTCACAAAAATATTTTTTTTCTTTGTAAAAATAAAAAATGAAATAGTCAGTGGATGTTAGATTTTTATCATTTAAGCAATATGATCTTAGGATCTTATCTAAGAGAATAACATGCACAGCAATAATCACAAGAGACAAGAGACATAAAGAATTTTTCTCGGGGAAACCATAAAGGAGAAAATTCCGCAACTTCCTTAGAGATAGAATGAGCACCAATAGCAGCAGTAAAACCCAAAGACAGAAAAGATGATCTCCCACAGCTGTTCTCTCTCTCTCATTTGAGAGAGCTTCTCCTCTCTCACTCATGCGCCCCAATTGAGTGAGTGTGTGTTGTGTGATAAATAGAGAGGCTCACTCTCTATTTATAATCTTTCGTTCACTTAATGTCCACTCCAACAAGTCAGCCTCACTTAACAATTACTTACCAAGGCCGAATTCTCTAGGAGACTCTAATAACCCTAGTGCCCCACAAATGTGGGGACTTTGCCCTCCGATCAACAAGGGGGGTTAACCTTAACTCAATTGTGGGGACTATTGCCTCGACTTACAGTGGAGGGTTAACCTCAATGACTTTACATGACTTGTTTACATTACAGATACTTCCCGATAGGAACATCGAGGTACAATACATAAGATATACAAATGAATACATTCCAAAGTTACAAATACATCAACACTCCCACTTAACCAGGAAGGTATTCTCTCGACACAATTTATCAACACAAGTCTTCTTCTCTGTATCATCTGGATCATCATCAAGTCATCTTCATCAAGTCTGGATCATCAATGGATCATCATCAAGTCTGGATCATCACTTGATCTGGATCTTTACTGGATCATCATCAAGTCTGGATCATCACTTGATCTGGAGCATCACTGGATCATCACTTGATCTGGATCTTTATTGGATCATCATCAAGTCTGGATCATCATTGGTGCTATCTCAATTCTACTCGTCACAGGAAGTTATACAGAGCCAACCCTTTCATGTTGGTTGTAGGCCTAGCCTTCATGTAGGTCTTCATCGTCTTCAGCACTTATATCTGACCATGGAATGAACCATGTCAGAAAGGCCCGCCCAACACTCACATCCGACCATGGGAGGAACCATCCAAGAACCATGTCAGAAATGCACGCCCAGCACTCACATCTGGCTATGGGAGGAACACATCCAAAACCCATGTCAGAAAGGCCCAGCACTCACATCTGACCTCATCTTGTCAGAAAGGCTATGCACTTACATCCGACCTCATCTTGTCAAAAAGGCGCTACACTTACATTCGACCTCATCTTGTCAGAAAGGCTCTGCACTTACATCCAACCTCATCTTGTCAGAAAGCCGTTGCACTTACATCTGACCTCATCTTGTCAAAAAGGCTCTGCACTTATTCAGATCACGTGGGAACACATCCATCAATCACATCAGAATGGATCTGCACCGATAATGTGGGAACACATCCTACAATCACATCAGAATATCTCTGCATTGATCATGTGGTAACACAACCCACAATCACATCAGAGCATCTCTGCACTTACATCTGACCATATGAAGCTCAGCCTTCCACCATGTCAGAAGGGCACAACACTTACATTTGACCATGGAAGGAACCAATCCTCTCAGCATGTCAGAAGGGCTCACAGACTCATCACTTCCCCTTGGAAGGAACCTTGATCTGGAGAACACCAAGCTTCTCCCTGAAGTACTCAAACTTCACTCTGGCCATTTCTAGCATAGAATCACATCAAGGCTGATTACGTCCAAGGATAACCTGCGAGCTTCACCAGGACCGATTACATCCGAGGACAACCTACAGGACTGATTACGTTTGAGCCACCTACGAGCTTCACCGGGATTTTATGCTCAGACAACCTGTCTCACCCGCTATGCTAAAACTCCCTCTTTCGAGAGATCTCGATCTGGATCACAAACTGGAGCTTCACTACTCCTCTCTGCATCATACAAAAATGCAAGTCAGATCAACCAAATCAAATAGTAGTTTTCAAAAGAAACGTACTACCTCCCAAATAGCAAGTGGCAACATATTTTTCCTCGGCTATACTCAGCGCCATGCAGGACTCCATCCTGCCAAACCAAGAGATCACACCTGATCCCATACTGAAGCAACACCCCGAAGTGCTCTTCCTATCAATGGCACTTCTTGCCCAATCTGAATCCACATAACTTTCCAAGTTAATCTTCTGATTTGCCTCATACTTGAGCCTATAATCAGCTGTACCCTTTAGGTACCTCCATGCATGCTTTGCAACCATCAGGTGAACATGTCTCAATGTGTTCATAGCAAAGAAAATATCGAGTCTCGTATTTGTCAGGTACATCAAGGAACAAATCATCTAACGATACATCGTGGCATCGATCATCTCTGATGAAGCATCACTCAATAGTTTCAGGTTCGACGCCATAGGTGTGGTCATGGCCTTTCATTCCATCATCTTGAACCTCTTCAAGATCTCTACTGCATACTTCCCTTGTCGCAGAGATATTCCATCCGTATTTTGCCACACCTCCATGCCTAGAAAATAGTACATCATCCCCAAGTCCTTCATCTCTAACTCGGCAGCAAGTCTCCTTCTTGCAAATTTAATGAGTTCCTCTTTTCTGTCAAGAACAAGTCATCGACATATAATAGGAGCATCACTGGTATTCCACCTTCAACCTTGAAGAAAAGGTTGGAATCCGCTTTACTCTCAATAAATCCTAGAGTCATCAGTAAGCTATCCATCCTGTCGTACCATGCCGAACCTTAGGATCTTCTGCAGTCACTCCCTCTGAAGTGGAGCATTATTCTCCCTCTTCCTTTCGTACTCTATGCATTGAAACATTTTGTATTAGAGTGACAAGTAGCTTCCTCTGCTACTAATATTTTATGAATCCATCTAGGGTCACTGGATACCAAGATCCTTTATCTTGAACCTTTTCAAAAGTTCTTCTCGTACCCATCTGTGAGCTTGTAATCCTCTATAGGCTTTCATCTTCAACCTTGTGGCAAAGGTTAATATCTTCATCACTCTAGGTGATCTTCAAGCTCCTCATGTATGTGTTCTCCCATGGGTGTCTTTTGAGCTCATACAAGGCCTTCTTTCATTTGCACACATGATTCTTCCCGTCATGTACCTTAACTTCTAGTGGCTGCAAATGTCTCTTCGTAATCTATTCCTTCTTTCAGTTAGAAGCCTCGTGCTACGAATCTTGCCTTGTATCCCACAATGTTTCCAGCTACTGCATGCTGGATCTTGTAGATCCATATGGAAGACATTACAGACTTCCCTTTAGGTCTCAATACTGCATCCTAGACATCATTCTTCTTGAACTGGTATTCTCCTTCCCTTTCTTCTTGGCTACTTCTTCATAGCTGGAAGGCTCTGCATCAATGATGTCGCTCAATAGTGTCACATGACTGGAGTGTCTCTGAGGCCTCTTTCTTTCTTTGAAAGTATCGTCATATTATCCTTCATCTTGGATTCTTTCTTGAACTGTTTGTTGTCGCTCGAAATTGGCACACGGGTGTTGAAAGCCCAAACCAGGGGCGCGCCGGCCCAACGACAACTCTTGAGAGAGAGGCCAATGTCACCACACCTTCTCTCTCCTCACTTCAGGCTGGCTCTTCTCCAGCTCTAAGGGGGTTTCCCTAAGTTCAGATCGCTAAGGCAGGTGCGGCTGAGGGCAAGGTGATCTGAAGAGGCTGCCTTAGAGAAACACGGGTCACAAAAAGGAAAATGATTCAGATTGATGGGCAGGAAGGGAAGGGAGGATCAGTCCTCGAGGGAAGGCCAGTTCCAGTACCAGAAGGGGACTCAGAAGGACTTTGTGTTTCGCAAAAGTGAGACTAAGCTGGTCCGTTCCATAATCAGAGGCCAAGAGAATGGAAGTATAACTGACTACTTTTCATTACTCCTAGACCTCTAAAAACGTAACGGCGACAAACAACTTGGCAGCCGCAAATGCTTGCCCAATGTGCTAGATTATAGCCCTCTATGCTGGCTTGGTCTATAACTTATGAAAACCCAAAGCTACGACAGAGAAACACAACATATCCCAAAAACTCAACATGATATTTTTTCTTTATTAGCTTTTGGGAAAAATCCTCCCAGCCCAAAGATTCCATCCTTTACAATGAAAGAGTTACGCCCTTTATAGGCCCAAAAGGCTTTTCTCACTTTTATTTTCAAAAAGTAAAATAGAATAATAAGCTAAAGGAGAAAAAGTAGGATCATAGATCCACTTTTTTCTCAACTAAAGCCAAATAAATGCTTTTACAAACTAAAGGGACTGCCCTTTTACTATCAAAATATATCAAGCACTCTCACTTCACCAAATGTCCAAACCCATGGTGAAATGAAACTCCTTGATGACTAGCTGCTTTCAAAGCCACGTGAACCAAGATTCCCACAATAGAACAAAATTGACATAACCCAAGCATTCAACTGTTACTGAACTAGGCGAGAAAGGCTCCAAGCTTCCACGTGGAGAAAAATGAACAGGCTTTGGGCATGCGTGAGATATGCCTCTTGTGGATTGAAACTATCGCTTACTACGCCAGAGATGTCTTAATAACTCTACTCAACTCTACGCTAAAAGTAATTGTCAAGCAATCTGTGGTGCCAAGCATTCAGTGACTGATTGAAAACAGGAAAGACGTGGGTCATCAAAACCCCACACAATCAGTGCATATCCAAACCACTGCCGGTTGATTATAGTGAAAACAACCATCAGTGTAGTCGACTGTTTCATCTACCAGTGCAGCTCCAGCTCTGTGTGACCACGTTTGGCTGTTAAAAAACGTGATGTCTGCCCTTGGATCTCCAGAAAGACGGACAAGACCCAGGAATCAACCGCTCCATCTTTACCACCGAATTGAAACTCAGGCTTGGTATTCCATGCAAGGGCACGCCAACTCTAAGTCGCTACTTCCATATCTTGCAATCTATGTCGACTAGTCAAATAGTTGAAAATCGCTGATGAGAAAACTGTATGGCAATAAATGTATAATTTTGAGATGAAATCTAGATTGGGGCTTTACGCCAGATAAATTCTTTCTCCCTGATTTTCTTAACAGAGAAATTGGCTGTTAGGATGATAAATGAGCTTGGGCAAGCACGACATCTTATGCTGGCTTCTCAACCATAAATATTCACGCGTGCTGCCAGCGTGAATTTATCCCAATGTCAAAGTGCTCCGCAACTTCAAAAACTTGTGAACCCCGAGTGGCTGCCAGCAAACAATTCACCTCTGTCTTGCGATCAAGTAGATCTTTTCATGATCCGGCCCACGAGCTGCTCCACAAACTCCATGTGGCCATGGAGATACCTCGCGGCTGACTAAAAATAAAAAGAAAGTGATACAGTGTGGAAACTCTCAGTTACCCATACGTGAACGGTTTGTGAAAGTCCGCAAAATCGCAAAGCACGATCCGGCATCAACCATTAAGACACAGTGGTTTAATAGATGGTCATGCTTTCTATTTTGGCATAAAACTTGTGCTCATACCCCTTGGCGGCCAATGAACTCCACACTGCAGCAAACAAAAACTCGGGCTGATACTGGACTTGACTGTTCGTGAAAATGAGAGGGTGCTTCTCGGGTGTGGAGGCTGAGGATTGTTGAAATTCTTCGAACTGAAAAAGGGCTTCTTCTTCGTGAATTTGAAGGCTTCGCTGACAAAAATTTTGAAAATTCTTATTTTCACTGCTTGTCTGATTTACTCTTCCATAAACGCAAACCATTATTCTGTTGCTCTAAATATGGTAGGCTTTTTCGTCCTCCAGTCATAAGGATATTTATGTTTGTAAACTTCTTCCATAATGAGTGACCAATTTTCATCTAAGGCCTTCACGATTGCAGTGTTTCCATCACCCAGAACATCCAATGCAGCAAACTGCCCAGCTTCTTCAGTATTGCAATACTCAAGAGCTGAACCAAGAAATGTTCCCTTAACTTGAAGATTGACACTCCACTTGGACTGTAAAGTGGAAATGAGATCTTCTGCCACTACAAGAAATTGGTTCCTTTGTCCATTTTTCAGGGCACAAACAAGATTACTTTGATCTCTACCGGTCATCGAAACAATCTCTTCTGCTTTATGTACGTATGGATGTATCTCAACCATTGCATAACGAAGTTGTTCATTCACTGCAACAGCAGCATTCCCAGGAATTGTCCATGGAGTTGTGGTTTAGATAACCAAGCCCACATTGGGAAAAATATCTTTCAAAACAATAGGGGAAGTTTCAGGCACATTAACCAGCTTGAAAACCGCATAGACACTTTTTGATGTATGGCCCTCAAGGTATTCTAATTCAACTTCAGCAAGTGCAGTCTGTGAGGAAGGACTCCAATGAACCGGTTTCCGACCTCTATATATGTGGCCTAGAAGAACCATTTGGCCAAATACTTCAATTTGTGCAACTTCATATTTTGGAGAAAGTGTCAGATAAGGATTGTCCCAGTCTCCCCATACACCATATCTCTTAAATGATCTCCTCTGAATATTGACAGTTTTCTTAGCAAATTCAACAGCTTTCCTTCTTAGTTTCAATGGTGTGAGGTCCTTTCTTGCCTCTTGATCCATGGACTGCAATACTGAAAGCAAACAGAGATGCACTCTAGTGAAGGACAAATCTCAGGCAGCAACATCCATGCTTGTGAACTCAAAGATCCACCAATGCCCACTGTCAGGCTCTTTAATGATCTCAATGCTGGCTTCAAAGTTTCTAGAAAAAATCCAGATAACCCCCACCCAATTGATAAATCCTGTAAACCTGTTACTCTACCAAGTGCTTGCAACAGATCACCATTTCCAAGAAATGACAATGGATCATCTACTTCTGGATGATCTGAATAAATAGACATTAGTTTACAGCCCCTTACTTTTAGAACTTTCAAGCCAGTGTTCCTTGTAATAATATAGGCCAAAGCTCGTCCAGACACCTTTTATATCAGCAGTCCATAAATTTGGTATAGTAGTTGGAGAGAGTGCACTTGTGAAGGAGCCAATTTTAAATGCCCCCTCTACAACCTGCATTGATTCAATTGATTGATCCTCTGCACTTGCTCTCCTCCGGTTTTGTTTTAGTCTTTTAGCATGTTGGTAAGAAATCCAGCTGACAGTTTTGTAGTGTTTTGCAGGCTGAAGGAGGCCCAAGCAGCAGTCTATGTGCAACAAAGACAAATTCATAATCTTCTCTACTCTCTGGAGAACCTTGTTAAGATGGGGTGGTAACACTGTCGTCACTTGTTTTCGGAACAAGTCTCATCCTTCTTTTCTTGTAGGTGATTGTACGCGATCTTTCCTACAAGTCAAATGCATTTGTATGGTTAGAAACATTTCATAAGGCATATTCACAATGGAAGATTATGATGCGTAAAGATATAACCATGCAACTATTTTAGCCAATACAACATTCATCCATATCTCTCAGAAACTTTTCTAGATGCCTTCCATCTCTACCAAGACATCATTGAGATTGTGCACTAATCCAATATGTCAGCAAAGAGGTTTCATTCTAGATAAGTAGCAATGGAGAGTTTTGTAGCACCATGAGCTACTTACCCATCACATGCATATTAGTAGTATACTGTCATTAATGCAAACATTCTATCATGCATAATACATCAACTGAATATAAACAAATGCATAAAAAAACAATATCATGAAATGACAATTGAATACTTATCTTTGTTTATTTCGTGGGTAGACTCCTTTCAGCTTCATCATCTTCTTCATTCATAACAACATCATTTCTTATCCAAATGCTTAAGATGGATAAGAGGTTCTTCAAGAATTGAATTCTTCATATTCCTCATTGCTTGAGGTATCTTCTTTGAATCGTGAAATCTTGATCTTCAGTTGCTCCCATCTTCTTTTTTCTTATTATGAGTCGAGCTTCTTCTTGTGTGTGCTCTTCCTAGAGTCTGCTGAAAGTAATCACTTCCTTCTAGCACACATTCCTCGAATGAATGAATCCCATGATCCTGGGAAGTCATTCAAGGTGGTTATCACAACTTCTGCATTCTCCACTTCTTCTTCTACTGCTTCAAGTTGTTCTTTGATTTGAGAGACCCTTGTAAAGTATGACTGCATGGTCTCTGCATTCTGGATCTTCACATTCTTCAACTGTTTTCTAAAAGTCATCTTTCCGATTTATGTTCTTCCCTTCAAATAGCTTGGTCAAGGAATCAATCATCTCTTTCGGTGTCTTTAGGGAAGACACTTGTGGTATAAGGTGATCCGTGATTGAATCAGCAATGATCTTCTTGTGTAAGGCTTTTAGCCTCATCTCCCTTTGGACTTGGAACCTCTCTACTTATGTAGATGTCCAATTCATTTCCTTCAAGAACTAGTGAGATCCTATACTTCCATGCTTGGAAGTTGTCAGCCTCATCAAGCTTGTCATCAAGCTAGTGTGATTAGTCATTTTGAAATGAGAACTTCAACTGTAAATAACAAAAGATTAGATCTTACCGATTTGAGGTGTCCGTCCGGGTTCCGGAGCTGGCTGATTCTAGGGTTTGTCAGAGAAACCCTAATTTTCAAAACTTGGAATCTTTCAGTTCTGATTAGATAGAAAGATATACCTCTTCAAGGCAAGATTTCCAATGTACTCCTTTTCTGAAAACAGTCGAAGGAAGTTCCTGGAACAGGAAGCCCTAGTTTACCAATTTCTTCTGTAGAAATGCCTGATACTGTTTCTACGGTATCTCTGAAATTACTGCTCCTCTATGTCTGAAATTTCGTATTGAGGTAATTGTGTCTGTCCTCTTTCCAACACATAGGTTTTACCAGAATTGGTTTCACCAATTGGGACTTATGAGAGTTTTCCCAAGGTGACTTGTTTCAAGATTGTTCAGCATAGAGAAGTTGTACAGACTGCCACGTGTCACTGTTTCACCTTCGAGGTCTCAAATTTTTACCACAAAAATTACAGTCCATGCCCTATCTGGAACATCTTGCGAAATTTCATTTGGATCTTTGTACCCCAATATATTGCAATTCTCCCTAGGTGTCCTGTTAGGAATGAATCCTGGAAGAGGCTAGAACCCTGAATTGGAGGAATCATATCTCCCAGAATATAGCGAATTTGGGGCTGAAAATTTTACACAGTGTACATCAGGAATTTATCTTCAGACTGTGAAAGTTTCGGCTCCTGATCCTTCTCCAATCTCGAGATATAGCGAATCTACCAAAACTACCCGTTTTAGTATTTTAGGGTTTTTAAGGCCCGGGGTCAAATTAGGGTTTGACTTTCCCGAAGTTTTACCCAACCAAAAATCTTGACCTTGGTCTCTAAATTTCGATTTTGATGAGGAGAGCAATCCTATGCTGGGCTCACTCAAAAATTCTTCTTCTGTGAAAAGCCCTAATTCCCACAGCAAAAATTGAAAAATGCCCGGAATTAAATTCTGTTTCGACAGAAAGATGCGCCCTTCAATGGAGAGTCAGCCTAGCATCCTTTTGCTGATGGATTGTGGAGAGAGACCCAAAAATTAAGAATCCCTAGCTTCTGGAGTTGCACAGTGTTTTCTTCTTAGGTTAGCTCTGATACCATGTTAGATTTTTATCATTTAAGCAATATGATCTTAGGATCTTATCTAAGAGAATAATATGCAGAACAATAATCACAAGAGACACAAAGAATTTTCCTCGGGGAAACCATAAAGGAGAAAACCCCGCAACTTCCTCAGATATAGAATGATCACCAATAGCAGCAGTAAAACCTAAAGACAAAAAAGATGATCTCCCACAGCTGTTCTCTCTCTCTCACTTGAGAGAGCTTCTCCTCTCTCACTCATGTGCCCCAATTGAGTGAGTGTGTGTTGTGTGATAAATAGAGAGGCTCACTCTCTATTTATATTCTTTCGTTCACTTAATGTCCACTCCAACAAGCCGGCCTCACTTAACAATTACTTACCTGGGCCGACTTCTCTAGGAGAGTCTAATAACCCTAGTGCCCCACAACTGTGGGGACTTTGCCCTCCGATCAACAAGGAGGGTTAACCTTAACTCAATTGTGGGGACTATTGCCCCGACTTACAATGGAGGGTTAACCTCAATGACTTTACATGACTTGTTTACATTATAGATACTTCCCAATAGGAACATCGGGGTACAATACATAAGATATACAAATGAATACATTCCGAAGTTACAAATACATCAACAATGGGATCGCCAGATGAAAATTAAAGATATATTCTAACCATTCATCAAACAAAGAAAAAACAAAAAAAAAGAAGAAAACAAAAGTCGTACTCTAGAAATAAAAGAATTTATCCCTGACAACGGCCCCAAAAAATGTTGTCACCTTTCACACACCTGGGGGGGATGTGGCAGAAATCTTCAAGCCACTTAGTGTGTCCTTGGGGGCAAGTCTCAAGTCAAGGCTGTCACCCTGTTCTTGACTCCTTCGTATAGGCCAACTCCTAACAAAGCCAAGGGGGGTAGACCCTATTAATTGCTAAGGTTGCTAAGGCTTTAGTGTTTTATGGCAATGAATGAGTTACTTAGGAGTTTTAATAAACAAATTTAGCACAAGATATTTGCAATATTGATTAAACCACAACAACATAAAGATTAATACATGATAAGCAAAGCATGTGAAAACATATGATGATATCAAAAAAGAGACCAGTGCCAATAATGGAGTCCACAAATGAAAATGTTGTTGTATTGCAGAAAGAAATGTTGCAAGTGCTCTTGGTCAAATTTTAAGTTAATATGGGATGAGTTGATTAAACTTAGGGGGGAAGAGAACTCCCAATATACCCGAGGGTACAGGGAGTATGTCCAAGACCCTTAACTGATACGGCTACCCGCAAGGAATATGTAGGCTAGTTGGAGTCTCTGAGACGGTGTTCAACACTACACCGCAAGGGTGTAGCCTAACTGTGTCTTAAGGTCATTGACCATTTGTTCATGCTTCCTTTGGGTAATTTTCCACCACAACGGCTTAATTTGAGACTCCTTGTGGCTTTCCTTCATGAAGTTAGATTGACTTCTTCCTCTCTTGGTATGGGTGGCTAGGGCTTGATCATCTTCTTTAAGTAGAGCTTTTCTATTGGCTACTCTAGCCTCCTCTTAGACGCAATCTTCCCATACAATGTCGAATTTCATGCTTTCCTTTCTGGCACACATAGTTTGGATGAATGAATCCCAAGGTCTAGTGAGACTAGTGAGAGCATTCATAACTAGCTCATCTTCCTCAAGGGAGTCTCCAATGGATTCTAGTTGCTCCCTGAACTGGGAGACCCTTATGAAGTAGTCTTAGATGGATTCTCCTTGCCACATTTTGTTACTCTTCAATTGAGTTCCCAAATTCATCTTTCTATTGATGTTCCTTCCTTCATACATTCTGGCTAGGGAATCATACATCTCCTTCGGGGTATTCTTGGATGACACTTGAGGAATCAAGTGGTCTTTGATAGAATCAACAATGATCCTCATTGCCCTAATCAGGTCCTTTTTGTGCTTCTCCTTAGCTTCATCCTCTTCAGGTTCTGCAACTTCTTTCTTGATGTATTTGGCAAGATCGTTCTCTTCAAGAATGAGTCCAATCTTATATTTCCATCCTTGGAAATTCTCTATTCCTTCTAGCTTATCCTCGAGGTTAGTGCTTGGGGCCATCTTATCTAAGAGGTCACAAAAAAATGAAATTTCTTAAGATGCAAAACTGACCTTACTAGGAGATGCACTTGATTGAGGCGAATTCACTGTTACACTTGGTTTCTGGAGATTCCAAATTTTCACCTCCCCAAATTGACTAGCGAAATTTTGATCTGCTGTTTCTGTAGTTTTTTTGTCCAATGTCAAACTAGGGTTTGACTTTCGAGGAGATCTACCCACTCAAAAATTTTGATCTAAGGCTCAATAGATGCGCCCTAGGGAGGCACAACTTTCTATGTAATCAAATTTCCAAAAATCAAACTTTAACAGAAACCCTAATTTCTTGTCGAAGGGAGAAGAGAGAGAGTTTCACTTTGTGAAAATTGTCCTATTCAGGCTAGCTCTGATACCATGTTAAGATTCAATATGCTAAGATAGATAACATTAGTATTCAATTCAATTTAACAACAATAGCATATATAGGATCACTGAAAGAAACACAATCACAAGATAGACACAAATTTATCCTGGGAAACCCTCTAGGGGAAGAAACCCAACAAAACTTCCTTAATATAGATGATCAAAAGTACAAAGACAAAACCCCAAACAAGTTTTCCTTCTCCTTGCAGATCTATCTCTCTCTCTCTTATGTGAATTACACAAGTGTATGTGTGTCCAAATGACGAGCACATCACTCCTATTTATACTTTATCTTCCACTTGACTTTTTCACTAACTAGGTCGGCCCCAACAAACTTAACTGGGTCGACTTACCTAGGAAGACTCAAAACAATATAATATTATTTTCTGGAGGGTTCTATCGACCCGACTTACAAGGGCGGTTTTACCTCATGACTCTATGATGACCAAATACAATAATAACATCTCGTCGGAGGAATAAAACATCTCCAAATAAATTACAATAATAAAATACAATAGAATATTCTTCGAAGTTACAATATTTCAACACTCCCCTTAACGAAAAGGGTATTCTACTGACAGCAAGAACATCAACTATAGGAGCAAGGAGAGAGAGCATCATCAACAACACCAAGGTGATACATCTATAAATCATTGGATGTTTTCTTCAACAACATCAGCAACTGGAAAATCTTCAATATCTTCAGTACTAGAGCATCATCTTCTACAACAATAAGTCTTCATCTTTGATCTTCATCTTCTGTAGCACTCGATCACTCGATTGTCTATAGCAACACTTGATCTTTCGATCAACAACAACATCATCTGCAACAACATAACCTGCAACACACATGATCCATTTACGGGATGATCAATCCCTCTCACTTTAGGACATCAGTCCAAGGATGATGCAATCCTAACCACATCACCGAGACAAAAGTATGAGGATCACATTAGGACTAATGTCGAGGGATGATACAATCCCAACCACATCACGGAGACAAAAGTATGAGGATCACTTTAGGAGTAATGTCCAGGGATGATACAATCCTAACCACATCGCGGAGACAAAAGTCTGCGTATTACTTTAGGACTAATGTCCAGGGATGATAGAGACAAGTAATGCCTAAGCTTGTTGATAAAGTAGTTTCCTATGAGCTTAAAGCTTAAATCTAGCATATAAATTGCTTCATTGGCTTCCCTTTATAGGTTGTCCAAGATTTTAAAGGAACTTGGTCTTACAAGCCAACTTCCCTTAGTTACTGCTTTTCTAGATCTAGATTTAACATAGTTTTTATTTAGCAATTTTTGTAGTTTGTCCAAATCACTTTTAAAGTGATTTTGGGCATTTTTCAACACTAATTTTTCCGCTGGTTTTTTCACTTTAATCGCAATTTTTGAGACTTTTTAGGCGTGATTTTGGCATATACAGACGATTTAAGGCTACCTTGAAGCCTCATTTTCCCTCCTTTACCTTTCCAATAAATTGTAACCCCTTTCCTTTGATTTTATAAGGAGAAAGAGGGTTTCGTTAAGCATTGCAAATACCATAATAGAGAGATTAGGTGGGAAACCAAGTGCCCACACCGCATCCCCCCTGGGGGATTTGCACTCGTCTTTTCATGGTGTGAATTTTTCTAACTTTTTTGCTTTATTTTTGTAACAAAATCACACACTCCATCTCAAATAGGATTTATAGTTTCTAAAGTAGTTGTAGAGTTTAATTTTATGCTTTTACCTTTTTCAAGTAAAGTAATTGGAATAAACATCCACCATTTCTGTGTATGCTCTTGCCCATCATAGGTTCTCCCTGAGCTTTGGGATAACCAAAAGCAAAAGTGTTCACTCATTAATTTTTCACATTTAATAAACAACCCACCATTAATAAAATCAACCCTCTAAAATCATACATAAATATGACGTACGCGAAGTTTGTCATTAGTGGGAAAATTCTTCGAAGAAGGCGGGAATAACTAGAAATCGACCGCAGGGCCTTGTCAGGCTACACCCTTGTTTGGTGTAGTGTTGGACACACCCCCGTGACCCCATCTAGCCCACACTTTGATCAAAATCTGGACATATTCCTCGTACCTTGCGGTATATCGAGAATCCCTTTTTCCCCTTAATCCATTTCATCCATAATAACTAAAACTGACCAAGAATCATTGCACAACATCTTTTTTTAGCGGACTCCATTTACCCTTTTTCGACATTGGTCTAATTAAATGATATTTTGCTTAAGTGAATCTGATGTGTCGTGATTGATGTATCATTTCTATACTGTTGGTTTATTTTAGGTGTGATGCTCTTGTTTCAATATTTCATTTCAAAAATCCTACACTAATTTCATCTTTTGTTTCTTAGCTTAAAAAGCCTTAGATTCTTTTATAGAGACCACCCCCCTGGATTCGCCAGGAGTTGGCCCAGACGGAGGAGTTGAGTGTTGAGTGGCAGTATCTCAATTCAAGATTGCCTCGAAGGATGCACCCAATGGCTTGAATATTTCTTCCATGCTTACCCCCCTGAGGTGCGTGAAAGGCGACAACAAGAAGGTTTGAACCTTGAACTCTATAAGAGAGGCTCATCCATTTGTAATGGCTATTGGTGGAATAAAGAATATTTTATCTCTTTGCTTTTGTCTATAGTGATTGGATCATTTGAAGGCTATGTGATTGTGCAATATCTATTTATGCTTGGTTGTTCATCTAGATTGTGAAAGGAACACAATGGACAATAAGCAAATAAATGTAGCAAAATAAAGAGAATAATATAACAAGTAAATCAACTCTTTATTAAATGAAAAAAATTATATAAAACTACATCGTGAATAAATGTGTAATATCCCAAATCCCGATATTTTCTATTTCTAAGCAAATATGCTGATACAACTGGGCATGCAAACTGCCATGCAAAAATCCCTATTTTATAGAAAAAATTAGGGTTAGGGTTTGTGGGACAGAATGAACACTTACCACTGATAAGCCGGCTAGACTGCTCCTGAGATAGTATGCAAGCACCGAGAACTGGATCGGAGATGGGCAGATCTCTTCTGCTTCCGGTGAACCCCCAGCAGCAAGAACTCCAGTCAGAAAAGGGTGATGCTTTCAGTGAAGGAGGTGTCCGATGATGCTGCCAATTTGCAGGACTGATAGCCTTCCCGTGCCGGAGAGAATGCCTGGTACATGCTGGATTTCTGAGATCTCTAGGCAGGATAGCGACTTTCTCCAGAGAGACAGCTGCTCACGCCCCTTGGATCCCGAAATCGCTGATAACTGCTCCGGATGAGCACAGGCGGATCTGATAATCACTGGGTACCGGAGTATGATGCTGATGATGAGAATGGTGCCTGAGTTTCGGAGTAAAGCTGAGATCTGAAGGCCCTGCAACTGATTAGGGCTTTCTGGCTGAAAACCCCCCCTTACGGTTGCACACGTGTCCCTGCAACGATCTATACCATATACTGGATAACTTATGAATGAATGTAAGAACAAATGGTGAACCTGTATTGCTTACCCGGAATGAGATTAGGACAGGTGTTTCACTGCCGAAATCCCGTTAGCTGAAGACTCCGTCTCCAACCCCAACTGCTGTGCGGCACACTGTGCTGCTATCCAAGAGCTCCCAAAATAATAATAATCAAAAGTGAAGTCTCCTTTTGCTTTATCCCTCTTTTATAACTTTCAACTGCGAAAACCCTAATCTTTGACCTAATTAGGTCACTTTATCTTCTAATTTGCAGTTGACTTGCATGCATGCGGATGGAGACTTAAAGAGTGCATGCATCATTAAATAATGCTTGGATGGCATGCACGGAGGTGGCCTTTGGCCCCGGTGGCCCTTCTTGACCAATGATGATGCCCTAGATCTTCTATGGATGGCATCAGTCCTCAGCTGATTCCCTAGCTGTCAGTAACCGCTCGAACCCACAGGAATCACATAGGTTAGCTGTTTTGGGCCTCAAGGCCTAATCGGAAGAGGACATTACAGTCCTCCCCGCTTGAGATTGCTTGTCCTCAAGCAACTTCAAACTGGAATGCTGCAATACCTATTCACCTTCCCAGGTGGCATCCTCTGGCGGTAGTTCTTTCCATTGAACCAAGTATTCTTTGATTACTCTATTCCTGAGCTTCCTTTCTTTTGATTATTATTATTTTGGGAGCTCTTGGATAGCAGCACAGCGTGCCGCACAGCAGTTGGGGTTGGATACGGAGTCTTCAGCTAACGGGATTTCGGCAGTGAAACACATGTCCTAGTCTCATTCCGGGTAAGCCATACAGGTTCACCATTTGTTCTTACATTCATTCATAAGTTATCCAGTATATGGTATAGATTGTTGCAGGGACCCAAATCCCGATATTTTCTATTTCTAAGCAAATATGTTGATACAACTGGGCATGCAAACTGCCATGCAAAAATCCCTATTTTATAGCAAAAATTAGGGTTAGGGTTTGTGGGACAGAATGAACACTTACCACTGATAAGCCGGCTAGACTGCTCCTGAGATAGTATGCAAGCACCGAGAACTGGATCGGAGATGGGCAGATCTCTTCTGCTTCCGGTGAACCCCCAGCAGCAAGAACCCCAGTCAGAAAAGGGTGACGCTTTCAATGAAGGAGGTGTCCGATGATGCTGCCGATTTGCAGGACTGATAGCCTTCCCGTGCTGGAGAGAATGCCTGGTACATGCGGGATTTCTGAGATCTCTAGGCAGGATAGCGACTTGCTCCAGAGAGACAGCTGCTCACGCCCCCTGGATCCCGAAATCGCTGATAACTGCTCCGGATGAGCACGGACGGATCTGATAATCACCGGGTACCGGAGTATGATGCTGATGATGAGAATGGTGCCTGAGTTTCGGAGTAAAGCTGAGATCTGAAGGCCCTGCAACTGATTAGGGCTTTCTGGCTGAAAACCCCCCCTTACGGCTGCACACGTGTCCCTGCAACGATTTATACCATATACTGGATAACTTACGAATGAATGTAAGAACAAATGGTGAACCTGTATGGCTTACCCGGAATGAGACTAGGACAGGTGTTTCACTGCCGAAATCCCGTTAGCTGAAGACTCCGTCTCCAACCCCAACTGCTGTGCTGCTATCCAAGAGCTCCCAAGATAATAATAATCAAAAGTGAAGTCTCCTTTCGCTTTATCCCTCTTTTATAACTTTCAATTGCGAAAACCCTAATCTTTGACCTAATTAGGTCACTTTATCTTCTAATTTGCAGTTGACTTGCATGCATGCGGATGGAGACTTAAAGAGTGCATGCATCATTAAATAATGCTTGGATGGCATGCACGGAGGTGGGCTCTGGCCCCGGTTGCCCTTCTTGACCAATGATGATGCCTTAGATCTTCTATGGATGGCATCAGTCCTCAGCTGATTCCCTAGCTGTCAGTAACTGCTCGAACCCACAGGAATCACATAGGTTAGCGATTTTGGGCCTCAAGGCCTAATCAGAAGAGGACATTACAAAATGAATGAATGCTCTTTTACAAATGAGACACCCATATATATAATATATACGAGGTCCTCCTAAGAGTTATGTCTCTACATTATTTCATTATTTGTTTTAGTTTTTAAATACCATGGGTGGCAAAAATCTATGCATACAACTTTCCACATTATTATTATTATTTTTATTTTTCACCAAATACCATGGGCTGCATGGGTGATTTTCACTTGGATCAGTCCTCCCCCCTGTTGCCGCCTAATTCACACTTAAAAAGATGAAGGCGCTAATCTTAGAGGAGGCGTCATATTTTAGGGGGGGCGCTACCTATTTAAAGGGCGCCACTATATTTGGAGGACGCTAAAGCATTTTAGTGGGGGCGCTACCTATTTAAAGGGCGCCACTATATTTAGAAGGGGCGCTAAAGCATTTAGAGGGGGCGCTACAATGGAGATGGGCGCTAGCTAGTTTGGGCCCACGTTTTGCATACATTTTGGAGGAGCCGCCATATTTGGAGATTCTCCACTATCTTAGAGGGGCGCCTAGCCTATGGGCCCATCTAAACCCTAAAAGCAAGATCTAAGGGTGAAATTTAGTCAAAGACCTAGATCTAAAGATGGAGAATACATGAGACATGGATCAGACATTCTAGCCTTTGATTAAAAATTAATCTAAGGGTGTGGATTGATTAAGAGAAATGGAAAGTCAAATACCTAGATCTAGTGGTTGAGATTAAACCCTAGATCTAGATCTAATCTCAGCCATTGAGCTTCAAAGGGTTGGGGTTTGCCTCAACTATATAATGAGGGTCTCACTCCCTCATTAGACATGATCTCTCATGCTATTGTTACGCTGCCGGAAATTTCTTCTTACTCTCATATTTTCTTGCTACACTTTGTATTGGAAGCTTTGCCCTAGTTGGGCCATTTAATAAAAATTCTTTGGAGGGATACTATGCTGCAAATTCTTTCATGATCTACTACTTGTAAGGTAACTTGTATTTTTCTAGTTTGCTATTTGTATTATTCTAGTTAGCTCTCCACAAAGTGTTTTGTGGAGAGATTAGAGAGTAAAAGTGCTTTTGCTTTCTTTTGTGAATGATCTAACATCGTCTTTCAAAGTATTTTGCAGGAACTGTTAGATATTCATCACTAGGATTACGATTTTTGCAAACATAGATTTATTTGTAGGTTATTCAAGCAAGGAGATCTCTCCAAAAATCTCATTCCGGCAAATTTTAAATTCGGCCATCTACTTTCAGCCTTCCTGAAAAGGGGTTTTATTCACTGTATAGTGAATATAACCCTTGTTTTAGGGCCCCAACCTATTATATATTAGTTAGGGCTTTTATTTCTGCTATTTTAACATTGTTTAAGTGGCTGGAAACTGGCTGAAAACTCATTTTCCAGCCCTCTAAATCTCTTATTTCTGCAATATTTCACATTCAGATTTTTATGTAAATTTGTAAATTTTGTACTAATTTTTTAACAACAATTTTTTAGTGTTTTCTGTGATTTCCAGCGAAGAATAGCTTGCTGGTTTATGACAGGTTATGCACAAGTGAAGGAGATTTGATGCCCGAATAGGCCCAGGATTCCCTCAACCTTCAACCGGTTCAAAAGGGGTTCAAACCCTCAACTCTCTCTCTCAATTTTTTCTAATTTATTGTAAACCCCAACGAGAGTCTCTTGGGGTATTCTGTAAAGTTTTTGTAACCATTTGTAATCCATAAGTAGATAGATTAGGAAGTAGAGTAGGAAGTAGGATAATAGTTGTTTCATATTTTTGTTTATGCAAATTTCATTTTGTTTAAAAGTAATCATACAACCCATTAAACCTGTGTATCCTCTATCCGCTTGTCATCTCCCTTTAGAGACTTCAAGCTGGATATGAAAAACAGGGGAAGTGAGGGCTTAGGTAATTAAAATAACTTTCTTTCTTGTACTACAATCAAACATTTTATTTTCCAAGTCCAAGATCAAATACCGGCACCTCCCATAAGGGATACAGCTTGGTTGATCTTGTTGATCACTTTAAAATAAACCTTGCATGCTAATCACCCAGATAAAATTTAATCTTAAAATTTACCAACAACAACTTCCCACATCCTGCTCCTCTACTCGGTTATCACCCTTCGGGGTACTCCGAGATACGACCAGGGAACAGGGAAGTCTTAGTTTAATAGGCATCCATCTAGTAATTTTTCGGTTGATTAAAAACAGTGACCTTGGAGGCGACTTGGGGTAGTAGACCGTGGGGGGTCTCTAGGCACTTTGACGTCCTCCTTGTTGAGCACCAGGCCATTGGGGTTTGACCTGTGAGCTACGGGTGGGCTCGTTCCCACTTTGATGAGCGCAACAACACTCCCTCTTCGATTTGAGAAGAACTAGATCGGGGTAGTCACACCACCGATTCTAAAACTTAATCCAAGAAGAAAAACTTTAATAAAATTAACTAAAATAAACCAAGAGACATTTCAAAACCGGTTCTACAACACTCTTCTATTTCAAGCACTCTTTCATTCCAACATTGCACTACAATTTTTACTTCCGGCACTTTACGTTTCAGTTACATTTATTTTCATTTTTGCAATCGTTATGTGGTGAATGCTTATTTGCTTAAAGTCTTTCCATTATTTAATTTACGGTTGGTTCAATCATTTTCAATCAGAAGCACTTCTCTGCCATATTGGAAATCTTGTTCACATTGTATACATTGATAAACCATCTGTGCATTGTTTTAATATTTTGGTTCATTGTCATTTATAATTATATCATTCGTGTATCTCAGTTTTAAACACTTAAGCTGTAGTTTAATCATAGCTTAAATCTCTAAATTATTTTGTAAACTTGTAAAGTGGTAATCTATATTTTGACTCCATTATTTAGGCACTGGTTTAAAGAAAAAGGTTGACTGTCATTTAAATCTTGCATATTGCATCAGTCTGATTGTCATCTCTCAGAACCTTAGCCTCAGTTAAATAAAAGATCCCTTTAATTAAATTATAATTAATTAATAAATCTGGAACTTAGCTTTCCTATAGGGACTACCCCCCTTGGCTCTGTTGGGATCTTGCCTAAACGGAGGAGTTGTGGACTGTGGTGACAGTGGTCCCCAGCTCTCACTTGCCCCCAAGGACACACATAGCAGGTTGTGACTTTCCTGCACCTTAAAGTGTGAATTAGGCAGCAACACCCCCTTAGGAAACAATGGTTCCCATTGTGTTAAGTGCCTTCATTAGATGGGGAACTTTTTCCTAAATTTGGCTCTTAGTGATCACTTGCCTTGGTGAAAAATATGCCCTACTTTGACAGTTGAATACTCAATATAGTTGGATGTTTTGTTGGCTGGTGCCTTTCATCTCTATTATGTCCATGAGTCGTCAAATTGTCGCATGTTCAATGTAGTCAAGATTGAGCTCTGTAGGGGCCAAGTGCTCAACTACCTCTAAAGGTGTCCAAGAGCAATGGAAAACATGGTCAAAGCAACTTCCACATTAAAGACAGGGTGTAAGCCGAGGAAATGGGAAATACTTAACTCAAAATATTTCTCAAGTACAACCTTGGTGATGGTGTAAGGTCCATATCGAAGTAGGTGGAGCTTTCGATTGGGGCCATTTAGGCGCTCTTTTTGCAAATGTAACCATACCTTATCAACAACTTGAGACTTGTATAGAACCCGATGTTGGCCATGTCACCATTTGTACTTAGCATGGGAATTCAAAAAGATTCCATGGAGTTGTTGGTAGTTGTGGGGAATCCTTTCAACAAATTTGATTGCATGATCTGCCTCGGTCTAACACTTTATTTCCTCATTCTTCGCAAGGGAGCGTCTGTAGATTGGATTATTGGGTAAGGGAGCATTTGGAACCAAGTCAATGGAATACTTGATATGGAAATGCATAGGAACCCCCATAGGTGAAGAAAAAAAATCTTTGTGCTCCTCTACCATCTTGTCGACCTACTTTTGGTGTATAGAAAGGTCTTGGGTTGTGTCTATAGCGGTCACAGTGACTTTTTGATCACCTTCTGATTAGATTGTGAAGAGGCTAAACTTTGTGGTCTGAGAGATTAGTTTGCGGCACTGTTTGGTTGAGATAAATGAAGTGGCAGTAGTCGAAACTACCTCTGGTACCTTGTAGAGATGACCTTCCAGAGTTACAATGACAATGTAGGGCTGAGACTCATAAACAACGTGATATTTCCACATATATGGTTTTCCTAAAAGAACATCACACATTGCCGCATCTTTGAAGGGCTTGATGTCATAGGATAGGCGACACTACTAGCTAACGCGGATGTCTCGTCCCCGAATCAACCATCTGATTGTGTACAGTTGAGGGTGTGGCATTGTCGACAACTTCATTCTTTTGATGACCTCAACTTAGATAAAGTTCTTTTGACTCCCGTTTTAAACCATGAAATGAGATTGTCTCCTTTACCCACATTTGTGAATGGAAGAGGTGCTCCTCCTCGGGCTCCTTTGCTTCTATTATCACAATTTCTGTAGTGGTTATTAAGTGAGATCCTATCCAGGATGACATAGAGATAAAGTCACTAAGAGCGTGATACCTAAGGAATACTACCCCCAAAAAAATGTTGGTTGACACGCCAAATAAGTTACGTCTTTGTTTAGGCTTCCTGATCCACTAAACGTGAACCACTAGCCACGGGAAGTGTCCCAAGTCATGCTTGATGTCCAAACCCTTTTTAGGCTATAGGGTACTTATAAAGATTATGACAAATTAAAGAATGAAGAGTATCCTAAGGAATGCTGCCTAGACTTAAATAAAAGACTATTGACATTAGGTATATGGATTGGCTAAGGGTTTAGCTACGTGTGATTGGTGCAATCCAATTCAAATAAAGGCTCAATAATGGTTTAGCTTAGAGTCTATGGAAGATAGTGTTAGGGTTGAAATGATTCCAAATTTATTCCTTGAAGAAAATGATCTAACTTTGAAATAGAATAAAGACAAAGAAATGCATTTAGTTTAATATAGAACCTTAGCACGCAAAAATGGGTTACTACACACTTGAGATCAAAACGCTTGTCACACAGTAGAAAGCAAACAAGGCATGCAAAGTGAATTGGAGGAAAACCCACTTTGAATTGGATAGAGATCAATGTCTTAGTTCTGAGGTTATGGAGTCCAAGATGAAGTCGCTATGGTTATATTTATGCCATAAGAAGTGTTACCAACTATTTTGTACAATAGTTGAGCTTCCTATTGAGCCGCCAGTTATTGAGCATGATGAATGTTCATCTCTAGAGTTCAGAAGTTCAGTGTGCTCCAGACGTAGCCAGTTTTGGCTAAGCCTTTTTTAATTTTTTGTAAATACATGTTCATACCCCCTTGGGGAAATTGTAAAAAATGTCCTACCATTTAAATTTTTATAAAAGGCTTGGCTTCCCGGACTTAAGCATCAAGCCGACTAGACCAAAGTATTTTTTCCCTTAGTCATTATTGGTTGTTGAACAAACGACTAATAATTTCTGAGTTTTTCACTCACACCTCCAAAGCTGGGGTAGTTGTCTTGGTGTTTCGTCCTTAGGAGGTTATTAGAGCCTCCGTGTCAATGTTTTTCAACATGCTAGGCATTCAGATTGAGTCATATGAACATGTACTAGGTCCCCCAGAGTTTCGTTTGATTCCGAGAAAAAATATATTTTTTCCATTTTTAAGCCATTTTTTAATGGTTTAAATGGAAAAATTCAAAATGTAAAAAAAGTGTGAACCAGAGTTCGGTTTCGGCATGGTTGGGCTCATTTTCAAGCCCAGAGCAACATCTTTACCCCAGGGGCCACTTTCACTATGTTTTGGCCAGCTGAAACATCCCAGAAGGCATCATTTGGCTAACAGAGCATCAGACTGACATTTAATTGCTAAATTATGAAGAAATGCACGAAAATCAAAGTTTTGAAAAGTCAAAAATGAATTAAAAAATAGTGAAAATGTGACATGGCATGGGTTCCCCATGGGTTTACTACCCTCTTTAAAGTTTTAACTCAAACTTTGGGTTATAATTTTTTGAAGTGGTGAAAGATATTAAAGGAAAGTGATGTGAAGTTTTTTGGACTCACGCTTTTGTGAGGGAGATAAGTGGGATTGGGGTTGACCCCCTCCACACAAAAAATTCTTATAAAATTAAACCATGGAATATTATATCCACAACATACCAAGGCATGCGAATTGTTTTATAAGAGATGGTCACGATTTGATGGAAGTGGAGAATGACGTGAGGATAAAGAATCACGCTGGCACATGAAGTGGACCCCTCACCACTTATGAAATTTTATATTAATGGATATCATATAAGTTTTATTAAAACCATGGCATATTCTACAATGCAAGCAAATGGTTGGAGGTTTCATGTGTGACGTCAACACCACTTGAGACTCACGCTAGCACCCAAGGAGATTGCGATGTAATGGGATTGGGGGGGACCCACATACTCTTATTGAAATATTTACAAACCTTTGTTCAAATTGAACATTGACTATTTTGTCATACCACTTGCGTGAGAGGAAGAATCACACGTGTGGTTTGTTTGGAAAGTGATTGGGTAATGTGTCCTTTGGGAAGTTAGTTGGTAGGAGAGGTGGCATTTACGTCTTCAATTCCACTTCTGATTAGCTCAGTTCAACTCAGTGAGACTCTTCTTCAACTTAGCTTAACATTAAGCTTGATCTTTAGTTCATTAATTCCCCCAGGGCTTGGTTTTTGTATAAATACGAGGCCTTCTTCCTCATTTGGGACGGAAGCAAGGAACCTCTGCTCATGTACTATTGTTGTTTATTTGAAAAATATTGTGACTTTGGAGGTCCATTGGTGTTGATGTCCATGGTGAATGGTGTATGCTCATTGAGGTAATATTGTTCTAGTTTGTTTATGCTTGGAGTAAATTGGTAATCGATCTAGCTTGGAGGGTTTTTATTAAACACATGGGTAAATATTTGACGTTTCAATTTATTTACTGATATTTTGGCTTATTGAGATTCGAGAGTAGCATTTTTATTAAGCTATATTCATGCTCCTTTTGGTTTCCATTTGTTAAATATACTAGATTTGATCCTTTTTGTGCAAGTGTGAATAAGTTTTTTGCAGGTTACGACATTGGAGTAAGGGGAAGAGCTCAGTTGCATCTCCCTCTTCTTTAGACCTTGAGGAGTCTACATGTTATTATTCCCATGAATGCCATGCCTTCAAATCTCAAAAGGATTCAAGCTTGAGCAAAGCTTTCTCCTCTTCCTCTTTCAAACTCAAAATTTCTCCTTCTTCCGGTTACTTGTTAATTATGCTTAAGAAATAGATCTGCTCTTTCTTGCTTAGTATTCGATCTAGTATTCTTTAAGCATTCAGATCTAATTTGTTTTCAGAAGAACTTCATCATTCGACTAGGTCTAAAGCTAGAAATTTGTACTTACATGCAAAGAAAAATTCAAAATTTTTCAATTTTTATTTTTATTTTTGCATTGTCTTTCCCATCATTTTATAACGTTGTTAGCTCGCAGGTTTTTAGCAGGGCTGCACATAAAACTGAAGTTTTGGAGTGACCAAGAACATCGAGGAGGCCTTAGAACAAGCCAGTGGACACCCACTTTGATATAGTTTCTTGATGTACCATTGTAAGCTCTTAGATCCAAGTTTATTGGACTAAGAAGCACTCCATCTTCATCATAAAAATTGTAAAAGAATTAAACGAGAGCAGTGGGGTAACCAACACCCACATCCCATCTCCCCTGGGGGGATTTGTGTATTCTGTCACTTTTTGTGAGATTGCCTTTTTTTAACCCCACCACTTCACACACTCACTTTTTAGTGCAGGGTGTATACTTATTTCACATTTTCTGTTTAATTCAGTGTTTTATTTTTGCAAAGGTAACTTAAAGATAAAACCATTCTTCGTCGCCACGAATTATGCTCTCACCTCCACCCAAAGGCTTTGCTAATTAATAGAGGTTGATCAGAAAAGTGACGCATAAGTTTGGCCAACATATTTCTTGCATTAATGAATATTTTATTTCTCTTGTTTCCTAACTTATTGCAGTAAAAAGAACTAAAGCCTCTTGAATCTCATTGAAAAGTGGATCAAGAGCACTCTCTGTCGGAGAGGTTTAATTTTTTAGATTAATTTTGTTTATCATTTTGCTAAGTAATAAAAGGAATCCAAAATTTCTTGAATCTCGCCATAAGGCAAATCAAGAGTGCTTTCTATTGGAGAGTTTACTGCTTTATTTACTTCCTTTTGGCATCTGGGTCTTGTTTTCAATAAGCCTCTTGAACATTGTCATAAGACGAAGTCAAGAGCGCTCTCTGTCGGAGATTTTTTTCTTGTGCTCTTAATAAAAAATAAAAAATAAAACTTCAACCTCACATCCCCCTTTTTAAAATTTATTTCGTTGCTTTCCACCACCAAGTATGCTCTGCCTTCACTAAGGGGTTGGATTACTCAGAACGGTGACTGGATTTGTTAATCTTACAAGTGATAACCATAATAAAATCTTCACCACCATAAACCAATGAACCGGCGTTGCTTCTAGAAATACTCAGGTAGTGGGGAAATTCCTACTGGTGGCGCCAGAAATCACCGTTGTCATAGAGTTCTATCTTGTTGGTCAAAGTTCCTTGGGCACCTAGCCTAGAATACTGGGCGGTCCGTCAGGTCACCAAGGGGATCCACTGAAGATATACTTTTCCGGTTGGACTCATACCTTGCTTTCTTAGCCTTAATGATCAAGATCACTAAAACTCATAAAATCAACCACGATAATTTGCACAACATTCTCACCAACATTATTCTGAGACTTGTATCTTCAGCATCCTCAAGCACTTCGTAAATTTGACTCCATTTGGCACTGGTCTTTTTGAACTTTTATGCATCACCATTAATCTGGGCCATTTGTCCATTGGAATTTGTCTAATTATTTATCTGTGGATGCTATCTTATTTCAAAAGTCTTCATTGTATTGTTTATCTCTAAATCTTGTGTCTTGTGATCGCACCGTGGATTTCTTTTTATCTTGTGTTTATCTCACTTTTGTAAACTGTGATCTCATTGTAAAACTCTTAAAAAACACCCATCCGCATCTACAACACCTAAAAACACTTAAAACACAAGAGCCATAGAAAACTCTTTGTTAGGGACAACCCCCCTTGGCTTCGTTAGGAGTTAGCCTAAACGGAGGAGCTAGGATTCAAGTGACAGTACCTCACTCATTGCTTGCCCCAAAGGCCACACTTCTCCCACTTGTAGTGAGGAGACAACTTTTGAAAGATTTTTGCTGCTGGTGTGCACCTCGGCAGACAACAAGAAGCATTGCAAAGAAAACTCAAGTGGAAATTGGCCCAATAAACTAAGCATATGATTACAAAAAAAATTAAGAGGAAATTCAATTATTATTTTGTTGACAAATTGTTTCCAGAAGCTATTCTAACAAAGTCCGAGTACATAACTTGCATCGGATGGTTGGGTCCTTTCTCCTTGCTCAACGTCACCAATTCGATCACATTTCAATTTTAACTTTGCATTTTTATTCTTTTCATATTTTCAATTTCAATTTGCATTTTCTTTCTTTGGATATTTCTTTGAAGCACATTTTCATTTCACATTCCTTTAGTTATCTAGTGACTAAAAGGTACCTGCCTTGGATAGCCTTCTGGGCCCCAGTTATGACAAGGCCTTAGTGCTACTACCAGCGCTCATCCATAGGCTCGATGGAGTTTCCACAGTAATGCCTTTTTAAAGGGAAAGTAGGCTTGACCTCATACATGTAGGATTAACTACCCCTCTAGCCACTAACTAATTACAAGGATGGGAGCACTTGTTTAGAATCTAGGGGATACACTTCCGATCACTAGGCCTGCCTAACCGCACTCAATCCACCTGAGCTACAAGCAGAAAAAGATCAACGGGTTTTTAGACCTTTCCACACACTCCAAAGTTGAGACACCAAAGAAAAACATGGAGGCCATCCAATCAAAGAGTTCACAAAAGAGGAGGTCCTCAAGTTCATCAGTCACGTCCAAGTCAAAGGGTTATGAAATCAAGCGGATCTGATGGATAAGTGGAATAAGTCTGTTACCAGCTTATTTGTACCATAATTGGATTAGTTGAGGAGCTGCCATTTTACAAACATGATAAATGTTCGTTTCCAGTGTATCAGATGATCTGCCTTTGTGCCTAGCCAATTTTTATTTTCAGTAATTATGACCATGGCCCCGCAAGGTTTGTAATAAAATGTGCTAGTAGGGTGTTTTGAGTGGTTCGGTCTGCTAAGACGTAGATTTCAACTAAGGTATTCCAGGGAGTTTTTTTCCCTTGACAATTATGCTTTGCCTATAGCCGAGTATAATTGACGAGGTTTTCTCCCACTTCCTCCAAAGCTGGAATGCCCGATTTTGAATTTTGGGCCTTGGGGGGTTATTAGAGCCCAACTGAGTATGTATAAACCTACTAGACATCATTAGAATATACTATAGTCATGTCCTAAGTCACTAGGATCCTCAGAAAAAATTCCGAAATTTTTTTACCGGACGCGTCAAATTTTGGATTTTTTAATTTTTAAATTTTTAAATTTTTCGTAAGTTTTTATTTAAATTTTTCCATAATTTAAATGGAAAAATTCAATTTGTAATAAGTCAACCATCCGGGGTCCGTTTTCAGTGTTTGAAGGCTCTAACCTTAAGCCAAAAATCATTCATGAGCATTTGGCCAGCTAGCTCCAAGTTTCAGATCATCATTCAGCTACATAACTCATAGTTTTTCAAAAAAGTCAGTTTCAGAGAAATTATTGATTAAATATTAAAAATTATTATTTTGGAGATAATCCAAATCTCTCCAAATTAATCCGAATTGAATGAAATGAAATGCGGAATGACATGGCATTGGGCATTAATGATGATTGGAGTTGGCACAAATCCTCTTCAGTTAGCAATCGGAGAGCACTGAGTTCTCAGTCACTTGGCAAACTCGCCTCCTTCAGTTATGAGCACGTTTTGGTGAGGTGGAGCTTGTTTATTGGCTCGTTGATTTGATCGAGGTTGAAGGATGACATGTGGTCCTTGGTTCGTGGTATTGGCTCCTCCAAACCTAGCTCTAGGATCCTCCGAACCTAGCACGCCTACCTACATCTCCTCACGTGTGCTCTTCCTCATCCCTCACGTAAGAGCTTTGGAAGCTCACGCTTTTGCTTGTGGAGACCCCTCATTGGTTGGAGATTGGTTGGTTAGGGTTGGAGTGGGGGCGCCTTGCCTAGGTGGAGGCCTCCCCTCACTCTCACTCTCTTTGCTTTGGGTTTGGCTCACAAAACATGGCTAGATTGTTAGGTATTGCGCCCTCCTTGCATGGTGTGGTGTTAGGGTTTTTATCCTTCTCTCATTGTATAAGAAGAGGCTCTTATGAGCTCTTCAGGGGTGGAACTTTTGGGTTAGGGTTACTCTGTAGAAATTGTATCAAGCGTTGCTTTGAATTTTTAATAAGAATTTCGACTTTGGAGGTCTATGATCTCTTTGCATGTGGTAAACATTTCATGGTTGAGGTGATATTGCTTCTAACCCTTTGCTTTTAAATGCTTTGAATGAGATTAGTTTCTTTTGTTAAGTTCAAGAGGGCCATTGTTGGCACGGTAGAGTAATCGTTTGTTGTCTCAAGTCGATTATTTATGCAAAGTAAGTTATAATCTTGATGAACATGAGTAGTTAGTTATACGTAGTGTTGATCTTGGTTTAATTCTCTTAGCATACTTTCATGTGATTTGATCTCACTTTGTATTTGAGTTTTGGTGTTATTAGGTTTCACAAGTTGAAGAAGGGCACGAGTTCAGTTACATCTAGCCCAAGCTTCAAGCAACCCTTTGTTTAACATTTTGTGATTGCAGGACTTACAAGGATTGTCTTCTTCTCATACAAAAGAAATCTGGGACTTTCTCTTCCTTTCTTGTGTTCCATCCACAAGAAACCCTTCTTCTCTACCCTTTCCTTTATTTTGTTTTGCATTGCTTAAGAAGTAAATCCATTATTTCATTGTTAGTATTTAGATCTATCTTCTTTAGGCTTTGTTAGATCTAATCGCCTAAGAAATTTATCATTCATTAGATCTAGGAAATAGTTTGTACTTTGCATGCAGAATTTTTCAAAATTTTTCTAAGTACAATTTTTTATTATTTTTGCATCGTCTTTCCCATCACTTTTTAGTATTGTTAGCTTGCTGATTTTTTACTTTTGTGACAGGTACAAAGGAAGTGCTGGCGGAAAATTGAAGATTCAAGTTTCAAAAAAGACTCATAATTCCCTTTTCTTTATTCACTTTTCTACAGCTCGATCCAGAAGCCTTCCAAAGATAGCAAAAGAGGCAAAAAGCATCAAAAGAAAGACATTGTAAAAGGATTAATAAAAGAGCAAGTGGGATAAAGGCTCCCACACCCCACTTCCCCCATTTGGGGGAAGCCTGTATCGCCATTGTCCATATTTCATTTTCTTTACTTTGCTTTATACCTGCAATAAATAAAATGATGAAAGTAGAATAGGGGTAATTAGTTTCAATTGGTTGAAAAGCTCAGTTAGATTTGATTTCATTTTTGCTTGCATAAAAGTTATCAGAAAAGAAAAAATTGTTTGATTAAGTTGTTTTTATTTCATTGAAAAGATTAAATAAAAAAGAACCAAAATCTCTTGAATCTCACCATAAGGTAGATCAAGAGTGCTCTCTATCGGAGAGTCGTTTATTTTTTATCATGGTTTTTGTTACTTACCTCCATGCTCTCTCGATTAAGGCCTAAAAACCTGAAAGAGATTCTTGGGTAGATTAGTCTTTTACTCTTTTTTCTAGTTTAACTAATTAATTCTTAAGTCTCTTGAACTTGCCGGAACCCAAGTCAAGAGCACTCTCTATTGGAGAGCATTCCCATTGCGTTTCCTTGCATTTAGCTAAGACTCTTGAACTTCTGTCATAAGACAAAGTCAAGAGCGCTCTTTGTCGGAGGGTTCTAATTAATTTACTTAATAAAATTTTGCAACTCACATTCCCCTAATTAATTTACTTCGTTGATTATCCTTCACCTAGTATGCTATGCAACTTCATAGTTGGGCTCGTACTTAGAACAGTGAACAGACTTGCTAAGATCGCAATAACAACACAACTAAAATTTTACCCCATAACCAACGCACCGACGTTGTAGAAAGTTTTCCAAGTCATTCCTAGTAAGGGCGTCGGAACTCCCCATTGTCTAGAGTCTCAGCTAGTTGGTCAATCTTTGCGAAACCAGCCTGGGATACTGGGCGGGCCATCATGTCTCGAACGGAGTAGCTCGGAAGACTTTCTCGGATGATCTCTTGATACCTTTCGTTGAAACCTTAAACAAGACCATCTAAAAACTTTAAAATAAACCAAGATTAATCGCAATACACATTCACTGGCACTATTTTGAGACTCACATCCTCATTACGCTTAAGCACTTCTGATAAGTTGACTCCATAAGGCATTGGGCCTTTCTTTTACGCATTATTGATAATCTGGGCCATTTGTCCATTGGATATTTTGATTAAAGTTTATATCTTTGAATGCTATATCATTTCGTAAGTTCTCAACATATGGTTTATCTTCTAAGTCTTGTGATAGCAACGTGGATTGCTCTTTTGTCTCATGTTTATTTTTCAGTTATCTAATATGCAATCTTCGTTGATCATAATAAACTCCTAAGAAACACCCATCCGCATCTGTAACCGTTAGAAACACTTAAAACAACTTAAGAGCCATAGAAACTCTTTTGTAGGGACTACCCCCCTTCGATTCGTTGGGAGTTAGCCTAAACGGAGGAGTTAGGAGTAGGTGACAGTACCTAGCTCTGTGCTTGCCCCCAAGGTCACACCGCTCCCACTTTCTCAAGTGAGGAGACAACTTTTGAAAATTTTCTGCTGCTGGTGTGCAATCGACGGACAACAAAGTCCCAAGTACGAAACCAAGAGAGAGTGAACTAATCTAAATATATTTCATAGGAAATTCACTCAAACAAGAGCATGTACATGAAACTACCACTAATGTACCTATATTACTTCGAATACAAGTCCTACTAGTAGCAACCAAAAAAACCCATACGATTACCAATGCACAACAAAGTCTAACACAATCAATCTATCAATAAGAATAATGGATTCCATAATATACCTCTGCCATATGCCTGCTCTAAGCTGCACTTGCAAAATGCAATCCATCTATACTAACTCTGTTGACTTTGAATGGCAAGGAAAGATAAGATCCAGTCATATAACAAATCTTGAAGGCCCACTGTACCAAGGTTTGAAATGTATGACACGAGAGATCATGAAGAGGGATCAATAATGCCTGGGTTGGCCCCTCTGCTGCTATGCCCCTAAATGATCCAGCCAGGCAATAATGATATAAATCATCAAACATTGATATTTGCTGAAAAAGTATTGCCTCAGATGTAAGGACTACGCTCATGATTGGAGTTTTCTATGGAAAAATGAGAGATATGTCCCATCTCAAGAATATGTGATAATAGGTTCTGTTGCCCACCTATTTCGACTAGGTGGCAACTCCATGTACATGAGGATGTACATAAATGTACCTTAGAAAAATCTGAGGATTTTTCACTTCTACAGGGCAATTGCCCCTTTGTAAAATGAAATGTCCGCTCCCCTGCGTGGGAAAATTAATGTAATTTTATGTGCTAGTGTGGGTCATATGATACGGATGTCACACCATGGAACTGGTTGTTAGGGAAGTCCCCTCATCGAGTGTTTTTCCCTTTCCAATTGACCTTGTTGTTTAAATGAGTTTAATCGGTTTGGTTTTCACTCAAAATCCTCCAAAGTGGTGACGGGCGTTCTACCAGTCAAGTCCATATGGTGGCTAAGGATTTAAAGTGTGATTGATGACCATGCTAGGCATCTGTATAGAGTCCTGCGGAGTTTCGTTGTGTTGTTGTATTTTTATTTATTTTTTCTAGTTAATTAATTTCACCCCATGGTGATTAATTAACTCAGTTTTTGATGTAATAATGTAATCGCTCAAGCATGGCATTTTGTAATAGGGGCTATGAAT
>LPNX010013679.1:103189-142898 GCA_001517045.1 Pseudotsuga menziesii
GGTTCTTCTGGTTGGATTGTTATGACTGTGATGATAGCAGTGGGTTCTGCGTCAATGATCTAATTCCCTTTATTATGCTTTGAATCAAATTCCAAGCCAGGTTATGATTCTATTGCTTTAAACTCGCCCACCAATGATCGTTTTAAGCGACATTCATCTTTGTTGTACCAGGGGATTTTGTGGAACTCACACCGCTTTCTAGTGTCCTTCGACTTCCCATCACCCTTCTTAGTTGATGGTTGTTGTCGCTCCAGACCGACGTGCGTGTGTCAAAGCCCAAAAGTAGGCACACCGGCCCAATGGCAACTACAAAAAGAGCAACCACTGTCAGCACACTCCTCTCTTCCTCGCTTCAAGTTGGCTCTTCTCCAACTCAAGGGAGGAATCCCTAAGGTTAGGATCACTAAGGAAGGATACAATGGAGGGCAAGGTGAAAGGAAGAGGCTGCGTTAGAGAAACGGTTGTACGATAGATGTAATTGAATAAGTTGATGGGAAGGAGGGAAAATCGTTCCTTGATAAAAGAACAGTGCTAGTACATCAAAGGGGAGAATGAAGTCAAAGGAGAAACTAAAGAGGGTCCTGTGTCATATGTGACTAAGGGGGAGAGATCGTATGATTGAACAAACCCCACTTAGTCGAATTTACGGCTACTAGATTTACTTCTTCCTAATTACAGGAGGTGCATTGTGCATGCAAAAGATCAATACTACACAATCAACCTAGATTAAGTGTAAACATCAATGCATGTACAAAGATGCTCACAAAGGGAAAAATCTAACAACTTTTAAGAGTTTTCACCTTCCATTGTGGTGGTACCATCCCCCTATGATCCCCGGTGCAAACATAGAAAATAAACAAAGCAAAGTTCACTGCTATTGAAGCATCACAAGTTCACGCCACACATTTGTCAGAATCCCCAATTGAACATCCAAAAACTCAAATCTAATGAATTTTCTATTAAGCTATGGGAAAGAAATATCCCACTTTTTCCATTTTACAATGGAGAAGGAAAGTCTTTTTATAGACCTAAAAAGCCATTCTCATTTTTAAAATAGAAATAATAAAAAAGAGAAAAAACGAAAAAGATCTAGATCCACTTTACTCTCTTTATGAATATTTGACCAACTCTAATTTATTAATTTAACTCCTGCAAGACTAAAGTGTAACTAACACTTTAGTTGATCGACTCTCCCAAAAGGACTTTTATTATTAAAGTGACAAAACACCCACTCAAACAAAAGCGCCAATGGCAGTTGTCAAAACGATGGACCATTAATCGGATCTTTAAAACTTTGAGTTGGTATTTTGACGTGCATGGATTCCACGATGTCATCCCCTATCCACGAAACACTGCAAGGAAAGGATTGTCAAACTGTTGATCAAGCCACACCAGCATTTGCAGATTCGGATCGAAACAACTTCGACTGTGTGTGATTTAGATGGAAACTTATGCTGGATGCATCTTTGAAGCAGGCAACCAAGAACTCGTTTGCAAAGAGATTGGGGTCCAACTTTAGACAAAAGTACACTGGGAATGACCCAATTGTCTACAACCATGATCTCCATCGCTAACCATTAGATCCCTGTTTTGTGAAAAAAACTGCCACTTAAGCTACCTGTTCCATATTTCCATGTAACACAAAAATGGTGGGTTCAACTCCATGCAATACACACGCCAGCCGGTGGAGAAACCATCGATTCCAGAATACCAAGTGAAGGAGATGTTTCCACGTATAGGTGTGCACGAGCTCTGCCACTTGTTTAATTGAATTCGCTGCCAAAAGATATTGCATATTCCACGCTCAAGCTCAATACCATGTCAAATATGGAGAAACACCTATCTCTCATCCAATTTCCGTGGTTTTATCTTCGAGATTTGTTGATCATGCATTAGTGGAGACCCCAACTCTTAGCTGCCATGGTTGAATGACATGTGGTAAAACTAATCACTCCAAAAATTCCACAATTTGGTTGCCAATAAAGTGAGTCTAGCTCATCATCCCCGATTTGGCTGTCAGAAGAAATGTGTGGCTATGCTGCTAAGACTATACACCAAAAAACTTGGTTCTCGCATTGAAAATGGCGTTGTGATTTGAAAACAACAGGGACGTGGAGCTCCCTTTTCTCAAGCGATTGTCAATCACCAAAAACATGGAGTTTCACTTTGTCTTTGGATGCTACAGGTCCAAATTCCTCGTGAAGAACCGCGCAAAAGTGGCAATTTGCCGATGCGGTTGATTGCATGGTAAAATGGATTGGTGCATTTACGACTGATATGGATCGCGATTCTCAAATTGAAATTTTGGTAAGCTTTTTTCTTTTAAGAAAAATCACGGTGCAATACATAACCCGGGAACACATTATGGACAACAGTCTTTCACCTTCTCATTCGTTACTTCCACCAGCACACTTAGTTTCTTAGCTATGTGTTGATGCTTGGAAAAATCCCAGGTACCGACAGTAGGGATTCTCCCCAATAATCGTTCCCAATTACATCGTTTACTGTTTGGAATGGAGAATCCATCCGGTTAGCGGCCCGACTACCGTAGAATTAAAAGAAAGTTTTAAGTCTTTTTTACCGGTTGCGGCCTGGTCCACCGTTTATGTGATTTTTTAAGTCTTAAGATGAAATGCAAGTGCCTATACTAGATGCAGGTGATTGCCAAAACAAAAACCTCACGAGTGAGTTGCGCAGGGTCTTACCTCTCTCCTTACATGAATCAATTGCTCCTCAATCACCCAAAGCAAAAACAACTAAACTATTCTACCTATCCCTAGGGAGCAGAGATTATATTTAATTGAGTAATGTACTATAATGGTGCTAATGGAATCCTACAGGTAGCTATTCAAATTCTACATACATAATTATAGCAAAAAAGATAAACAAAGATAGCTCTGTTTTATTAACACATTCATTACTCATTCACATGTACAAGATTTCTAACAGAAAGTAAAATCATCCATAAATTGCAGAAATAATTCAACAAGTTAGAATGATCTCACAGTTGTATAGCAGGCTAAAACAGAAGTAGTTCATCATTTAGCAATCCATACAATCCATTTGGAAACTTGTACAGTCCTTCCTCCAGCAAAATTTTGGTTCTCTTTATTCATAAAAGAAGTAGTTCTTATAAAAATAACTTCAGCATTTGTACACTAGAAAAAGTCCCTTCTAATCTCTAGTCTACCCCTATTTATACATTTTACCAATGCCTCTTGGGCTACCCCTGCCTTTTAGGCTTCCTTGACTCTTCGACTTACAAAATTTGTCTTCTAGTGTATTACACTAGGAAAATGAAAATACAATATAAATACTACGTTGAGTGCCAATTGGAGACAAAACAAAGTCCTAGGTGGGCCCAACTGGTGTCCCAATGAAATTGCTCCATGCACAAGCTTCTTCAGTGATAGCTTGATAGTCCATTGGCTCTAATAATCGTGGCGTTACTTCATGCTTAGCTAGGTGAGATTCGATCTCTTTCACCTTTGGTGGGGTCAGCATTAACAAGTCTTCTAAGAGATATTTATGAATAGAGGCTTGCGCAACCCAAATTTCGATTGCTCCCTTATTAATGCTCTCAATCTTCTGAATATGTTGCTCGTCTGTCTGCAATTTGTCCTGGAGATTCTTCAAATGTTGCTCTCTGCTTGGAAATTCCTGAACCTAGGTTGTTGCTGAAGCTTGGCATCTATTATGTGTCTTGCACATTTTCTTGTAAAATTCCTTACACTTTTCCATAGTCTTTTCAATTGTTTTGTTCAGCCTTACTGATGCCTTGCTGCTGAAATTTAAGAGTGCCAAATCCATCTTCAATCCTTTTGTTGTTTTTTGGGGCATGTGGTCGAGAAAAATTGAATTGGTTTCAATCCAAGCCAGCTGGCTTTGCACAAGTTTTGCGACCTCTAACAGCCCTTTCCTGAAATCTGATGAGTTATCTACTATTTCCTTCAATCTGGCCTCTATTTGCTTAATCCTATATACTTCTTCTGCCAGTTTTAATTGAATCTGGTGTGTTTTTCTCTCCATTAAACAGGCTTGACCATGGAAAGGAGTAATATTGGGTTGTTTTTTATTAGCCGTCTTAAGTTGTTTCTCTAGCGAGTTATTCTGTGTCTCTAGTTCCTCTACTCGCTTGCTAACTGCTTATTTCTGTGCTTCCAACAACAAAATCTTGCTTTCAAGATCCTTCTTCTCTACCTCGCTGATGGCATTTGAAAGCACCAAGGCCTCCTTTTCGGATTCTAAAACTTGGTAGGCCTCCTGGAGTCTTTTGAACTTGAAAAAGTGGCCTTGTTGTTCGCCGAACGCACACCGTCAGCAAAAATCTTTTGGACTGCTATTTTCCAAGCGAGAAAGGTGTGGCCTTGGGGGCAAGCAAAGAGCTAGGTGCCGTCACCTGGTCCCAGCTCCTTCGTTTAGGCTAACTCCTAACGAAGCCAAGGGGGGTGGTCCTTATTAGAAGAAAATCTATCGTCTTTAGTCTACGAAAGAAAATTCTAAATATAGGAGTTAATATGAAATGGATAAAATAACACAACGAACTATTGCAAGAAAGAGATCACGTCAACAACATATGACAATATAAGCACCATTCACGACATTTTGCAATAATTGATTTAAGCATCGAAAGTAAAACAGATCAGTGCTGATGAATATGGAGTGCTTGTAAAAGTGGAGTGTTGTTGTGTCGTGTAAATATTGCAGTTGTTTCGTTGGCCAGTTTTAAAATTATTAATGAGTAATTAAGGGCGTGGGTTAATTGTGGGTTTGGCCCAACAAGTCAAGTCCATTCGAACTGAGCGCTAAAGCGGTAATACCAAGTGTCCAACAGGGTGAGGATGACCCTGCTTGGAGTAGCCCCCTGGCTCGGTAGTGATTACCCTTTGCAACCTCTCAAGTTCTCGAAAAAATCACTTGTGTGGATTTTCCTATTAAATCTAGTAACTCGTATCCCTTTCTGATACAGCCAACTGATCAGACAAGCTGCAGAGGTGTAGAACATACGGGGAAGGAGTCTTAGTTTATTTTATTAGAGACATAACAACGAGTTGTTTAGATGACGACTAAAGAGTCCCTTTCACCTTTCAGGTACTTGGGAAAGCAACGGTCAGATTGATTTTAAAAATTAAGAACAAATAAATAAAATAAAATTATTTTCTAATTAATCCTACTGCGAATCTGTTTCACCCTTTCGGGGTAATGGGGAGAGCGTGGGGTAAGTATTTCTTTTACTTTATTTATCAAATAAACAACTAAATCATAAATAAAGATAAAACTAACCAAAACTGGAAAATCATAAAAAAAGACACCGACAGAAATCCCCCCAAGGGGTATGGGCTCTGAAGAGCCTACTCAGAGTCTTTTATTACGGTATTTACAAAGCTCATGAGAGGTTGATGCCTTTATTCCTTACAAATCTGGATCCAAAGGCTTACAGGTTTTGAAAAATAAAGAGGAAGAAGGAAGTTGCTCCGAGAGGCCTTGGATGGCCTAGATCTTTAACTTTTTGGCAGCACTTCCCCTTGTCTTTGCATGAAAAATGTAAAACCAGCCACCTGAAATGCACCACATGTTCCAAATCAGTTGATAAAAGCATAAGAAATTAAGTACTTAAATGATAAACAATAAGACTAAGTACTTAATCAATCTAGATCTACTCAGAATAAAGCTTTAAGATTAGGATTTAGTAGTGTACTTATATAAATATGCCTTTGAATAATCTTTTAAAAAAAGAAATTAATTTACTTAAGCATTTATAAAGTAACCAGAACCAAAGAGGAAATTTTGAGTTTGAAAGATGGGGAAATTCAAGCCCTTGCTTGCTACTTTTTGTTGATGGCCTTGGAGTCCCTACAACAAATTGCATTAATCTTGTAAAGGTACCAAAGGGAAGGGAAGAGACAACTGAGTTCCAATCCCCCTTCGAATCCGTGACCTGCAAAACTATGAGACAATACTTGCACAACAATATTAGATCTAGTGTGTATGAAAACAAGAAATCAAACGAACCTCAATACAACTGAGTATATTTGGTTACTTTCCTACCTCTTGAAAGCAAAGCACAAGTAAACAAATTAACAACCGTAAATTTTTACCCTACGTGTTTTAGAATAACCTTCTAAGCTAGATCCATCATTAATATTAGCAAACAAAATCAAAATTCTACAATGTCACCTCATAGCACAAGCATTCATTCAATTGCACACGGTAGACCTCCGAAGTCTTCAACTTTATTCCTTAAAATCTCGGCAGCATTACAATAAGCAGAGGTCCCTTCCATCCTTGTAGAATGAGGAAGAAGGCCTCGTATTTATACAAAAACCAAGCCCCAGGGGGGGATCAATGAATTGAAGAACAATCTGGAGCTAACTAAGCTGAAGAGGAGATGATTGTGGAAGCATTGGAGTTCAAGTAAAGTCTCCCCATAATTGAATGCGCCACCTCTTAAAAGGAGAGATGCGCTCAGTCAAAGGATCCACAACTGAATCTAATGATCGCCACATGCTTGAGTCCTCATGCGAATGTATGGATTTTGGATTTTGGAGTGAATGATTGAATTAAATATTTGATAAAAGGTTCGTTCCAAACTTTGGCCTAAACCAAAGTGTTTTAATTGACGACGATACAATGTGGGTTCCTCACCCCACAAGCCATCGCAAGGATCAAGCGTTAGCGTGAGTCCTCCCCTCCATGAGTTGACGTCACCATAATATACTTGCTACCTCTTAAACCTTTAACCAAAGTAAACAAAGTTTAATCAAATATTTAATGTATGGGGAGGGGCCACCCCAATCCCACTCACCACAACCTTAAGCTTGAGTGCTAAACTTTGACATCACCCTCCATGAGATAATTTGTAATCACTCTCTTTTAAACCAAAGTCTAATTTCCATCATGTGGAAGAGGGTTGTAACTCAATATGGCCCACATGCCATGTCACCTTTTCACTATTTTTTAATTAAATTTGACTTTTGGTGCATTTTCTCCAAAATTAGCAATTAAATGTTACTTTGATGCCTTGTTAGCCAAATGATGCCCTCCGGGATGCTTCTGCTGGTCGAAACATAGTGAAAATGCCCCCTAGGATAAAGATGTTGCTCTGGGTTTGAAAATGAGCCAAACAATGCCAAAAATAGACTCTGGATCATACTTTTTTTACATTTTGAATTTTTTCCATTTAGACCATTAAAAAAACGCTTAAAATATATATATATATATATATATATATATATTTCTCAAAATCAAACGAAACTCTAGGAGGACCTAGTACATGTTCATACGACTCAATTTGAATGCCTAGCATGTTGAAAAACACTGACATGAAGGCTCTAATAACCTCCCAACGCCAAAACACCAAGACAACTACCCCAACTTTGGAGGTGTGAGTGAAAAATCATAAATTATTAGTCGTTTGTTCAACAACCAATAATAACCAAGGGAAAAAACAATATGGGCTAGTCGAATTGATGTTTAATTCCAGGAAGCCGAGCCTTTTATAAAATATTAAATGCTAGGACATTTTTTACAATTTCCCCAATGGGGTATGAACATGTGTTACAAATTTTTTTGAACAGACTCCCAGAAAAAGGCTGGCGGACTTCTGAACTCTGAACCTGAATAAATGTACTTGTTCAATACTATGGCGGCTCACCGAAAATCCACTAAGTGCAAAATTAGTGGATAACATCTGGCTCCAACTAAGGGACGTGTGGTCGATCTAGTCTCTTATGCAAGGAGAGAATATGAGAACACCAGAATCTTTGGTTTCTATATCCTGTAAAAACATCTCAACTTGACAAGAAAACCTCAGTAGCACAAGTTTTATGAAAAATAGCCAATGATCCAAAAGGTGTTTTATTCAAAGGAATGACGACAAAATTTCATTTATTCCTAAGTATGGGAGGAAAATGCGAAAAAGTAAATGCTCACTTTAAGGAGCCTATTTTCCTACTCTATGCATGATATTAAAAGGTTAGGTGAAATAAAAAATCCAATGTAACCACCTAAACATTTTATTAATATAAAAAGGTTTTTCCTTGTCTTTGGTTACCAACCAAAGCAAGAATATAATTTCCAGAAAATGCAAACCTACGTGATGATCTAGAACGGGCGGGTTAGATGGGGAAGCATAGGCATGAATAATGTCGTTCGAACTTCTTCCCAAACTGGTAGGTGCTCTTGCAGTACTCTTCCATACAAGACTGGATAGGACTGATGTAAAAATCTGTATGATGAGGCAGATCATCATACTCATCAAAATGGCTTATCTGCTGATAACTCTGTGTGTAAGCCAAAAACTACTCCCAATCATAAGGAATATCTATATGTGAAGATGACGACTGAGGAAAAACTTCAGCTAGTTGCACCCCATCTAATTCTTCACTGCACTGCTTCTCCAAGTCCTCGTTACAGATTCTCAAATACAACTCTGACTGATTATGGGAAAACTCCGATTGCTCTTCTTTACAACTTTCATAAGTCTCAGAATAAAAACTCCCCTCGCTGGACACATCATAGATGGGATTCCCAAAAATATTTTCAAAAGTATTATAGGTTGGATTTTCAATAAAATTCCAATAGTCATCATTGTCATCTATGTCAAATATGAGAGATGTCTGGTATCAAGTCCCTCGCTACACTCCTCATTCTGCTCAAAACAATCTTCTTCAAAAAGCTGGGTTTCAAAGATATCACAAGGGACCCAACTTTCCAAATATTTGTCATTAGGTGGAGAGCATGGAAAATTCTCATCACACAAAACTTCTAAGATTGGATTTTCTATTAAAGTCTCATAGTCATCATCCATGTCAAGTGTAAGGGACTCTTCATCACTTGTATCATGCTCTTGACTATACTCTCTCGCTTGGCTCCAGGTTTCTATGGTGACAGGATGGAGCTGCCCAACTGTGTTATTAGGCTCTCTTGAATATTGTTTTTCCTCTCTCCAACTTTCTCCAGAAATATTATGCATGTCACCTACATAGTTTATATACTCAAGCTTGCTTGATGAGGCTATGGGACCACAACCTTCTGGAAAACCATGCTCTTGAACATAACATGCATAATGGCAAGTAGACTCCTCATGAAAGTCTTCACATGCTCTACAAAGTGGTGTGTAAGTTTCAACCATGTTAGCAGCTTCCAATTGATGAGGAAGCCTCTGTTCATGGTTGGGTGCTTTTCTTTGCTAATTTACTTTTGGAGGGAAATTTCTAGGGGCAGGTTGTGACTGTGCTCTTTCCATACTAATGACCTTGTTCTGCATCTCTCTCATTTGGGCTAGATGTTTATCTTCCATTCTCTCAAGTCTTTCCTTCATTTCCATCATTTTTTTTTAATAGGAATCCCCTTCTTTATGCTCATTTGACTTTAAAGGAGTTGAAGACCTAGAATAACCAGGAAGGTTGGATTCCCCTGAAGACTGCATATTTCTGTCTATTTTGACTGCCATTTCTTGTGCGTTTAGAAGAGTAGTGGGTTCTTTATCCCTAATCTAATATTCCATCTTCCCACTAAGTGCTTCAATGTAATAAAGAAAGATAGATGGTGCAGGTGGTTTGTAAGTGGCAGGAATGGAATTTGATAGCTCTGTGAATCTCTGGTTAAACTCGTCCATAGTCTCGTTTTCCTTCTTCTTTATGTTTGTCAATGAAGCCAGTTGATGCCTAGTGTTGCCGCTCCTGAAAGACGTGTGTGTGTCAAAACCCAAAATTAGGCACACTGGCCCGATGGAAATTGCGAACAGGGGAGCCACTATCACCACGCTCCTCTCTTCCTTGCTTCAGGTTGGCTCTTCTCCAACTCAAGGGGGGCGTCCCTGGTGTTAAGATCGCTAGGGCAGGAAACAGTTGCGGACAGGGTGATTGGAAGAGGTTGCCTTAGCGAAATGGTTGTAGCATAGCAATATTGAATGGTTGACGGAAGAAGGGAAGGATTTAAACCCCACTAATGGGCCAGTGCCAGTATACCTAAAGGGAGAAATGGAGTCAAGGGAGAACCCACGAGGGCCTTGTGTTAGAGGGGAAGTTCCTAAGTCTTCTTCTTTCTAAACGCAGGGGATGCTACACCATCAAGCTTGATAAAATGTAGGCATCCAACCTGTGCATGCACGCTCACACAAGGGAAAAGAAAGCAGCTGCTAGGATTTACGCCTTCTAATAGGATGGGAGCGTCTGTTTATGGTCTCCGACGTAGATATCAAAAGAAAGAATCTCTAAAACAACAAACACTCAATAACACAGGTCAATGCCACACACCATAGAGGGTACTCGATTGAACAATCATAAAAAAACCCAGGAAGATATTTTTCTATGAATCCTGGGGAAAAATCCTCCCAGTTTTTTCCATCGTTACAATCAAGAAGACTTGCTCCTTTATAGGCCAAAATGGCTCTTCATGAAATAATAAAAATAAATAATAAATAATAAAATAAAGTGGAGACAAGATCCACTCTTTCCTAAGTAAAGTCTATGAAAAACACTGCACTTTCTGATCACCTAACCAAAAAAATCTTTGTTAAGTGACCCTACTTTATTTAGATCCACTATCTTCTCCACTAAATTCTTTACTTTATTTAAAGTAGCCTGACTTAACCACTAGTTCCACCCAAAAAAAATAATAATAAAGTGAAAATCTTTAATTGAAAAAACCCTCCATGCTGCCACAAAAATATAGATGCCCGTGAATGATAAATGATAGATATGGGGATCGAAAATGTAGATCGATGCTGCTTCGAAATTCCAAGTGAAGACTGCAAAAATGCCAATGGACGCCAAAGATCGTGGATTGCTCCATGATTCCACGTAACAACAATAAAAATTTATTACCAGGCGATTTCCCTTTACGCAATCGGCTGGAAATCCACTGATTGTAAGTCACGGCTCCACAACAGTCAATTGACGAAGTAAAGGGACCCGGGATCACCCGTGAACTGCTCCAAAATTCCACGATTTGATGGAAACTGTGAAACAAAACGTGGGTCCCAAATCCACGCTATTTGTGCTGTAATCGGCCATCAATGCAGAAAACATGGTGACTGGAACTCATGTTAGAACAAACTCACTGCCGATAGTCCACCGATATTGCGTGATGTAGCCACAATCAGAAAAATTTGAGGCTGGCTCATCAATTACTGCACAACAATCCCATTAATTTTGTGAATGTGGCTGTCAATGGGACGCTGCTCCAGAAATTCACGGGGCCACGATCAAACCAAGTGATTGTTTCAAGACAAAATTCGGCTGCTATGATGATATCTAGCGCGTGGGTGAGCCCTCCCTCCTATACCGCCAGTAGCTGATCAACAGTGACCACATCCTGAACATTTGCAATGATTTGAGGCCCCAATGGAGAGATCGCACCACCACCGACCAACCNAGCACTCCCTCCTATACCGCCAGTAGCTGATCAACAGTGACCACATCCTGAACATTTGCAATGATTTGAGGCCCCAATGGAGAGATCGCACCACCACCGACCAACCGATGAGGTCCAGTATATGTCCATGGCTTATCAAGCATTATATCTCGAGCCGAACGCATGGCAAAAGTGACACCTTCCAATATAGAACGAAACATCTTTGGTAACGTAGTATCACTTGATATTTCAATAAACGCTGCACGTGCAATAGGATCTTCAAATGGGAAACGCTCTCGAGACGAAAAAGGTAGAAATAACAAGCCTCCACATCCAATTTGTGCAAGTCTTGGGAGTTTATCTACTTTCATCAGAAGTATATCTCTTTTGGAGGCGTACACCAAATTGGAGGCAGCCCAAGCTAGATTCCCGCCAGCAGTCATTATAGAACCTGCTCGAAAAACAAGGGTAGAGTCTGGATGTGCTAAAGTAAAACCTCTGGACACTTCTCATTTATTTTCTCAAGTGATCGCAAATGAACCAGCCACCCATCCTGAAGTCCCAAGGTAACCGACATTGGTCCAGGAACGCCTGTTCCAGCTCCCAATGAACAGGTGCCAGCATCACCATAACAATGAAAAACCGGAATGGCCTTTAGAAAAGGAAAGCCCAACTCTATTTGCTGCAGCTTCACTAACCTCTCCAGAAGGAATGTCCATAGGTGCTATATGCGGTAGCATCTCTAACCAATGTCCCAAATTTACTGTCTTTTTTAAGGACTCTGCATACTGAAATGAAAGGTCAGTCAAGCATGTGGTTGAGGCAGTAGTTGCATCAGTTACAAGTGCCCCAGTCAACTTCCATGCAACATAGTTATGCCTGAATGCGTTCACTGAGAAACGATGGTACGGGAACTTCCACTTCCCTTGTTTTCCACAAAAGCCAACTCTTTCGGAATGAACAGAATTGCCTAGAATCCTTGTTGACTGGGAAACACCCATGGCATCCATTCAAAGAATAAAGGACCCTGGAAACTTGCTTTCATAATCTGAAGATGATGATATTACACTGCTTCTCCCTTCGTGCATCCTTTTTCTGTCAGAACTGACTCACTGGCTGCTGTAAAAAGATGCTCTGGCTTGAAAAAAAAAGCTCTGCTGATATGCATGGTTTGTAACAACTCCATAAGGGAGTTTCCAGCCATGTGAGAATTTCGTGGACAGCTCTGTCACACCCCTATCATGAAAAGAGGGTAACATCTGGCTCCACAGGGACGTGTGCTCTCCTCGAGAGTACATGAGAACACCAGAATCTCTTTATTTGTAGACCAACTGTGCAGTGGGGATGGCTTAACTCACATCCAACCACCTGCTTATTACATTCTAGAAAAATAAAAAAAACTTAAGCAAAACACTACTGAAAATGGAAATGCTCATGATCATGCAAGAGTTTATTCAACCTACCTATTCTAACTTAACCATGTGAAAAAACCATGCTAAGTATAGTGATACAACCAATGGAGCCATCTCAGCTCCTCGTCAACAATGAAACTTCTTCCCTTCTGTTTGGTCATTAACCAAAACAAGGTCTCATCAAATATGCTGTAAATGTGACCTGGAAATGCCATCAAAACATGGCTGTCATAAAAAAGCATATGCTGCAAGCATAAGTCACTCTTCAAATTTTCAATCGTATAGCACGTTGGGGTGCATGCTTCATCAATATAACACCGAAGAGGGCTGAAATAAGCAATCGGAAGTCTTTCTTCGGTCTGACTTTTGTCATTCAAGAGCCTCTCATGAGGCAGATCTCCAATACAAGTGTTATTACTTTCAGAATATACCTCAGGTGGCTTCTCATCTTCAATGTCGATGTCAGGAAACTCTTCAACAATGTCTTCACTCTTCAATGATCTGTTCTTCATGGATCTCTTTTTCGAAGAGTTGTGTCCTGGGGAGGAGGGCATCACACTCTTTGGCCAACTTTCCAATCTCTTCAAATGTTCCTTCATGCCAACACAGAAGAAACTTCTCAAAAAACTTTACCATCGAGTCTATGCTTTCATCCCAAAGGTCATTGAACCAATCTTCTACATCTCCCTCAAAAGTTAAGGCAAATACAATCATGAGATCATCCTCGTGGTAGACTTTGAGATCTGCCATCAACTTGCAGAAAGAAGCAATATGATGGACTGCCGAGTGCTCATCATTTCCAAAGAACTCTGGAACAACTCTAAGTACTCTTTTATAGCACTCATTGGGAAATCCATGGATACCTGAGAAGTTTAATGGGGTGAAGGCTCCGTGCAAGTGAGCACGAAGTCCTTCCATTTCATCATCCATATCCTCAAATAATGAAGTATTGAATCTGCAGCATACATATATTCATACCTCAAACTGAACTGTGGAGTCGCCAAGGTGAGCTTGAAAGCCTTCTGATTTCTGAGTGTGCTCACCTCTACACCCAAAAAGTCTTTAGATCGGAAAACGGACAAGGGATTCATCCCTTAGTGGAGTCGCCATGTGAGAATCTGGATCTGCAATGTGATTTCCCACAAATGTCAATGAAGCATAATCTTCAAAATTCGAGAACTGGACTTTGTCCCCGGCAGCGGCACCAAAAATGTTTCCGCTCTTGACCGGTGTGCGTGTGTCAAAGCCCAAAATTAGGCACACTGGCCCGATGGCAACTGCAAACAGGGGAGCCACTGTCACCATGCTCCTCTCTTCCTCGCTTCATTTTGGCTCTTCTCCAACTCAAGGGGGGCGTCCCTGATGTTAAGATCGCTAGGGCAAGAAACAGTTGCGGACAGTGATTGGAAGAGGCTGCCTTAGCGAAATGGTTGTAGCATAGCAATATTGAATGGTTGACGGAAGAAGGGAAGGATTTAAACCCCACTAATGGGCTAGTGCCAGTATACCTTGTTACCTCCTGATTTGATAGGGGGTTTTACAAGGAAGCTGCAAGAAGACTTGCTTTGAAGGTGCCTGGGTTATTTAGTCTAGATGATGTGAGAGTGTCTCCTGTTCAACAATCTATAGTGGATTCCCTTACGAGGCGGTTGCTATTAGGTGGTCTAACTGCAGACCAACTCCTCCAGAAAAAAATAGAACAGTTAGCAAGGAAAAATGAAATTCTGGACTATGTGCATTTGACAATACAACAAATTGCAGAACTTGGGCCAACTGCTTCATTAAGGCTGCAACCAATAATTATTCGAAGGATGCCACACAAAATTATTCATAAAGATTGGAATGCTTTGTATGTTGAGAACATACTTAGAGTGGAGAGCAGTGCTATTGGGGAAATTATTGGTAGTAGAATACTTATGGCAGTGGTGGACAGGCTTATTGAAAGTGATGTTGAAATAAAATGGGAACCATGAGAGATTTTCAAATATCAGCAGATGAGAATGCCAATCTGAATAAATCAACTCCAGAAGCTATAAATAGTTACTGGCAAGTTAGAACTATTGCAGGTCAAATGAGAATACCTTCTTACCTACAAAACCAAATAGTAAATGCTGCAAAGGAAATACACAGTTCTGGAAATGGACGATCTCTTCTTTTGGTATCTGGAGGACACCCGTTGAAAAAATACTAGCCAATATAATAAAACAAAAGGCAGCTGCTACTATGATTCAGAGTTGGTATCGCAGACATAAATGTCAAACTTACAGTCGACAGAGAGAAAAGGAGGTGTCTTACTCCTTTCCCTGTTTGATTCTGTCCCAAAGGACACGTCACAGCAGCTTGAAGGACACTGTGAGGAAACCGAGTACCCCACAACATTGAAGATAAAATCTCGAGTGGCGATGATTATCCGCGTTCAGAAGTTCATCATTCACAGAAGACCATGCTTTATGCAGGGTACACAAATTTGTTTGGGTTTTGGTTATAAAACCCGGTCCCTAAGTCACGACTGAAACGCCACAGTGAGCCAACGATTACAAAACTGTAAACGTACTGGATTATGGGTGAAGTTTCTCTCATTATGTAGCGCACAGCTAGGTATGGCAATCGAAGCATTGAATTAACTGGGGCATAAGTCATTGTTTTGACAGTCCAAAACTATCGACAACCAGCGTGAGATCAAGCTCGTCCATCATCAAATCAATTTGTCGAGTAGTTGATTATGGAGAGAAGGAACACGCTGTATAAAATATTCACTGTCAGCCAACTGACTGATGCAGATGGTGGGGATTACAGTGAGTTGTTTTCAGTTTTTGTTAGCCATGGGGGACTACTATCACTTCGCGTCGTACGCTGGCAGCTATTGAAACATGGATTCTTTCACGTGTGGCAGTCGAGTGCAACTTATGCAGCCAATTGACGGACACACAGATTTTCTAGTCACTAAGCAAATTTCGAATTGATATTTACAGCAACTAAAAAGCACCGATCATGATTACCGATAGCCAATTCCATCGCTCGCAGCCACTTGGTGCATATTCCGTTTTTTCATGCAGTTCGTAGATATTGCAATCAGGGCCAGGCTCTCAGGAGATGACTGGAGCATTACGACTTGGCGGGGAGAAAGGGACATAAAGCTTGGCTCGTAGTCCCTATGGCAGCAAAAATACTGGAGCTGTGGTTAAAACTCATCTCCACTGACATTCGAGAGAGTGCGTTTACACTGTGGCAGTCATTGTTTCTCCGATTGTAGGATCATGGTTTTCCTTCGTGGGTGTTTGGAGGCATTTCGAGTTTAGCTTGAGAATCCAGCTCGTTATATTTTTTTCTTGTGGCAGCCGATAGCCTGGAGGAGCATATCAACGTTTTTGCAGCCGAGTGCATCAGAAAAACGTTTTTATTTGTCCCTGACAGCTGAGTCTGGGTTAGCAGTCAAGATCATGAAGAGCTCCATGTTGCAGCCAAGTGGGACCAACTACATTGCATTGGCCTCTTGGCAACATCATGGAGCCTCCAGTTTCACGGTTGATAAAACGACTAGTTAAAAGTTTTTATCATTTATTATTTTTTTTAAAGTGTAGTTTAGTGTAGAAAAAGGTGGATCTAGATCTTTTCCACCTTTTCTCATTTATTCATTATTTTATTGTTTTTTAGCTTTTTTGGCCTATAAAGAGGATAGCTATTTTTTTTTGTAAAGATGGAATGTTTTTGGGCTGGGAGGATTTTTCCGTAGAGTCAATAAAGAAAATATCATGTTTCTCCATTGTAGTTTCGGGTTTTCATAAAGTTATAGACCAAGCCAGCATAGAGGGCTAACAATCTAGCACATTGGGCAAACATTTGCGGTTGCCAAGTTGCTTGTCGCTGTTAGGTTCTCAGAGGTCTGGGAGTAATGAAAAGTAGTCAGTTATACTTCCATTCTCCCATCCTCTGGTTATGGAACGGACCAGCTTAGTCTCACTTCCGCGAAACACAAAGCTCTTCTGAGTCCCCTTCTGACTCCATTTACCCTTCTGGTACTGGCACTGGCCTTCCCTCGAGGACTGATCCTCCCTTCCCTTCCTGCCCATCAATCCGAATTATTTTCCTTTTCGCTACCCGAGTTTCTCTAAGGCAGCCTCTTCAAATCACCTTGCTCTCAGCTGCACTTGCCTTAGTGATCCTAACTTAGGGAAACCCCCCTAGAGGTGGAGAAGAGCCAGCCTGAAGCGAGGAGAGAGAAGGTGTGGTGACATTGGCCTCTCGAGAGAGAGGTTGTCACCGGGCCGACGCGCCCGCGGTTTGGGCTTTTGGCACCCGCGTGCCATTTTTGGGCGACAACACACCTAAAGGGCGAAATGGAGTCAAGGGAGAACCCACAAGGGCCTTATGTCAGAGGGGTAGTTACTAGGTCTTCTTCTTCTTGAACGCAGGATATGCGCTATGCAAACAAAGGAGATGCTACGCCATCAAGCTTGATAAAATGTAGGCATCCAACCCGTGCATGCACGCTCACACAGGGGAAAATAAAGTAGCTGCTAGGATTTCCGCCTTCCAATAGGATGGGAGCGTCTGTTTATGGTCTCCGATGTAGATATAGAAAGAAATAATCTCTAAAACAACAAACACTCAATAACACAGGTCAATGCCACACACCATAGAGGGTACTCGATTGAACAATCATAAAAAACCAAAGAAGATATTTTTCTCTTAAGCCTGGAGAAAAATCCTCCCAGTGTTTTCCATCGTTACAATCAAGAAGACTTGCTCCTTTATAGGCCAAAAAGGCTCTTCATGAAATAATAAAAATAATAAAATAAAGTGAAGACAAGATCCACTTTTTCCTAAGTAATGTCTATGAAAACCACTACACTTTCTCATTACCTAACCAAAAAATCTTTGCTAAGTGACCTTACTTTATTTAGATCCACTATCTTCTCCACTAAATTCTTTACTTTATTTAAAGTAGCCTGACTTAACCACTAGTTCCACAAAAAAAAAATGATAATAAAGTGAAAATCTTTAATTGAAAAAAATTCCATGCTGCCACAAAAATATAGATGCTCGTGACTGATAAATGATAGATACGGGGATCGAAAATGTAGATCGGTGCTGCTTTGAAATTCCAAGTGAAGACTGCAAAAATGCCAATGGACACCAAAGATCATGGATTGCTTCATGATTCCACGTAACAACAGTAAACATTTATTACCAGGCGATTTCCCATTACGCAACCGGCTGGCAATCCACTGATTGTAAGTCACGGCTCCACAGCAGTCAACTAACGAAGTAAAGGGACCCTGGATCACCCGTGAACTGCTCCAAAATTCCACGATTTGATGGAAACTATGAAACAAAACACGGGTACCAAATCCACGCTATTTATGCTGTAATCGGCCATCAATGCAGAAAACGTGGCGACCGGAACTCATGTTACAACAAACTCACTACCGATAGTCCACCAATATTGCGTGATGTAGCCACAGTCAGAAACATTCGAGGCTGGCTCATCAATTACTGCACCACGATCCCATTTATTCTGTGAATGCGACTGTCAATGGGATGCTGCTTCAGAAATCCATGGGGCCACGATCAACCCAAGCAATTGTTTCAAGACAGAAATCGGCTGCTATGATGATATCTGGCGCGTGGGTGAGCACTACCTCCTGTACCGCCAGCAGCTGATCAACAGTGACCACATTCTGAACATTTGCAATGATTTGAGGCCCCATTGGAGAGCTCGCACCACCACCGACCAACCGACGAGGTCTAGTATATGTCCATGGCTTATCAAGCATTATATCTCGAGTCGAACGCATGGCAAAAGCGACACCTTCCACTATAGAATGAAACATCTCTAGTAACGTAGTATCACTTGATATTTCAATAAGCGCTGCACGTGTAATAGGATCTTCAAATGGAAAATGCTCTCCAGAGGTAGAAATAATAAGCCTCCACATCCCGTTTGTGCAAGTCTTGCGAGTTTATCTACTTTCATTGGAAGTATATCTCTTTTGGAGGCGCACATCAAATTGGAGGTAGCCCAAGCTAGATTTCCCCCAGCAGTCATTACAGAACCTGCTCGGAAAACAAGGGTAGAGTCTGGATGTGCTAAAGTAAAACCTCTGGACACTTCTCATTTATTTTCTCAGGTGATCGCAAATGAAGCAGCAACCCATCCTGAAGTCCCAAGGTAACCGATATTGGTCCAGGAACACCTGTTCTAGCTCCCAATGAACAAGTGCCAGCATCACCATAACAATGTAAAACTGGAATGGCCTTTAGAAAAGGAAAGCCCAACTCTATTTGCTGCAGTTTCACTAACCTCTCCACAAGGAATGTCCATAGGTGCTATATGCAGTAGCATCTCTAATCAATGTCCCAAATTTACTGTCTTTTTCAAGGACTCTGCATACTGAAATGAAAGGTCAGTTAAGCCTGTGGTTGAGGCAGTAGTTGCATCAGTTACAAGTTCCCCAGTCAACTTCCATGCAACATAGTTATGCCCGAATGTGTTCACTGAGAAATGATGGTACGGGAACTTCCACTTCCCTTTTTTTCCACAAAAGCCAACTCTTTCGGAATGAACAGAAATGGCTAGAATCCTTGTTGACTGGGAAACACCCATGGCATCCATTCAAAGAATAAAGGACCCTGGAAACTTGCTTTCATAATCTGAAGATGATGATATTACACTCCTTCTCCCTTCATGCACCCTTTGCCTATCAAAACTGACTCACTGATTGCTATAAAAAGATGCTCTGGCTTGAAAAACAAAACTCTGCTGATATGCATGGTTTGTATCAACTCCATAAGGGAGTTTCCAGACATGTGAAAATTTCGTGGACAACTCTGTCACACCCTTGTCATGAAAAGGGGGTAACACCTAGGTTCCTTCTTTTCACCAAACTTGTTAGTGAAAGCAGTTTTGAAAGTTGCGAGCGTAGCAAAGGAGTTGTCTGATAAAATGTTGTACTAATCACCAGCCCTTCCATCCAAGGAAAGAGCAAAGAGTTTCATATAAACATCATCATGTTGATGTGCAGGATCATTGATAAAAGCGTTGACAAGTCTAGAGAAACTTCTAAGATGCATGATTGAAGTGATGGCATCAGTGCTAGTGAACATAGGGAGATTCTCTACAGCTTTGTCTAGAAGACGATGGGGTTGACTTGCTATCTGAGATAAGTCGAGTTGAGTAAAGTACTCACCCATTATGTCAGAAAAACAATTTTGATTATTATTTTCTTGAAACAAACTACGGATGTCTAAAACAGACTCAGATCCAAGATTCTCAAGGATCCTACGAGAAGCTATCTTATTCAATCTCCTCCTATATACCTGTTCGGGCTCAGGGATGAAATTGAGTAAGCCTTCAGAGTTTCTTCTAGTTGAATACCTTGGTAACTTATTTGACAGTGGAGTCACCAGATAGATTGAAGTCTAATTTCAGAGAGTTGAATTAACTAAAAATCTATCAAGAAAGGTAAAAAACTAAGGTTAAAGTCATCCAGGAACAAAAAGATTTGTCCCCGGCAACGACACCAAAGATGTTGTCCGCCGAATGCAAACCGTCAGCAGAAATCTTGTGAACTGCTATTTCCCAAGCGAGAAAGGTGTAACCTTGGGGGCAAGCAAAGAGCCAGGTGCTGTCACCTAATCCCAACTCCTCTGTTTAGGTTAACTCCTAACGAAGCCAAGGGGGGTGGTCTCTATTAGAAGAAAATCTATGGTTTTTAGTCTACGAAAGAAAAGACTAAATCTAGGAGTTAATACGAAATGGATAAAATAACACAACAAACTATTGCAAGAAAGAAATCACATCGACAACATATGACAATATAAGCACCATTCATGACATTTTGCAATAATTGATTTAAGCATTGAAAGTGAGACAGGCCAGTGCCGATGAATACGAAGTGCTTGTAAAAGTGGAGTGTTGTTGTGTCGTGTAAGTATTGCAGTTGTCTCGTTGGTCAGTTTTAAAATTATTAACAAGTAATTAAGGGCATGGGTTAATTGTGGGTTTGGCCCAACAAGTCAAGTCCCTTCGAACTGAGTGCTAAAGCAGTAATACCAAGTGTCCAAGGAGCGAGGATGAACCTGCTTGGAGTAGCCCCCTGACTCTGTAGTGATTACCCTTTGTAACCTCCCAAGTTCTCGAAAAATTCACTTGTGTGGATTTTCCTATTAAATCTAGTAACTCGTATCCCTTTCCAATACAGCCAACTGATCAGACAAGCTACAACAGTGTAGAGCATACGGGGAAGGAGTCTTGGTTTATTTCATTAGAGACATAACAATGAGTTGTTTAGATGACGACCGAAGAGTCTCTTTCACCTTTCGGGTACTCGGGAAACCAACGGTCAGATTGATTTAAAAAAATTAAGAACAAATAAATAAAAGAAATATTTTCTAATTAATCCTACCACGAATCTCTTTCACCCTTTCGAGGTACTTGGGAGAGCGTGAGGTAAGTATTTATTCTACTTCCTTGATGAAATAAACAACTAAATCATAAATAAAGATAAAACTAAAACTGGAAAATCATAAAAAAAGACACCAACACAAATCCCCCTAGGGGGGATGCGCTCTGAAGAGCCTACTCAAAATCTTTGATTACGGTATTTACAAAGATCATGAGAGGTGGATGCATTTGGTCCTTACAGATATGGATCCAAAGGCTTACAAGTTATGAAAAATGAAGAGGAAGTTGCTCCTAGAGTCCTTGGATGGCCTAGATCTTTAATTTTCTAGCAGCACTTCCCCTTGTCTTTGCATGAAAAATGTAAAACCAGCCATCTGAAATGCACCACATGTGCCAAATCAGTCGTTAAAAGCATAAGAAATTAAGTACTTAAATGATAAACAATAATACTAAGTACTTAATCAATCTAGATCTACTCAGAATAAAGCTTTAAGATTAGGATCTAGCAGTGTACTTAAATAAGTCAGCCTTTAAATAATCTTTTAAAAAAGAAACTAATTTACTTAAGCAATTATAAAGTAACTAGAACCAACGAGGAAATTTTGAGTTTGAAAGATGGGGAAATTCAAGCCCTTGCTTGATCCTTTTTGTTGATGGCCTTGGAGTCCCTGTAACAAATTGCATTAATCTTGTAAAGGTACCAAAGGGAAGAGAAGAGACAGCTGAGTTCCAATCCTCCTTCGAATCTGTGACCTGCAAAACTATGAGACAATACTTGCACAACAATATTAGATCTAGTGTGTATGAAAACAAGAAATCAAATGAACCTCAATACAACTGAGTATATTTGGTTACTTTCTGTAATGTCCTTTTCTGCTTAGGCATTGAGGACCAACCCGCTAACCTATATGATTCCCATAGGTTCAAGCGGCCACTGACAGTCAGGGAATTAGCTGTGGACTAATGCCATATAAGAAGCTCTAGGGCATCAATATTATATCATCATTGGGTAGACGGGGGCCACCAGAGCCAAATGCCACCTGCATGCATGACATCTAAGCATTATTTCATGATGCATGCACCCGATTGAGTCTCCATGCACCTGCATTCAAGTCAACTGCAAATTAGAAGATAAAGTGACCTAATTAGGTCAAAAGTTAGGTTTTTTACAATTGGAAGTTATAAAAGAAAGGTAAAGTGAATGGAGAAACTTACTTATATGATTATTGATTTGAGGAGTCACATTGGAGAGCTCGGCGAGCTGAGTTGGGGTTGAGTGCATGCTCAGCTAATTGGTGTATTTCGATAGCAAAATCTATACGCCCTAGTTCATCATCAGGTTGGATCATCCAGATTCAGTACTACTTCATCATTAGGTTCTATTCAGCAGTTGCTTCGAGAGATTGATTATTCATCCAATTGGAGGGGTTAGCCATCATATCGTGGTACCGTGGTCAGAGACATATCTATTCGTTTTCTTCTCTATAGAGGGAAAAACTTCTGCATGCTACTTCTATCCCTCTCAGAACACCCTCATCACCCTTCCCCTAGAAGAAGGGCCTCTCAGCTTGAGTATCAAGCAAGTTATCAGCAGTTATCACTATCTGGAGGGTGTCTTTTTGCATGGGCGAATTCCATTGAGGAGGATACTTACGTTTTAGGTCATTGAGCCACCATTTCTTCTGCATGCTGCTTCCATCACTTCCAGAAGGGTACTATAACCCTAGTGCACATCATCTGGGTCTTCATCAATGGATTATTTATTATTGAGGAGCATCTACAGCTTTGGAGGAGGGCGCATTCACTTGTGGAGGACGATTTGGCTTATCTCCTTATTTCTCCCTCAAAATTATTGCATGCAGGGACCATCCTCTTCATCATCAGCAGATCTACATACTGGTATGTACATTCATTAATTTCTCCTATTTTCTAGCAATTCATTATTCTCTAGGGCACAGATCTGCATGCAAATGCATGCATGTAGAGATCATGGTTTGTTTTCATATTCTATTGAGGCATAAGCCTACTAGCCATCTACAGTACACAAAGAAAAAGAAAAATATCAGTTTGGGATATTACACTTTCCTACCTCTTGAAAGCAAAGCACAAGTAAACAAATTAACGACCGTAAATGTTTACCCTACGTATTGTAGAATAACTTTCTAAGCTAGATCCATCAATAATATTAGCAAATAAAATCAAACTTCTACAATGCCACCTCATAGCACAAGCATTCAATCAATTGCACACGGTAGACCTCCAAAGTCTTCAACTTTATTCCTTAAAATCTTGGCAGCATTACAATAGGCAGAGGTCCCTTCCATCTTTGTAGAATGAGGAAGAAGGCCTCATATTTATAAAAGAACCAAGCCTCAGGGGGAATTAATAAACTGAAGAACAACCCGGAGCTAACTGAGATGAAGAGGAGATGATTGTGGAAGCATTGGAGTTCAAGTAAAGTCTCCCCATAATTGAATGCGCCACCTCTTCAAAGGAGAGATGCACTCAATCTAAAGGATCCACCAACCGAATCTAATGATCACCACATGCTTGAGTCCTCCTCATGCGAATGCACGGATTTTGGATTTTGGAGTGATTGATTGAATTAAATATTTGATAAAAGGTCCGTTCCAAACTTTGGCCTAAACCAAAGTGTTTTAATTGACGAGGATACTTTGACGTCAGTCTCCATGAGATAGTTTGTAATCACTCTCTTTTAAACCAACGTCTAATTTCCATCATGTGGAAGAGGGTTGTAACTCAATATGGCCCACATGCCATGTCACCTTCTCACTATTTTTTAATTAAATTTGACTTTTTCATTATTTGACTTTCGGTGCATTTTCTCCAAAATTAGCAATTAAATGCTACTATGATGCCTTGTTAGCCAAATTATGCCCTTCGGGATGCTTCTGCTAGCCGAAACATAGTGAAAGTGGCCCCTAGGGTAAAGATGCTGCTCCGGGCTTAAAAATAAGCCCAACTATGCCAAAAAAGGACTCCAGATCATACTTTTTTTACATTTTGATTTTTTCAATTTAAACCATTAAAAAAAGACTTGAAAAACGAGAAAAATGATTTTTTCTCGGAATCAAAAGAAACTCTAGGGGGACCTAGTACATGTTCATATGACTCAATTTGAATGCCTAGCATGTTGAAAAACACTGACACGAAGTCTCTAATAACCTTCGAAGGTCAAAACACCAAGACAACTACCCCCGCTTTGGAGGTGTGAGTGAAAAACTCATAAATTATTAGTCCTTTGTTCAACAACCAATAATAACCAAGGGAAAAAACAATCTGGGCTAATCGGATTGATGCTTAAGTCCGGGAAGCCGAGCCTTTTATTAAAAATTAAATGCTAGGACATTTTTTACAATTTCCCCAAGGGGGTATGAACATGTGTTACAAAAAATTTTGAACAGACTCCCAGAAAAAGGCTGGCAGACTTCTGAACTCTGACCATGAACAAGTGTACTTGTTCAATACTCTGGCGGCCCACCAAAAATCCACTAAGTGCAAAATTAGTGCATAACAGGCCTCATGTTTCCTCTTCATCTCTCAGCCTTCTCCTCTTTCTTTCATCAGAGTATCCTTCATTCTTACCATCTTTTCCTTGTATTGATCTGAAGTTTCTTTCAATCTGTCAACATTATAGGCATTTGCTTGAGCAGCTGCAACGCTGATCGAGGCCATTAGTTGTGGATCTTCATCGGTACCTTTCATGACAGCGCTTTCAATAACTGTGATTACCTTAGGCTGGGTACACACCTTTAACTTCTTTTCGGACCTCCGAACAATGGTTTTCTGCTTAGGGTTGAAGGCTACCTTATCCAAGCATGCAACTGTATGTTGCTTGGATGGAGTAAAGGGTACTAACCCCAATTCTGCAAAAGGGAGGTGACCTCCTGTAATCATGTCTCCCGATGTAGAAGGAGGATCTGCTAGGTTGTCCTGGGCAGTATCTTGTTCTGAATTCTCCCTGTCCTGGTCTTCTTGCCCTTTCCTCTTCAATTCTTCAGCCGCCTTCTCTGCCTCCTCTCTTGCTCTGTCAGCTGATTCATTTTGCAGTCTTTCTTCTGCTTCCTTTTTCTTTTGTTCTTCTTCTTCTTCCTTTTTTCCTTTGGGTTTCCTCAGCTAATAATTTCTTTGCTTCTTCAACTAACCTTCGAGCCTCCTCTTCCTTCTTCTTGGCAACTTCTTCTTTCTGTTTCTGTTGTTCAGAGGTGCCACTGCTGCTGCCTTTGCCTCCCAAAGTTGTGATTTTCTTCCTGAACCATTTGTTCAAAGCAGTCATGTTACATGCATTTCAGTATATCTCCTCATGGGAGTATTCAATATGTACCCTACAGATGCACAATATATTTCAGTAAAAATAATGGGAGTATTCAAAATGTACCCCTAAAGATACACAATATATTTTAGTAAAAATAATGGGAGTATTCAAAATGTACCCCTACAGATGCACAGTATTTTGCAACCTTGTCCCAAGAGTCGTTTCTATGGAAATTTTTCTCTCTGAAATGGAAATTTTCTAGTTCTCTTACAAAGTCAGGGGTAAACTCATAACTACCAATGCAAAATGGTAGCGGTGGGTAGACACCTTTCTTCATATCAAACAGGAAGTTCTCGACACCGTCTATGTACAACTGTCTTACCACCTCCTTATGGATGACATAATATGTGGCATATCTTGGCAGTAGTGAAGGAGCCCGGGATCCTCCATACATCCTCAAATATAAACCTTCCTTGGAGAAATAGTAATCTCCATATTCACTTACCGTCTCTAGTGCTCCTTTAGACATGCAATTGCATTCTTTTAGAAAAATCAGATCATATAATGGCAACAGAAAATCTTCACAGATAGTCTTGTAAAAACTGAAATACTTGTGTGCCCACAGGATTTGATACGCGGAGTACAAAGGAGTCCTAGCGGGATCCCAATCACAAATTAACTTTGGGAATGGGTGTGTACATAAGATACAGTCAATAAAAAAGGAGCTCATGTAGAACTCAGATTTCCTTTGAGTCAAACCTCCTAATGCTGCAACTATGCATGATGACAGGCTATCTGCCACGATGTCTGCCCAGTTGAAGATAGTGCCTTGCATGGCTACATAATATATTAGCGGAATCCAGCTCATCTTATAGAACCTCCCATTTGCTCGGTCAAAGAGCCGATTTAGCATCAGGGCTATGAGTCGGTACGGGGTGCGCAAATTGGCAGTCTCATAATCTCCTAAGGCTTTCTGGCGAAACTGCTTCCCAGATATCATCATTCACTTAGCACAGTCGAACACATCCAAATCCAAATCCCCTATCCATTTATCTGTCATATGAATCTGGGGTGCTGGTAGCTTGCAGGCTTTGGCAATGTAAGCAGGGCTGAAGGAAGAAAACGATTGATTTTCCGTGTTTGAAACGATCATAGTAGTTGCATCTGCCTAAGATAGGATCTAGCCGATCACCTCAACACAAGGGAAAAGCTCAGGGAGTGTAGCTACTTTTGTGATAGCGGATCTTTTTATGTTTACATACAATGGTATGTCCTCTAAGCCTGCATCTGGAACGGTCTTGTCTTTGATCATTTAATAAATCTGTCCCCATTTAAATTCTGGTTCAACTCCTGTGATGGCTTTCGTATCGTTGTAAATAATTTCCATTCTAGGTAACATCTCCATGTTTGAGTCCTCTCCTGTGACCTTAGCCTTCTTTTTTCCTTTCTTTGACATGGTGTTGTATTAGGATTGAAGCTGCAATATAAACATACCAAGACATGTCTTAGAGTTATTGTGATCACAAGCATGTATGCATCATCAACAAAATACAATGAGATGAACAACTATTAAAAACCTAGATAACAAATATAAGATTGTATTCAGTATTGAATATGATGGAGAACAATAAAACCGTATTTACCCTCTCATCTTTGAACATCTTAAATGGTCCTGTGATATAAAGCAAAAATTGTCCAGCTACTTCAAATATAAGAAGGTGAATATTAGGTCACAGCTGGATTAGTCCAAATGCAAGCTTCACATGATGTATGGGGTTTAGACCTCAGGTTCTGAAAATCGATCATTCGATGCTTCGGATCAAAAGTGACCTACACAGCTGCCTAGCTGGGTTTTGTTATAGGATTGACCCACATACGTTGTCTTAACATGAACACGTCTGGGCTTCTTCTCTTAGAAGCACATGAACACCCTGGTGACGGCTTAGTGACTCTGAAAACAAGGGAAAGCTTGAACCGTAGTCTGTTTCAACAACCCGAGAATCCTCTTGGAAACCCTATGCCAACCAACGGTGGTACCCTCCCCTCTCGCTGCTCATCAATATAAACCAGAGGAGGCACAGTCGGCAAAACGCTTGACTAGCCAAACCCTCACCAATGAAAAAGTCTGACAAACCAACGTCCATGGCCTGAGCGGTGAAGACGGGTGGTGCGTAGCAGGTGAGAAACCCCCCCGCGGCCATGCTAGCAAAACAAAAAACAAAAAATGACAAGGATTCTGGCACGTCCTGACTTGGGGAAAATCCTCTAGAGGTTAGTGAGCCCAAAGAAATGAAAACCTATGAGGTTGGGGAAAGAATTTTAAACTGCTATGGCCCAGGTTAAACCTTAATGCCGTAAACGCTAAATCCCCAAAACTTAAATTACTACACAGTTTTTAACGAAAGAAACCATGATGAGGTTTGAAAACCTACCCAGTAAACAGCGGCGTGAAAGCAGGTGAAAATCTTGGCTCGAAACGATATGGACTCTAGGTGGCAGTCGTCAATTGGGGTGCTCCAAACGGGCTGCAATGATAATCCATAAAACTCCCAAGGTTTAAATAGGAAAAAATTGCGAAAAGGAGTCACAAATGAGGTCGCAGGGTTATTAATTTCCCACGGGTGAAAAACATCGTTTGGCACCAAAGCTATAAGCCCTATCGGCAACATTCCGAATCAGCAAGGAAAACTAAGGAGCCCGCGGCAGTGTCGATTAAACTCACGAAGTCTTTTCGACGTTATCAGAGGGCACTCGACAACTCCTGCTAACAATAAGCCTATCTGCAAGATCCTCAAAACTTTAATTGACAGTGAAAGACAAGACTAGCCGCGACAACGTCGGCTCCAACATTGGAGTTCTTCCAACACTATCGCGAAGACTCATTAAAAACTCCCACAAAAACTTTATCGGCAAAAATTACGAAAAGATCATCGGCTGCAGATAGACAAACCAGCCGAACGTATTGGAACAAAAACGTCGGGCTATGCCGATGCTATCGGAACAACATCTCGCCAATAAAAGGCTCGTCAGCAAACTCACTGAACGTTCCCTACGAAAGGTTGTCGGATACGAAGATAATTCCACCCCCGATCAAATCGGCTCAACTCTCCGAGTTTACCGGATAACGTCGGCACCAATTAGCGAGATCTCCCAACAACCTTCGCAAAGGCCTCGATCAAAACTATCGGAAAGAAAAGGATCATCTCACCGGTTATATCGGCTGCAAAGACCGAGCTTTGCTGATGTATCGAAAAACTCACATGTTTTCCGAAACTCAAAAGGATAAGCAAAAACCGGATGGAAAACATGAGTTTCTCTGATGTGTTGGTCAGACTTGATGAGTTTAGCTGACACATCGGGTGAAAACCTGAGTTTTAACTTTTGACAAAAGGCTTTTCTGACTTGTTTGAAAATAAACTAAGTCATGGAAAGGATCTTCAGAGAGAAAAAGTAGTCTAAGAAAGTTTAAAAGCTAAAAATTGTAAGGAGGGGTCTTAAAATCATAAAATTTTCAGAGTAGTGGTTGCAGCAACAACACTATGATGAGAGAAAAATGGGACGTTTGTGTAGATGGTGACATGCTCATGGTCTCCTCATACAATCCCTAAATCCGTTCTGGAAACTAGGGCAGAATCAAATCAAAGAATTAAAAAAATGGTGAGAAACTCCCACCCTTTTTCCTCTCTGTCGACTATAAATGAGGAGACTTCCATATTTTCTTATCATACTCACCTATATTGCAATGTACAAGTTCTCTATTGTATGAACACATAGTTCAAAAGCCTCCCTGTTGAAACAAACCTGAGTTGTAAACTGCGAGAGAAAATCATGACCGTCCTTGGTGGCTCTGTGGACATCTTTGTCAGAAAGGGGTGGTAACATCTGACTCCATACTGGGAAATCTGCTCTCCTCGAGAGTACATGAGAACCTCAGCATCTGGCTTATGCAGACCAACTAACTGTGCAGTGGGGATGGCTTAATTCACATCCAAAACCACATGCATTATTACATTCTAGAAAAGAAAAGGCATAAGTCAAACAATGTTGGAAAAATGTAAATGCTCATGCAAAAGCTTTATTCATCCTACCTACCTACTCTAATGGGTGCCAAGAAAAAGCTAAGTATAATGATACAACCAGTGGAGCTATCTCAGCTCCTCATCAATAACAAAACCTTTCCCCTTGTGTTTCGTCATTAACAAAAACAAGGTCTCATCAAACATGTTGTGAGTGTGATCTGGAAATGCCATTGAGGTATGGTTGTCACAAGAAAATTCATGCTGTGAATACAAGCCATCTCTCAAACTTATAACAAGATAGTAAGTTAGATCACATGCTTTATGAATATAATGTTGAAGAGGGCTTAAATAAAGAATGGACAACACCTCTTCAAGCTGATTTTTGTCATCCAAAGGCCTCACATGAGGAAGATCTGCAATAGAAGTGTAATTATCTTCGATAAAAAAATTCGAAGTGGGTCCAACTCTTCATTATAAGGCCACTCATAAGTTTTAGGCAGCTGCAAATCTCATCCGGAGGTTCTTCAACAATGTCTTCAAAGGAACAACCTTGTAATGCTTCCTCAATTGGATCATCCATGATACTGTATTTAAGCTACCCTCTTTGATCTTCAAAGTAGTCTTCAAAGATCTCATTTTTGGATTCAGGATGTACCCCGGGGAGGAGTGCATCATACTCTTTGGAAAGTTGTTTAATCTCATCAATTGTTCCTTCATGCCAACGAAGGAGAAACTTCTCAAAATACCTTGCCTCTGAGTCTATAACTTCTTCAAAAAGGTCATTGAACTAACTTTGTGCATCTCCCTCCAAGGTTAAAGCAAATACAATCATGAGATCCTCCTCATGGTAAACCTTGAAATCTGTCATTAACTAGCAGAAAGAAACAATATGATAGATAGTCGAGTCCTCATCATTTCCAAAGAAATACGGAACAACTTTATGTACTCTTTTATAGCAACCATTAGGAAATCCATGGATATTTGATAAATCTAGTGGGGGGAAGGCTTCGTGCAAGAGAGCACGAAGTTTCTCCATTTTATCATCCATATTCTCAAATAATGAAGTACTGAATCTGCAAAATGCATATAGTCATACCTCAAACTGAACTGTGGAGTCACCAAGGTGAGCTTGAAATCCTTCTGGTTTATGGGTGAGCTCACCTCTACACCCAATAAAGTCTTCATATCTGCAAAAGGACAAGGGATTTGTCCCTCCGTTGAGTCGCCATGTAAGAATCAGGATCTGCAATATGATCTCCCACAAATGCCAATGAAGCATAGTCTTCAAATCTATGGGAACAAGACTTTGTCCCAGCAACGACGCCAAAAATGTTGCCGCTCCTGACCAGCGTGCGTGTGTCAAAGCCCAAAAGTAGGCACACCGGAACGATGGCAACTGCGAAAAGAGCAGCCACTGTCACCACATTCCTCTCTTCCTTGCTTCAGGTTGGCTTTTCTCCAACTCAAGGAGCGATTCCCTAAGGTTAGGATCACTAAGGCAGGATATAATGGAGGGAAAGGTGAAAGGAAGAGGCTGCCTTAGAGAAACGATTGTAGGATATATGTAATTGAATAAGTTGATGGTAAGGAGGGAAAAATCATTCCTTGATAAAAGGCCAGTGCTAGTACATCAAAGGGGAGAATGGAGTCAAAGGAGAAACTAAAGAGGGCCCCGTGTCATAAGTGACTAAGGGGGGAAGATCGCATGATTGAGCAAACCCCACTTAGTTGAATTTGCGGCTACTAGATTTATCTCTTCTTCCTAATTGCGGGAGATGCGATGTGCATGCAAAGGATCAATACTACACAATCAACCTATATTAAGTGTAAACATCAATGTCTGTACAAATATGCTCACAAAGGAAAAAAACTAACAACTGCTAAGAGTTTTCACCTTCCAACGCAGTGGTACCATCCGCCTATGATTCCCGATGCAAACATAGAAAATAAACAAAGCAAAGTTCACCGCTATTGAAGCATCACAAATTCAAGCCACACATTTGTAAGAATCCCCAATTGAACATCCAAAAACTCAGATATGATGAATTTTCTATTAAGCTCTGGGAAAGAAATATCCCATTTGTATGAGTTGGATTGTGAGCTGGCCTTACTTGTATTGAGTTGGATTGTGAGCATTTGTCAAGCTGAATAAGCACCTCTGAAGTAAATCACACATTTGTGAGACACTACCATCCCCTTTGTTGTTGCTTGTTTGTCATATGCTAGAGTGAGTATCCCCTTTCCATATCCAAAGTGTCACAATGTCAATTTCGTAGTCACCCTTTAGCCTAGCCTTATGAATTTTAGCCCTCACCCTTCACTAGCAAAATGATTACAACTATGAAGTGAGTATGGTCTTGAAAGTCTGGTCTGAGTTATAGTTAATAAATGAAATCCTTTATATGTGGTTGATAGATCGCCAGTGAAATGATTACTACTTGTTATAAGTGTTATTTGAATGATTTGTAGAGCATGTCTTGACCTATGAACACTTGCAGCAGATGGATGCTAGCCTGAGTTATATTACTGGGTATATGGTCATTTACAGATTATTATTTTGTTTATCTGGATGTTGTAGATGATCATACAGAGACCTAGAGGGGGTATGAGCATACACTTTAGATGGATTTAGACTCTTTGAGTCCAGTGAGACGGCTTGTTTTCAGTTCCGGGCACTTGCAGAGATGATTTGGCTCAGTGTACCCTTTTGGTGCAGTTTTGCCAAACCTGATGGCATGTCTGAGCAGGGAGATATTTTTCTTGGATCTCCTAGGGCGCTGTATGAGGGATAGGGGTCCAGCCACTTGATTGTACCATATTACCCCCATCCCAGAGATTCTAGTGGGCTCAGTTGGATAATGCAGGCACCCTAGGAGGCAGTTTCTGGCATATCACATTTCCCGAGGCAGATAAAAAATAATTAAAATGGCTACTGAAAAATTCGATTTGGGCTACTGAGGTAAATAAATCGCATGGGAATATTTCTGGTGACGAGGGTGATGTCTTCCACTTCTTCTCTAGCAGTTGCAGCACTTGGATGTGCCCACATCTATTTTTTGGGCATATTATATTATTTTCTAGAGCTTTTGGAGGCTCACGATTTCCTCAAGGAGGCACAATTTCACTGTTAAAAATTATATCATTTTTATTTTGCCATGGGGACACCCAAAGGGAGTTAGTTAACACTCCCTCGACCCACCATGTGCTTCATTTTTTTTTTGTTGAGTGGGATCCCCTCTACTATGGTGATTTAGTCCACTTTTATATTATATTATGGCATTGATCCATGGATTGTATGTTGAGCTCATCTCAACCGTTGATTAGAACATTTGTATCTTTTAATATTAGCTACCCATTTGAAAAGTGGTTAGGATTTTGGTTATCTCATTCCTATTTAAAGGAGAGAGCTTCTCATTTGTAAGGGGTCTTTGGCTCTTGAATATAGATAATAGAAAAACTTTTCTTGTGGATATTTTTGGATCTCCTTTGCATTGGTGTTCTTAGATGGTGATTGAAAAGTCTTGTGCTTCCTAGCATTTGGGTATTTGTTTTGAGATCTATATATTTTTCGGGAAACATTGTCTTATCTACAGGAGGGAAACTTCAACTTGGGTGTTTTTGCAGGGCTTCTTCAACTCGCTTGGCTTGGATGCGTTTTGCATCAGGGGGTTTTCATTAGCATCAATGCGATCTATGATTTCATCTTTCTATTTTTCTGTAGCATTTGTTTTTTTCTCATGATGCAACAAATCTGATATGGTTGACGTTTGTTGTGCAGGAGAGAGGGTGCAGTGGCTTCTTGGGGCAAAACTTTGAACATAGAACTTTTTGCCAACTTTTTTGTACCATAGTTGGATTAGCTGAGGAGCCGCTAGTTGAAAAACATGACAAATGTTTGATTCCAGTGTATCAGATGATCCGCCTTTGTGTCTAGCCAGTTTTGGCTAGTCAGTTTTTTGCTTGGATAATTTTGACCATGTCCCCACGGGGTTTGTAATAAAATGTGCTAGTAGGGTGTTTTGAGTGGTTCGGTCTCCTAAGATGTAGAATTTCAACTAAGGTATTCCAGGGAGTTTTTTGCCCTTGAAAATTATGCTTTTCCTATAGCCGAGTATAATGGACGAGGTTTTCTCCCGCTTCCTCCAAAGCTGAAATGCTCGATTTTGAATTATGGGCCTTGCGGGGTTATTAGAGCCCAACTAAGTATATATAAACCTACAAGACATTATTAGAATAGAGCATGGTCATGTCCTAAGTCACTAGGACCCTAAAAAAATTTACCAGACACGTCAAAATTTTTATTTTTATTTATTTTTATTTTTCCTAAGTTTTTAATTAAATTTTTCATAAATTAAATGGAAAAATTCAATTTGTAATAAGTCGGTCATCTAGAACCCAAATTCAGTGATTGAAGGCTCTAACCTTAAGCCAAAAATCATTCTTGATCAACCAGCCAGCCGGATCCAACTTTTAGATCATCATTCGACCACATAACGCATCTTTTCTCAAAAAAGTCATTTTTGCGGAAAAAGTTGATTAATTAATTAAAATGATTATTTTGGAGAAAATCCAAATCTCTCCAAATTAACCCGAATTCAGTGAAATGAAATGCAAAATGACATGGAATTGGGCATTTATGATGATTGGAGTTAACAGAACTCAGCTTCAGTCAGCATTCAATGAGCATTAAATATATATTCAGTTAGCAGTCTTGTCATCTCCAGCTAAACTCATGAATTGGATGATTTGGAAGACCGAGATTGGTGTGATGATAATTACGGAGCTAGAAATTAATGACAGACAGTTCTTGGTGCAAACCCTAAGGGTTTTGGCACCTATCATCTTCAGTTAACACCTCCTCCATGCTCACACTTCCTTCACAGTGCTCACGCCCCTCTCTCCTTGACTGTTGCGCCCTCACACGTGTGGCTTGTCTGGAGGTTGGGTTTTGATGTTTTAGGTTTGGAGTGGGGGCGCCTTGTCTAGGTGGAGGCCTCCCCTCACTCTTAACTCTTTAGCTTTGGTTTTGAGCTATCAGTTGTGTGCCGAGCCGATTAGGGTTGGGTTTTTGGTTTTAAGGTTTTGGGTCTTCTCTCATTGTATAAATAGAGGCTCTTTCAGCTCTATCAGAGGTGGATGATTGATGTAGAGAACCTCTGGTGAAATATTGTAATGCTTGTTGCTCTTATGCAACCTATTTTTTAATAAAGAAAGGCTTTGGAGGAACATGTTGTGTAGATCTTGGATGCATATGTTCCAGTTAATGAGGTGATATTATTTCAGTTTCTTTACTTTTGCTAATTTGTGGGTATTAATAAATGCTTTAGAAGGCTTATAAAAGCATGTAAGAATAGGTATTTGTAGCTTTCAAGTTACCTATTTATTCCATTTACTTTCAGAAATCTTAAAGAGCATTGTTTTATTCAACTATATTTCATGCTTTTGGATTTTGTTTAGTAAACAATACATGATTTAACCCCCGTTTTGGCAATTGTATAAGTTTTTGTCTGCAGATTACTTCATCGTACCAAGTAAAAGGTTGAGCTAAGTTGCGTCTCCTTTTCTTGGAGCTAAGTATACGTTCCTAGCAGCTGCATGTTATTTGGGATCCAAAGTGGTTTCAAGGATTCAAGATCCAAGTGGTTTATCTTCTCTATTCACCCTGTTGCCGCCTAATTCACACTTTAAGACACAGTAAAGTCACAACCTGCTCTGTGTGTCCTTGGGGGCAAGCGAGAGCTAGGGACCACTGTCACCACAGTCCACAACTCCTCCATTTAGGCAAGATCCCAACAGAGCCAAGGGGGGAAGTCCCTACGGAAAAAACTAAGTTCCAGATTTATTAATTTATTATAAATTAAAGGGATCTTTTATTAAGGTTGAAGCTAAGGTTTTGAGAGATAACAGTTAAACCAATGCAAGATGCAATAATTAAATGACAGTCAATCATTTTATTTATAACCAGTGCCTAAAGAATGGAGTCAGAAAATGCAACTTTTAATGGATGCAGTCTAAGTTAATTATCCCACAGGTTAAGTTGTCTAACAAATGAGATGAATAAACAAATAAATGATACAATAATGAATCAAGATATCTAAGCAATGTACAGATGATCTAAATTTATCAGTATAACAAATGAAGTAAAATAGTTACAGTTTAAACAAAAGTTAAGCATTCACCACATAAACAATTGCAGAACTGAAAAGTAAATGAAACTGAAAGTAAAGTGTTGGAGTGCAATGCTGGAGTGGAAGTGTGCTAAATTGAAAAAATGTTATAGAACCGGTTTTGCAATGTCTCTTGGTTTATTTTAGGTAGATTTTATTAATGTTTTTGTTCTTGAAGTTTAGTTTTCGAACCGGTGGTGTGACTACCCCAATTCAGTATTTCTCAAGTCAAAGAGGGAATGCTGTTGCGCTCAACAAAGTGGGAGCAAAGCCCAGCCGTAGCTCACAGGTCAAACCCCAATGGCCTGGTGCTCAACAAGGAGGACGTAAAATGCCTAGAGACCCCCCACGGTCTACTACCCCAAGTCGCCTCCGAGGTCACTGTTTTTAATCAACAGGAAAAACAGCTAGATGGATGCCTATTAAACTAAGACTCCTCTATCCCCTGTCGTATCTCGCGAGTACCCCGAAGGGTGATAACCGAGTAGAGGATCAGGTAATAGTGAAGTTGTAGTTGGTTAATTTTAGGAGGTAAATATTAATCTTGGTGATTAGCATACAAGGTTTATTTTAAACTATCAACAAGATCAACCAAACGGTATCCCTTATGGGAGGTGCTGGTACTTGATCTTGGACTGAAAAAATGAAATATGGAAGATTGTAGTAGAAAAAGAAAGTTGTTTTAATTAAACTAAGCCCCCACTTCTCCTGCTTTTCATATCCAACTTGAAGTCCCTAAAGGGAAATGACAAGTGAACAGAGGATACACCGGATAGGTGGGTTGTATGGTTACCCCTTTAACAGAAAATTAAAAATTACTGAAACTTGAAGGAAACTATAACTAGCTAAAGCAATGCCTAACCGCACAGCAATCTCTATGACAGAGATGGTGGCCTGTCACAGAGATAGTGGGTAAAAATAAAACTAGAAAGGAAAATACAACTAGCTAAAGCAGTAAACTAACCTCACAACAATCTTTGTAACAGAGATGGTGGTCTATCACAAAGATAGGTGGGTAAACAGAAAAATAAAACTAATTAAACTAACCTCACTTCAATCTCTGTGACAGAGATGGTGGTCTGTCACAAAGATAGGTGGGAAAACAGAAAAAACTTGCATAAACAGAAATCTAAGCAACTAGTATTCTACTTCCTACTCTACTTCCTAATTTATTTACATATAGATTACAAGTGCTTATTAAACTTTTGCAGAATCCCCAAGAGAACTTCTCATTGGGGTTTACAAATATCAGAAAAAGCAGAGAGAAAGGTGAGGGTTTGAACCCCTTTTGGAACTGATTGAAGGTTGAAGTATTTCTGGGCCAATTTGGGCAGCACCTCCTCTTCACCTGTGTAAAACCTGTCACAAACCAGCAAGCTATGTTCACTGGAAATCACAGTGAACACTAAAGAAATTATCAGAAAAAATTAGTCCCAAAAATCACTAATTTAGAGCAAAAATCTGAGTGTAAAAATAACAAAAATATGATGTTTAGAGGGCTGGAAAATGAGTTTCTAGCCACCTAAATGATGTTAAAATAGTAAATCTAAAGCATTTAACTAATATACTAAGGGTTAGGGCCTTAAAACCAAGGTTTTTATCACTATACAATGATAAAAACTGAGTTTTAAAACCCTTGTAAACAAATGTGTGAAAATGGAAAACAGAAATATAACCAATGGAGAAAATGCTCATTTGTTCTAGATCCCTGCAAATAAACTTATGAGAGCTGCAAAATGTAAGCAAAGAGGTGAGCACAAAAATAAATCTTACAAAATACTTTGTAGAATCTTACTAATCTACTCACAAATGAAGATAGAAATACTTCTACCTACAAGTCTCTCCACAAAATACTTTGTGGAGAGCTATCTAAGCTAATACAAATGCAAATCAAATAAATATAAAGCAAGTTACCTCACAAAAGAAGCGTGAAATGTAGAAGAGAGACACCAAGAATTCCTCCAAAGATTACTTGTATTAAGCCCAACTAGGGCAAGAACATTACAATAGCCAAAGAAGCTTGAGAGAATATGAGAGGAGAATATGGAGAAATATTCCGGCAGCATAACAATAGCATCTGAGATCATGTGAAATGAGGGAGTGAGACCCTCATTATATAGTTGAGGAAGACCCCAACCCCTTGAAGATCAACGGCCAAGATTAGATCTCCACCACTAGATCGAGGTATTTGACTTTGCATCCTCCTCAATCATTTTCCACCCTTAGATTACTTTTCAATCCATGGCTTAGATGATTGATCCATGTCTTAATGCATCTACACCCTTAGATCTAGGGTTTTGACCAAAAACGCCCCCTTAGATGAGTTTTAGGGTTTTGGCGTGGGCCCAAGGTAGGCGCCCCTCTAGAGCTAGCGCCCTCCACCGAATATAGTGACGCCCTCCTCTATGTGGGTAGCGCCTCCCTTTATCATATAGAGCCCCACTATGTTGGGGGCGTCTTCCTTTAAAATGGAGCCTCCTCTATATTTGGTAGCGCCCCACTAAAATGGTAGCGCCCACCTTAATAATATGACGCCTCCCCTTATGTGACGCCCTCATTATATGGTAGCGCCCCACCTTTAGCTGGGGTTTTAAACCACTCTAAACATGACTCTAAACTTGGCTTTGACTTTAGCCATTGCTCCAAAATATCATTTAACCTTTAGACTTAGGCTAAAATTTTAATTCACCTTAGATTTAATTTTTCAATTTAATTTTTAAATTTTTTCAATTTTGACTTAGGGAAAATTAAAAATAACTTGAAAAAATTATATCTTGGCCATGGGGGGGTGGAAAAATTTGAAATAAATTTTCCTAGGCTTAGCAACCCCCAAACAAAATTACCATGGCATTATTTGATTTTTTCTTTCAAAATCAAATAATATGAATTTTTGACTTAGAGAAATTAATTAATTCCCTAGGGGAGATAGACCCCTCCTGACCAAAATTGGTCTATCTCTTCAACCACTTGTCTGAATGACATGGGACTCGAAGCAGTGGCTTAGGGAGTTTCATAGCAATTTACCTTGCATTCATAGCCCCTATTACAAAATGCTAGTGCTTGAGCAATTATATTATTACATCAAAACTGAGTTAATTAACCACCAAGGGGTGAGATTAATTAACTAGAATAAATAAATAAAAATACAACAACATAACGAAACTCCGCAAGACTCTATACAAATGTCCAGCATGGTCATGAATAACACTTTGAACCTTTAGCCACCCCATGGACTTGACTGTTAGAACGCCTGTCACCACTATGGAGGATTTTGAGTGAAAAACCAAACCAATTAAAATCGTTTACTCAACAAGATTAATTGGAAAGGGAAAAAACACTCGATGAGGGGAATTCCCTAACAACCAGTTCCATGGTGTGGCATCCATATCATATGACCCATACTAGCACATAAAATTACATTAATTTTCCCACGCAGGGGAGCGGACATTTCATTTTACAAAGGGGCAATTGCCCTGTAGAAGTGAAAAAATCCTCAGATTTTTCCAAGGTACAATTTGTACAACTATGTACATCTTCATGTACATGGAGTTGCCACTTAGTCGAAATAGGTGGGCAACATTTGGCTCCAACTAGGTGACATGTGTTCGATCATCGAAGAGCATATGAGAACTCCAGAATCCTACAACCACAAATTTCTCACCAATAACCAACATAAGCCCTTAAGCAAAGACTAATAAATAAACAACAAACAATATAAAAAATGAAATTGCTATACAAAATGAAATAGACATACAATTATTCACATCTATAAGCATAATGAATAAACCAATGAAATAATACAAAACTCTAAAGAAATGCAAGGGAAAAGGGTTAGAGATACGTTACAGAAGGGTGTCCCTTTGGACACCACGCTGACTCTAGGTGTAATAAAACTTGAGCTGTTGACCATTCCTTGGAATGTTTAATGGCTCACCATCCAAGTGACTCAAGTTGAAAGAATTTGGACCTGGAACTGATCTGATCACATAAGGGCCTAACCATAGGCTGTCAAATTTCCCATGCTTCCCTAGCTTTTCTCTGCCTTTGTCCCATAGGACAACTGTATCCCC
>LPNX010013680.1:11266-25411 GCA_001517045.1 Pseudotsuga menziesii
CAGATGTAGTCTAATATATCTTGCCATGGTTCGATATTGTGACGGGTCGTCATTTACTGCAGATGTGGAGGAGGTAGACCAGGTAAAAATCTATCAACTACGGATCTTGATCTTGCAAATTGATATCAGTTGAAACTTTCGTACCTAATTATGGGCATGAGCAGCATTTCAGGGTAGCAAACTCCATTTGAGGGTAAGCTATAATGGAAGACCTTTTGGCACAGGGGATGATCAAAGCCAAACAGGTAGGTTGACCTAATTATCTATGATGCATACATATGTATCATAATACTAAAAATGGTGATTTGTTGCAGGCTATTCTTATTGGCTCATCAGCAGGTGGCCTTCACTAGAATGATTTTCGTGATCTTCTGCCCACAGTTATTCTCAGCGTTGTGATCTACCACTACTGAAGACAAGGACCCAGGACAGAGCAGAGCACATGCCACAGTGGACTCCACATTACAGGTACCCACTGCTTTATTTTCCTCATATTTATCTTCATAAAATTCACCACGGGAGACATTTAAATGTTTATGTCAATCTATTTTGAAAAGCAATACTTCAGAAATAAATTTATTTTCTATTCATCATTGACCTTGTAGATTCTGAAGCAGCAATTCTTAATCCATTATTTTTTTGTGGACCGATTTGATAGATTCTCAAACTACTTACAAATCACTGTAACCTCCTCTACAGGTTCTCCTTTCTTGGCCTGATTACGAAGAATCCTCCTATAAGCGAACTCTTGCATAAAGCGGCAACAAAGAAGTGAAGAGGCAGTTGAGGCAGAGATATCACAATAGAGCATCGATGAAGCTTATATGTTCAGAAATTTTAGCAGGACAAAAGGCAGAGAGCAAACGCTCCCATGAATCCCAGCACTATTTGTGAAGCCATGAAAGGTGCTTCTCCCCATTCATTAACCATGCATTGGAATGGTGTTCATCTATGACCTTCCCTCAATCACAAGAAAACCAATAGAATCTATATAGTTTACTTAGCAAACCCAACAGATCTGTGACCTTACCCTCTTCATCTGGAATGCCACAGACCAGATTCCCAGACCTCAAGAACCAGCTTCCAAGCAAAAATTCCCCTTGTAGTTTCTTCTTGGCAAATCCGGATTGAATAGAAATTTGCCTCCAAAATATCCTTGATAGCATGCTCAAACTCCTGCCATTTGGATTGTGAAATATGTGGATTCACACAGTTTGCCAATGGACCACAGCACGTGGGGAAGCCCTTACCCTCTTCACCTAGAATGCCACAGAACAGATTCTGGGTGGTGCAGACTTAACACTTTCTGTCTACCAATGAGGATCTATCCAAGTATATTCAGTTTAATACACTTGTCATGCCACAAATTTCTCATTTCTGCATTCAATTATAGCCTATAGACAATACCAGTTTCTATAAAGATTAACAGAAAACAATTCTACAGAAATCAAACATCAACAGTGATTACTAGGTCAAATGGTGACGTTACAAAACTCCATAACGCTTCCCAACACACTTTACACTGTACTCTTGCAACTTCAAACACATCCTCAACAACGTTTGACTGATATCTGGCTTGTGTGGAAATGGTTTACTCCGCCATCGATTCTACAATCAAACATTAAGCCACGATTTACCTCCATCAAATTACTACAAATATCGTAAAATATGAACGAGTTTGAGACTCGTTTTATCAGGGCAAACTTCACATTTAGAACCGTGACACAAATTATCAACCTGGATTACGACCAACTCTGTTTATGCAGAGAGAGGAATACTAATTTTTTTTTCAATATCTGGAAAGCACAATCTTAATAATACAATACGAGATCGGCTCTATCAGCGCATTACTAACAGCTTGTAGATCGATTCCTCAAAAGCGTTTTACCCTATTTCGTGGGGTTGGAATCTCACACAGAGATTCTATCCAACCAACATTTTCAAAAACCATCCAGAGATCAATTCCCTCTCTGTCTATGTCCTGGAAATTGCATATTTACCCTCACTCACAAACTTGCTACCTACGCCTTCCAGTACTCGATGTTAATGTCCATTTTATGCGATTTAGTCAATTGAAACTACGTGAATGAAATCTATCACTCCCTGATTGTATTTACTCAGCGACGATATATGTGAAGCTATCTCTGGTGATTGAAACCGAAATAACAATAGACTGAGTTATACACAGAATTCATCAATCCCATTCACATTGCACATACATAAATATATGAATTCACTATAATTCCTTCAATTAACCTCTCAAGCTTGACTTACAACTGATCAACTTCGTACAGAGAACGTTAGCCACACATTTGGTCTCTGTTTGCTCTTTGCTCAAGGAACCATCTGTTTCGAGCCTCCCTCTTTGATCTCTTCAAACTGTTCAAGCTTATACCAGCCTCCAAGCTGTGCAAGCTATACCAGGCTACCTTATCAATGATTTCTACTGAGTTTAAGTACAAAATGGAATTGGTTTCAGAATTCAAGGCTACAAATCCAATATGAATTATGTTCTACATCTATGACTCAGCTGTTACTTGCTGCTAACATTTCTCAACAAACTGACTCCTAAGATTCTAGAAATTCCTAACTGTTCAAACTTCAAACAAACTTTAACTATTACATTGAGAAGGATCAAGTCCTTTTTCTCATTTATATAATCATCTATTTTAACAAAAACAAAGATTACAAGTGAGACTCTAAGTCTCTTCTAAAATGTTCTACTTGACTTTAATCATCCTTTGAGACTATGCTCCTGCATCACTAGGATTCTGAAAATTCTCTCATGAAATTAAATAAAATTTCGAAGTGTGACGAAACTTTCTCTTATAAAATCATAAAAACACCATGCATAATACTTGGAGAAGTGCATTTCCAAGACGTGGAAATAAAAATATTATGATGAGATTGATTTGATGATGACAAGGTTAAAGGGTATCATTTGACTCCACAAGTGAGAGAAATGGGAAATAAATTGCATGGTTACCAATTTCCATATGAAAATCCTCATATTCCTCCCTGGATCCTATGCACTAAACCAATTTCATGTTCCTCGTTAAGAGCATATTATGGGTTGAGTGATGCCTTTAAAATCTTTGCCTTGGCTGCTCTAGGATCCCTTACTAAACTCTGAGTCTTGAGATACTATCCCCCAACCCTGTTTGACCAACTTTTGGCCCCAAGATTCCACAATCTTGGTGTACATGTATCTTGATTTATAGACTAATATATGCAACATTTTCAACAAAAGACATGTAACAAATGTGATTCTAGATATTTTCTCTTGACTTTAGACTACTACTTCTTCCCCACTGTCACTATGATTATCTTCTTCATCACTTCCTCCAATGTGCCACGTTCCTTTTGTTGATTTTGTGAGCAGAATCGAGCCTTTCTCTTCGGAGAATGGGACCACGGTGAAGACTCAACCCAGTGTTGAGTGACCATTCTGTTGAATGGTAAATATCTGATCTAGGACCATAATATAAACCCAGATCTGCCCTGGGTAGACTTCAACCTTATGTTGAGTAGACATCTGGTTCGGGACCACGATGTAGACCAGTCTGGGACCGGTAGACTCAGCTTAGTTCTGAGTAGCCATTCTCTGGGAGAATGAAGACACTGTAAGCCATAGACTGGGTCTCGGCATGTGTATGGCACTTTGACCCTTGATCTATGGGCTTGGTGTGCTTCCCCAAGGATTAGCTACCCTTAGTTAAGTTACCCTAGTACCAGATCTAGGTGTCACACAGTGTGTGAAATAAAAGCATTAATAACTCTCTTGGTTTATGATGATGTACTTTTGAAATAAAAAAGTACCACAGTTAATGACCACAAGGGCACTTGGTAAAGGAGTAAGCTATCTACCCGACCATTTGCACCGGGGCCCACTCCACGCCATGTAGTGACAGTTTACTCCGTTACCTTTCCGTGAGACAGAGATTTACTGGGTTCTGCTTCTTGCATCTTGATAAGTAAAAACTTATTGCTACTTGGAAACTCAGAAAAACCAATTAAAGATTTATTTTTACCACTTTGAAATGAATATCATTCTTGGTTCATTCAGGGGATTGTGAAACAAGTTGTCTACGAGTGGGGAGAGAAAAGTGGCAACATCGAAGAAGTGATAGTTTAGTCTATTACCTTTCCGTGAGACAGAGATTTACTAGGTTCTACTTCTTGCATCTTGATAAGTAAAAACTAATTGCTACTTGGAAACTCAGAAAACCAATTAAAGATTTATTTTTACCTCTTTGAAATGAATATCATTCTTGGTTCGTTGAGAGGATTGTGAAACAAGTTGTCTCAAGTGGGGAGAGAAAAGTGGCAGCATCGAAGAATTCTATCGTTTAGCAGAACAAGCTTTTTAAGAATCTGAAAATTATGTTGGCCCATACAGTCACTCACATACACATCCCCTCCACAAATGGCACGAGCAGCCGCATGGAATTCAGCTCTTGCCTGCGTAGATTTTGACTACAATGAAGAAGAGGAGAAGATTGATATTAAAATGAAATGGAGAGGAGCTCACTCTAATGTTGATATCAGATTATCATAATATCTGGTATATTTTATTCCGCCTGATCAATATCAAATTATCATAATCTTTATGATATGTATATGATCCAATGGTATCCGTGGCTGTAAATTGTTAATGTACACCTTTATTACTAAAAATTAGTTGGGATTGTGGCGCATATGATCCTATCATGGTTACTTAACCAGCTTAGGGAAATAAAATTTAACTGGAAATTAAGATTTGAGTAAATGATGTTTATAACATGGGATTTAAAGATTTATATTTACTAGTTTATTTCATCTTGACATAGAAGAATAAAGCAAAAACCAAGAATGATATTCATTTTAAAGTGGTAAAAATAAATCTTTACTTGGTTTTTCTGAGTTTTCAAGTAGCAATAAGTTTTTACTTATCAAGATGTAAGAAGAAAAACCCAGTGAATCTCTGCCTCACTGAAAGATAACGGAGTAAACTATCACTAAACCGCGTGAAGTGGGCCCCTGTGCAAATGGTGGGGTAGATAACTTACTCCCTTGGTAAAAGGCCAAAGTCAAAAGTCAAAAGAAATAAAGACTTTTTGTACCACAGAAAATTAAATAAGGACTTCTTATAAAAGTCAAAGGAAAAAAATAAAAGTACATTTTTGGTAAAAGTGAAAGTGAAATTAGGAAAAGAATAAAAATATCATTATTTTTATCTTTTCCTAATCTTGTCCACCTAATAGGACGAGTGGAAAACAAAATTAAATAAAGACTTCTTATAAAAATCAAAGAAAAAAAATAAAAGTACCTATTTGGTAAAAGTGAATGTAAAATTAGGAAAATAATAAAAATATTATTATTTTTATTTTTCCTAATCTTGTCCACTTACAGGTGAACAAAGGCTATAAAAGAATATCAAGCCTTCTCTTTTGTCACACACACTTTTGCTCTCACAAGTGAAGAAGACTATCTTATGTTCAAACCCTCAGCTAGGGTTTTATCAGCAAAGTCCATCTTCAGCATTTTTGCATAGCCATCTTCAGCATTCCATTTTTTGGGCAGTTTTCAGCCGTATGATTTTTTTTCGGGCAGTTTTCAGCAGTCTGATATTTTTGGGCAGTTTTCAGCAGTCTAATATTTTCGGGCAGGAGAGACAAAACCTCAGTTTTTCTGAGAAAGCCCTAAATTGGTAATTTTCTGTAATTCTGGAAATTGTGGGTAAAATTATCTGTCTAATTTTTACTGATGAATTTTACAGTTACTATGGTCAAAATCCAAATCTGGATTTGAGGAACTTTTTGAAGATTTTCTTAAGCCATCTCATTTACGAGATTAGCTATTAATGCTTTTGGGGGTTTTGTCCTTTGAAGGTTTCCCTAGTGAAAAATATTGTGTCCATGTGTGCTGATGTGATGAATGTGTTTTTACTGCACTGCTGATCTATTTATGTTTATCTGCAAAATTTTAAAGTTTATGCTAATGCTGAAAATTCAACACCTTTACCCATGAATTAGCAAACTTTTCATCTTCATGTATCATATGCGACATGTCTTTGGTTCAGGTAGATTCTCATCTCCCACCATGCATTGATCTTGTCATCATTCCAAGCTTTGACTCACATGTTTCCCCAATGACGTATCTATGCAGCTTTCTTTAGTTGAGAGTTTCAGCTCCCTGTTCAAAACCTCTGTATGGGGTATAATACAATGTGAGTTGTTGTATCACTTTGTTGTAGTCTTGAGAGCAATTTAGCAGGGAGCCTATAAATGCCAATTCCATCATCAGCCTGAAAAATATTTTGATACCCTTAGGGCAAAAAACCTGTCCTTGAATCAAATGAAAAACCTTCCTCATAAATTTATGAGTCGTGTCATTTTTTTGTTTGGCCTTTGGCACATCCATTTTTTGCCAAGGCACAATGTTCATTTATACCTTCTTCTTTTGTTCGTAGTGATATTTCCATTTCCTCTATAGAATGCAGTTTTACCATCAAAACCAATAGTTGGAACTAGAAAATCTAACCCTTGAAGTACCTATGTTGGAGTTTGTTCAACTTTAGAAGCTATTCTTATTGTCCTCCTTCGAGAGTTGAACTTGTTGTAATCATTCATCTAAACCCTAGAAAGAACAATGTAATCCTTGGGGTGAAAAGCCAGCAATAAAAGAATAAAATAAAAATTAGTACTGCTCCCCCAAGTGAAGTCGGCCCCGATTAATTTATGGGTGGGAAAACAGTATAAATAGGAGGTGCCCCTCCTCATTATTACACATTACAACAACACAACAACACAAGTGAGGAGTGTAGTTTCTGGTAGAAGTGCAGCTACACAACAACTCAGAAGAAGACTATTTTTCAGGGTTTCATCTTAGGAAAGCATTTCCATATTTTTCTTTTCTTTCTTCATTGTACTTCGATCTTAGAATTATTATGAGGGCCTTTTTAACTCTGCAGAGCTTTTCCTCCCATATATAAAATGTCGAGCCAGTAACCGGGTCTGGCCATGCATTACTGACTACTTCCAAGAAATCCTTTTGGGAGGTCCAAAGTGAGCTGAAGTGGAAGGGGATAGAACCCAAGTTTGATTCCTTTTTTTATCTCTAGGAATATTGGCTTATGATCCGAGCCTCCAAAAGTTAGGATTCTAGATGAAGGGTTCAAGCCTAGCAATAGGAAGGATCCTAGACTAGGAATCTATCCAGTCTGGCAGCTATATGCCTTGGGCCTATCCTTTTATTGGTCCAAGTGTATTTTCCATTGCAGGGGGCTATATCTGCCAACTCCCACTATAGAATAAGCCCATCGACTTGTTCCCGAATGGAGTCACGGATAGCAGTACCTCCCCTTTTTTTCAGATTGATTCAAGATGACATTTAGATCCCCTGTTAAGATGATGTTGTCCATTATAATACTATTACTAACTTCCGAAGGCGAGTCCAACCATCTTTTTTTTTCCAACAGAAGAAAAAGAACATACAAATTAAAGAGACATACTTGAATTCTTGTTGCTTTTTTAAGAAGCCGTGTAAAGACCCAATGAGTGTAGGTCTGGGTCTCGACTATTTCATACAGTGAAGCGTCCCATAGGGTACCCAAACCTCCAGATGCTTCTCTAGCGCTGACTGCGATGCCTTTCTCTTTTTTCTAGAAATTTGAAGTGAAATGGAGGAAAGTCCTTTCCTCCATTTTGGTCTCCTGGATTAGTAGCAGATTAGGATGATAAATTATTGCTAAGTATTTCATTGCTTCTTATTTTCTTCTGCTACCCAATCCCCTACAATTCCAGGAGAGAATCTTCATTACTTACCTTTGGCGGAAGGCGGGACTCCTTTTTGGGGTGGCCTTGATTGCCTGGAGTTTCGAGGGTTCCTTAGGATCCTTTCAAGGTTTTGTTGGGATCCTTGTAGCTTTTCCTTGTAGGTAGCCTGCTCCCGTTGTTCTTTGGTCGATTTTCTTCCACGAGTAGATTTATTCTTGCCTGACTGCGACTTCTCTAGTTCCCCTTCCTCTTCTTCTAATTCTTCTAATTTGGATTCAATGACTGCCTCCGTTCGAGTTCCAGTTTCCTCTACTTCAGAGGCTACCTCTCGCTAACCTGCCACAAGAGGTTCTGAAGCCTCTATCGAGACTTCATGAGCTTCATTCTCCTCAGGGCATTGAATCAGACTAAATTTGTTATCGTTGGCCTTAAAGGGGCTTGCTCAAATGACTTATTTGGATCAAGGGCTAGAGCAGTTTTGACCGTATCTGGATTTTTGGCCTCTCTGCGAGGCCCTTGCCCAGATTTAGGATTAGTTTTATACTTCTTGGCGGCTTGCCATCCTTCATCCTTTTCCTTTTCTGGTTGAGCTTCTTGGTTTTTCGAGCAATTTCTATGGAAGTGGCCATATTCATCACAACCTCTACACTTGAAAGGTAGTTGTTCGTAATCCAATTTATGGAAGTGAGACCATGCTCCAATTGTTAGTTTGATTGCTTCGGGCAGACCGATTTCCATATCTACCTCTACACATATATGTGCACAGGCGTACTAATCCATGGCGTTCGTCGCATCAATAAATCTACTAAGGACGTTCTCGATTGATTTCAGAGCTTCGGGATTCTAGGAGTGCATTCGAAGGTTTGGCAACCAGACCTAGACGATGAGTGTTGTGGGGATATATGTTGCTGGATCAAAGTTAGGGGTCCAATGGTTCAGGTAGATCCCTTGCGGCCCCATGAAGTAACGACTGCTCCTGAAGATTAGGTCCCTATTAACTTTGGACTAAAAATCGAACAAGAACTACCCTCTTCCAAGTGAGTATGAGGCCACATTTTGGGAGATCAAAGGTCTCCAATTCCTCTAGAGCCATCCCTTTGTGGCTTTCCAAGTAGGACACAACCTCGTGAATTGACTGATCAGAGCTCGATCAGCAAGGGAGAGAGCGACTTTAATTATGTCTTCCTGAGAGAGGGCCACTTATGTTATATCCTAAAGCTTCTTGACAAATTTTGGCGGCTCCTTGCTTGTTGTTTTCTTGCCATTCATGGAAACAAGTCGAGTAAGGCCTCGATTTTAGGCGGGGAGGAAGCGGAGGTCGTCACCGACCTTCCCTTGTCGGACGCCATGGTGATCTCAGCACGCCCTTAGGGAGAAACCTCCCGAAGGCCCCGTGATGAAACCCTAGCTGACCTCAAGAAGCACCCTTCAGACATCGAGTAAGACCTCCGACTCGCAAAGAAGCGATTGCCTCCTCTAAACCCTGAGCTAGACAAGTCTCAAGGAGCCCTAGTCTAGCCTTAGAACTCGACCAGAAGACAATGCCTCTAAGCCGTAGTAATCTTTCTACAAGTTAATCCTCATTGAAATTACTACTTCATCACCTCTTATTTTCTTCAATGACATCTCTTCACTAATATTTTTTGGCTTTTTGAAAATTAATAAATTAGATATACCTTGAACCTACATCAATCAAGCATAAAGAATGATCAAATCCTTTGAAATAGAAATCTTTCTTTAGTTTCAAGACATCATGTTTTCATCCATAAATCTGTAAGTGTTAACATGGATCAAATCCCTTTAAATACAAACATTTTTTAGGATTCAAAAATGTGAGATCTATCCCTTTGACCCTTTTAATAGAATAAGGTTAATATGGATATAGAATAATTTTTAAATTATAATTTTTTCTTAATTCGTTTATATTATTAGTATTAGTATTTCATTATTTGTGGCATGTTATTTGTCAACCTAAGTTGTATCATGATAACTTATTTGTCAGCCTAAGTTGTAGTCAAAATATATATATATTATCTTTATTTAATTTCATATTTTAATATTTGCATGATAACTTAAAAGTTAAAAGATAATTGAAATATCATAATATTATTTAATTTGATAATTTTTAATAAATACTCATTAGTTTGTTTTCCTTCATTTATTTATGATATCCAAGGTAGCTCATCGATTTCACCCTATCTCATCTCATCTCACCTTATCTTTTGTCACATATCTCATCTTATCTTATGTCACATTTTAGATGATATCCAAGGTAGCTCATTGATTTCACCCTATCTCATCTCATCTTATCTTTTGTCACGCATCTCATCTTATCTTATGTCGCATTTCCAGAGATTTGAGTTGGTGTAAATTGTTGGGTTGGGGAAGTGGGGTGAGTCTTTGTGCTTTATTAAAAATTAAAAATCAAGATATTTGTGTTACAACTTTGTTTTCTTTTCTACTCCTTATCTTACACTAAAGATCTTATTTAGTATAGATAAAATTTGCCTTTACCATGACTTTATGGGCGTAAATTTCGTACTTCCACTCTCTATTCCACATTAATGTACTTAGCAATTTCATTAACCTATTTGTGGTTTTATTAGACATTAAGAAAATTATCTCATCTGATATTATCTTATGTCACATTTCCAAAGAGTTGAGTTGGTGTGAATTGTTAGGGTTGGGGAAGTGGGGTAAGTCTTTGTGCTTTGTTCAATGAATTGTTAGTTGGGACTCCTTTAAGTACCTAGGGGTCCCAGTCTTCAAGTCTAAACCCAAAAGCATGGCCTGGAACCCTCTTGTTGAAAAAATCAAAAAGAGAATTCTTGGATGGGGAGCAACCTGGCTAAATCTAGCAGGGAAGTTGGTTTTCATAAAAGCTATCCTACACAGTTATCTTCTCTATCAATGCTCCTTTCTGCTAGCCCCTCCCAAAACGATTGCAATGATTGAAGGCCTGTTGAGATCCTTCCTCTGGCAAGGAGGGAAAAAGTCCGCTTTGATCAGCTGGAAGAAAATCAAACTGCCTAGGATGGAGGGAGGATTGCAAATTAGAGACTTGAAAATTCAAAATCTGGTAATGGAAGCTAAAAATTGCTTTGGAATATGGTTGATTCCAAGCCATCCTCGTGCAGTTAGGTGAGCAAGCACAAGTATTTCTCTGGCCCAAGGCTCCAATGCCTTGACAACGAACTAGAGAATAAGCATGTCTCTCCCATCTATTGCCTATGCAGGAAGGTGCTGCCAAATTCAAGGAAGAGCTCCATTGGATCCCTGGCAACAGCAAGATGATAAACTTTTGGCATGATGCAATTCTTGGGAAACCTCCTCCCGTACTTGTCACGTCCCCTCCCGTCTACCTAAGAGGGAACGCGGCCATGATGTTATCGATCCGGGCAAACTAAGTCCCATGAACATAGATATAAAATGCATTGAACTTAAACAATACACAGATTCATAAATTATTAACATACAACGTAAGCATTTATATTTCATTCATAGCATTTAACATGTTCATATTAATCAATAAGCACATACAGTTGTAGAGATAAAATAGACAAAAGATACTTATCTTGAAAGAAGCTTGTCCCGCAACCAGGTATGTCCCTGCAACGTTCCACCCAACCATAGGCCAGTGTGCTCATCAATCTCTCAGCAACACTGCCACCCCCGAGCTGGGCATGATTCCCACAAGGAATAAGGGAACACTAGCAAACTCACACACAACCAAGGATTTATCAAAATTCAGCCAAGCCAACACAGTTGGGTTTATCAGGCTACAAAGGAGCTGGAAAGGCTAACTGTTAAGCTAGTGAGCTCAACCACAGAGCTATGGACACTTGCACCAGATCTATCCTGGCTTCTAAAACATCTACACACACAATACAAGGAGCCTCCCCTTCTCTGCTACACAGTCCCTCAGGCTATGCCTTCCCTTCCAGTGTTATTCAAGGTGCGCAAAGAAGAAAACCAACCCCCTAGGTATGTATGTGAGGTTCCTTCTCACACTAGTTTTATCAAGCTAGTTCAGACCCCATTTCCACTCCCAAACCGGTTCAGACACCAAACAAAGATGTACACACAGCAATTACAGTTCTGGGATTGAAGGAAAACACCACGGAGGCCAAAATCAGAAATGGTCGTGGAGTAAAACAGCTCAGCCTATGAAATTCAATTCCCAGAGTCGTTTATGGCCCTAATGTGGCCAAAACGGACTCAACAGCACCCAAAATTCGTGGGTCTCTTCTCCCACTCGTTGGAATTACCAAAAACGAATTTCCAACTTGAGAAAAATGAGGAAAACAACAGGAAATTGTGAGGAAGACAACCCAATCCATGGGCATTACAAAAACGACCTCCCATCCATGGGAAAGATGAGGTAAACATCTAGAATCGTGGATGGATACACACACATGAATCTTTGGCTGCCTGAGATAGCTCACGTGAATCAAAGAAAATGGTGAGGAAGATGAAAAACGTGAATGCAGAATGCTAGGAGCTCCCAAAAACATGGGGAAAGACAACCACCTCAATGCATGAGGGAATGGGCAGCATTTTTGGGCAATAACTTGCCCCATAAGTCAAAATTGTGTTTCCCAAAAACTAATGGCTTCTCCCATTCGAATTTGGACTGCCATACCTTGCCCATCCCATGCAATAACCAACACAGCCAACTTCTGGCATTAATAAATGATTGAGTGAAGAAGACAAGAAAGGTAGTTGATAGTATGATGGGTTCTCCCTTTGACATTTGGTTTTTCCCCATTGGCCCAAGGGTTTGAATATCTCCCCCCCCCTTATCCTTAGGAAATCATGCCCCCATCTCATATTGTTGCATTGGCATAGTTGGTTGTGGGTTTTTAATTAAATTGCATATTTACATGGTGTCCAAAATTATAATGTGCCAGCTAGCACACAAATACCATCGGCAACAATTTTTTTAATCAACGAACATAAAACGCTAAATCGATGGTGGGGCTTTTGCCTTTAGCTCCACACCATGATTAAATACAATATTTACATCACATACATTTAATGCAAACGGGGTCAAAACCAGGGTGTTACAGTACTCCCAAGATTTAAACATTGGTTGGACAATCAAGGAATTAAATCGTTGTGGGGCATTTCAGCATGGGAAATCGAGTCTCCAAATCAATGGGTCGGATGGTGTTACCGGATTGCCCTGTTGAATTCAATGGTGATATAAACCAACTGCTAAGTCATTTATCATGTATAGCACCAGTGGTCAAAGGAAGAAGGGATCGACATGGATGGGGAAGCTACTCCGACAGTTACACGACGACAGAAGGATACAAGAAATTCGTTGTAGTTCTCACAGTACCATGCAATTCAACAATCTGGAAAAAAAATCGAGATTACAAAACATTACCCAAAATTGATTTGTTTGCCTGGACGTAGGTGCATGGTAAAATCCTCACCGACGAAAATCTAGAGAAGAGAGGATTCGTTGGACCATTTCAATGCTCAATGTGTTCAACAGCCAATGAGACTATTCAGCACCTCTTCTTCGATTGTCCCTATGCTAGCTCAGTATGGAATGAAATGATGAAACCTTGGGAGGACGAGATTCAATTGCCAAGCAATATTCAATGGCGTTTCATTGATTGGGATAAAACGCACAACAAAGATATGGACAAGAAAAAAGGTTTTAGAGTTTGATGGATGAAGATCCCAAAAGTCATTTGCTAGTGTATATGGATCTAGCGTAATCATAGAATATTCCAAGATATAGCTCAGCCTGCTTGGAAAAAAGAAATCAAGGCGAATGCTTTAATGGGTGATATTGTGAGTGTCATGAAAATTCCCACCAACAAAGCTAAGTTGACTGATAATGAAAGTAATTGGTTGCAAAGCTTCATCTTTTCTACTGAAGCTAATTTGGCCAAAAAACAGTTGGAAAATTGGGAAATCAGGCTTGATAAGTCTCAGTTTGAGAATTGAGTGAAAGAAAGAAAGATCTTTAAATCGTTTTTTGATGGAGCTTCCAAGGGGAATCCAGGGAGGGCAGGAGGTGGAAGGGTCGTTATTTGCCCGAAAGGAAAAAATGAAAGAGTACTAATGGAATACTGGACAAGATTCCAATAATATGGCCGAGGCATGTGGACTTTAGCAAGGTCTCAAGCAACTAAAGGATAAAAGAGTGGGTGAAGTCATGGTATTTAGAGATTCTCGGTTAATAATCCAAACAATGAATGGGGAAAATCACTGTAGGAACTTAAGGTTAGTCAGGTTGATTAAAAAATTAAATCCATCTCTAAGTCGTTTAGGCAGATAGAAGTTTTTCATATCCTTTGTGAGCTAAATGCTATGGCGGATCATGCTGCTAATAAATCTATGGCTGCTGGTAGAAATGAATTGTATGTAA
>LPNX010013688.1:0-21228 GCA_001517045.1 Pseudotsuga menziesii
GAAAGATAACCACAAATAATCCGATCATCCCAAGGATATACGACCTACCTAAAATACATAAGGATAGGATTCCTTTGAGGCATATCACAAACACCATTCGATCGGCAACATACCAATTAGAAAAATTCCTAGCGAAAACCCTCACTGGCCATTAGTTGGCCATGCCTTCTCATTCATCAAGGATTCATCACACTTCGTCAATGGTATTAAAAACCTAAAATTGGATGAAAACGACATATTGGTAATATTTGATGTCATCTCTCTCTATACCAAAGTTCCATTCAAAGATGTGATTAGGGTTATAAGAGAAATTACAAGTCAAGAAATAGCTAAACTTGTTGAGATTTGCTTAAAATCAACCTATTTCTCTTTTCAAGGGGACTCTATATGAGCAAATTGATGGTGTTGTCATGGGATCCCCACTCTCTCAATAGTGGCCAATCTATACATGGAATACCTTGAGAAAAAGGATATTGACTCCTCCCCCCTAAAACCTAGAGAATGGAAGAGATTCGTGGACGATACCAATATCATATGGCCACATGGAAGAGAAAGTCTAGACAAGTTCCTGGAACACTTAAATAATCAGTCAGATCGCATTAAGTTCACTATGGAGATCCAAGAGAACAATAGACTTCCCTTCCTTGGCGTCTTGATAACAGAAAAGGCAGATGGCTCTCTTTCACACTAGGTATACCGGAAGAAAACCAATACTGATAGATACTTGCACGCTAAATCTCATCATCACCCATCACAAAATATTGGCATCCTTAACACTCTTTCTACAAGATCAGTAAGAATTTCTGATGCAGAGCATCTCAAAGAAGAGTTGTCACGTCTCTCGAGGGTATTACAAGAGAATGGTTATGAACAAAAATACATAAAGAGATCTTTCTTAAAAGCACAAAAACTGATGGTTAAGAACCCAAGGGATCACACAAGAAGGGAATTTCTCCCTTACATTCAAGGGACAACTGATAAAATAGCAAAAATCCTCAAACAAAAGCAAATCAAAACCTCCTTCTCCCCTCTGAATTCCTTGAGAAATTTCTTGATAAATCAAAGGATCCCATCTATCCCAGGTTAAAAAAAGGCATCTACTTGATTCCTTGCTCGTGTGGTGAAATATACATCGGGGAAACCGAACCTGCAATAAAAATCAAAATTAAAGAGCATTGTGCTGACATAAGGCATGAAAGAATAGACAAATCAGCAATTGTCAAACCTTCTCAAAAAATGAAAAAATCACAGCAATTGAATAAAATTACAATAAAAGACGCACTTGAGAAGCAATAGAAATAGAGAAACATTAGAAAAATTTCAACATAGATGATGAACTTATATTGAGTGAAACCTGGAAAGTTGTGATACACAAAACAATAATTAAAACAAACTAAGAAAAAATCTAAGCCAACTTGATGAATATTAACTAATTTTTTCCTCAGTTTACTATTTATAAAAGAAAGTAGCCTCACATTCCATTGAGATATCCTCCCTCCTAGAGATGGGCTAAGCTACAAAATCTCATATGTGCATTGATATGTTTCATCATCTTCAAAATAAATACATATTTATTTAGTCTTAGTTTAATCTATTAAAAAATATCTATTTTAAATTTAAGATATATATATTTATTTATTTTTTAAATCCAAATTAAATTCTTATCCATCAAAATACAACCTACATATTGACTTTAACAACATTAACAATGGCTTATATATATATATATAGAGAGAGAGAGAGAGAGAGAGAGAGAAATACATATTTATTTATTCTTCATTTAATCTATTAAAAAATATCGATTTTAAATTTAAGATATATATATTTATTTATTTTTTAAATTCAAATTAAATTCTTATCCATTAAAATACGACCTACATATTGACTTTAACAACATCAAAAATATATATATTAAAAGTAAAAAAAAATAAATTTTAATCAAAATACAACCTACATATTGACTTTAACAACATGAACATGAAGAGTGGCTTCAAAATAAATTATTTTAAAAGCCAAAAAATGATATATTTTCAACAAAACTTATTTTGAATGCACTAAGTTGTCATATGTGTATCATTAATTTTACGGTTCAGTAACATAACAATTGTTCTATTGTATTTTTTAAAGTTGGAGCACACTTCATTATACAAAAAAACTACTTAGACTATGCCCTAACCATATTGAGGCATCCAAGTGCAGTCCAAGCTTGAGAGATCTAAGAATGATAAGGAATGGGAATCTAACAGAAAATAATACACAACTCAGAAAACATTAAAAAAAATCTTACATACCAAGCAAGTTAGCAAAACTAGCATAATGAGGGTCAGGGCATTAAAATTTTGTGTTCAACACCTGTCATGATGTATGGGATGGAGGGGAAATGGAATCAAGCCTAAGTCAATTGAATACTTACAACCCACTGCATGTCTGAGTCTCAACAATTTGCCTTTTAAATTGAACTAAAATACCAAAAGAAGTTTATTAATGGCTAGATTTGAGAAGGTTCTAAGTGTGAGTAATTAAGGGCTCGTGGCTCTAAATTTTTTTTTTTGTACCAGTCCACGATTCAATGAATCGACAATCAAAGCTAGTAATTCAAGTTATTTAATGAAAACATCTAATGCGTATACCTCTATGTCGAAACCATTTTCCATGCTGATGTAGGCCACTACCCTCTCTATTGTCTTACCAAAAGGCATGATAATGAGGAAGAAGACCTAAAATTATGGACTTCACCTTTAAAGAATGCCTTGCAATCACATTGGTAACAAGTGATAAGTAGATCACAACAATCCAACGTTTCAAATGTTAGTGGATAGGGTTAATTAAAGACTTATATGGTAAATTTAATATAATACCTAATTATACTTGTCTCTTACTGTTTGTGTCTTGACATATTTAATATTTTATGGTTGACTCTATGCCTTGACCCAATTAGTAGTATAAGGTGAGGATGTGCATGCATAATAATCCTTAGTTATGACTATGAGATGAGGATTTAAAAGGAACATGATGTAAAGACAAGTAATTTTTATATGTATTTTGGTGGCGCTAAGGACAAATGTTGTGAGAAACCACAATATTTGGAAGGACGAAGGGAGATTACATCACGATCATGCCACCCATCAAAGTGAAGACTATTCTTAAGCCAACAATTGTTTTTTTAATTTTATTAATAACCATTGTTTCTCCATATCGTGTGCCCAATGACACTTCTCTATAGCAATGCATAAATCGACCTCTGCATAGTTTGTGATCCTAGCTACATGTCATTATTTGTATTTGCATGACATCGAGTGTTGTTTATAGTTGTCATGAGTCCATGATATTCATGCAAGAAATGAATTCTTATAGAGGAGGACTCATCAAACCGACATTTTGAATTTCATTTTGACGAAAAAAGAGTGGACATTGATAGCGAGGTTCACATAGGTAGTAGGCACAAAGTTTTGAGCTCGTTTTAGGCCTAGTAGTTAGTTTTTGTTATAGCCGTCATTGACACATTGTCACACTTTATATTGCATACCCAAGTGACTTGAGAGTCAGAGTCACATATCGATGGCTAGTGTCTCGTAGTCATCTATGATTATTGGTCTTCTAGCACAACTAAGCAATGATTGCATGGCATGAGTGAGTGAGTGATTATAATTTATCATATTTCCAATATTTTGAATGATGAGTTGAAATTTATAGCATAGAAATTTTAACATCTTGAGAAATTTATATGGATGGGTAATTTCAAATGTTTCCCTTCTTTTGAAATGTTGATATAAATTATGCCCTTCTTAATTGGAAAGGTAAAAATCAGATTTTAATTTTTTTTTGAAGGGAAATTTAAACTTTACACTTCTAGGAAGGGCTAGAATCCTTTGGAAGGGCTGGGATGGTTCAATTTTGACTATTGTTGAGGTGGTAAGTCATAGCTGCCTTGTTCTCAACATCTTGTGGACACTAACTACTATAATCCCTATCTAGAAGATTATTCCCATGTAGGACATTTTAGAAATGGGCTTCAAGGACCTAATTAAGAGAATTTAAAAGAAAAAATAGACAGGAATAAAGACCTCTACCTCATTAGGAAAAAAACTAGTAATAAGCATAAGTGTTCATTAAGTAATTGTTTTCACACTTGAATAAAAAAAGTAAAAAGAAAATTACACAAGAATAAAGGGGAAATGAGAAATTATAATTTTTTCAAGATGGTAAATGTAAAAAATAAAAACAAAAAAACATGAGTAAAAGAATAAAAAAATAATGAAATATAAGATAAAAAGGAACAAAAAGAAGGATACTTATTCTCAACATTGTAATAAATATAAAGAATTTAACTTTTTATTTTTCATATTCGAATAAATGAAAAGAATATAAATGCATAAGAAGAAGAATTGAAGGAGAAATAATATAATACTCATAACCATAGTGAAATATACAAGTAAAAAGGGAAGGTGTCATTTTCTTTTTAGATTCAGATTTTGAAACTATTAAAGAGGCATCCAAATTTAGGGAACAAGAAAAGTCTTTCCATAGTTCACCTGACATATAATTAGAACTCTCTCATTGTATAAATAAATATGTACATAAACATAATTGACAATTATAATCTATTACCAATGTGTTTCCTCTAGACATGAGTACATTAAGAATGTAGCTAATGGATAAGACTCATGAAAGAAACATGACATGCCAACTAGCTCAACTCATAAAAAGAAAGTTTTTTTCGTAGTGATAATAATATGTTGCACCCCATATGTGCAACCGTGTGACCCTCCTTATAACTAAATTTAATGAAGTTTAAATTTTTTCTCGACCAGAGATATTAAAAAAAACATTGAACTCTATGTTGAAAATAGACATGGATTTAAACAACACTATAGATTACATTGATTATGCATATTGTGTGCAATGATCAAGTGGAAAAACTATTTTTTGTAGAAAAAATACCATGACGTAGACACAATAAACCCTTCAATGCATCCTAGCATGATAACTCAAAACTTTAACCAATAGTTGTGAAACCTTGATGGTGAAGCCAGGGATTCATTTTGGGGCTTTAACAATAATTTTTGAGTCCGTGAACTACATGCGTTTAATTTTTTTATGCTTATATTCAAGTAGTATCATGGTGTGTTTTCATTAGAATTCAACATATAGCTTGTTTATGTCATCAATGGTTGGTAAGGAATTTCAACATCATTTGATTCCTATTAGCAATATATCCAATGTGTATACAATGTAGTACAGAAATGTAGTGAAAGGTTTTAAATACTAAAAATACTTTGCTCCTACGTATATAATTTTTAATTTTAAAAAACTACAATTATGTGATATGACATTGAAAACACTAATTTTTATCTCAATCGTCATGTTCTATTCCGCCCTGGGCTCTGGGCTTTAAATATCTAGCCTAAGGATATATATCGTAGGTAGATCATAGTCTGGAGAATCCAGGTCGAGTGGACACAACTCTCCTAAGTTCAGCTCATAAACTAAATAACAAGCATCATTGCCATAGTATTTTTTTTGCATTGAACCAAGCAGAGCAATGATGCATGCAATTCAGTTGATGAGATGAACTTAGGCGAGTTGTGTCCACTCGACCTAGATTCTCAGGACTATGATATAGATCTTTGGGACATATATTTAAAGAAAAGAACCCACGAAGGAATAGAACAAAACGATTAAGATAAAAATTAGTGTTAAATTTAGAGGCATATCACATAATTTTAGTTTTTTTAAAATTAAAATTTATATACGAAGGAGGAAAGTATTTTTAGTACCTTTAGAGAGATGAAAATGTGAACATTAAAAAAAAATATGACCTCATTTATTTGGGTTATATCGATGTCCATTGTTTACTCTTCAAAACTGTTACTATGCAACACATTTGCAGTTAATCTTGCTAGTAAATTATTAAATGACATTAGAATTTAAATCAATAACATGTGACTAATTGTTTTGGTGTTTCATAATGCTAAGAGTGGAGGAAAATAAATAAAATAAAAGGTGTTATGGAGAATGTGGGATCCAAAAAAACAAAAAGTATGGAAATTAAACATGATATTAATTCTCATTTACACAAGAATTGAAAATGTTCAATGACATGAATTCAAATGGGGATTCAAAATACAAGGTGTCCAAGCATCTTTTGGAAGACTTCATTAAATGAAAATATCGATCGATCTTTTTAAAACTTTAACTAAAATAATATTCGAGTGCCCATATTCATGTGTGCACACGAATATGGACACCCAAAAATTTATTTAATCAAATTTTTTAAAATCTCGTATTGTTCATGGGAACAAGGTCTTCGAATTCAATTAAAATAAAACATAGAAATATATGATAATAAAATTTAATAAAACATAATCTTGACTAGAAGAATGATACTTGTGGGTAATAGTACATACCTTAAAGGAAGAAACAAGTAAAAGCATTACTACTGACACTTCCTCTAGATTTTATGTGTAGATACTAGTCATGGAGTAATTGGAGTTATAGATGTTGGATTAATAGATGATCAATCATATCTATAACTCCAATTACTCCATGACCCATATATACAAATGAATATAAATGACCCTTTTCTATCCAACAAACGCAGTGAATTATATCAAAGGTTTGTTGCCTATTTCTAGTTAAAAAGATTGAAGATGCTCGATCAAGCTTCTTTTAACCCTCGATCGAGTTTTTTTAAACCCTCGATCGAGCTCTTGTACCTTGATTGAGTGTTTGTCAAAAGCTCGATCGAGGGTTTAAGAAAACCTTGATCGATTGTTTTGTAAACCCTCGATCGAGGTCTTAACACCTTGATCGAAGGTTTTGAAAAATATCAATCAAGGTACTTTTTTTTGTTTGTGCCAAAATTGTGTTGCCAAAAATTGTAACCCACCTCCATGGATGCACCCTGCCGTAACATAGAATTGTTTAGTCGCAGCATCTTAATCTATCGTCTTAAGTAAATATGCATGTAACATAATTGCATTGGTTGTAATGTTTATGTGGACAGGTTATCCACTTGTGGCATTGCAATCAGTTGATGACAACGACCCTACAGCCACTCACAAAGGTGACGCTTTAAATATATTTATAATTATTTTAAGTTTGGGTTACTAGGGACCTAAGCCTAAAAAGCTATGGCTTATCCCTAGCTAACCCCCCCCTCACCCTCTTACTATAAGTTGACAAGGGGTAATTAGTTGTAATAAACAATTATATGCATGACATACCTAACACATAGTTTGGTTAAATGTTTTATTAAACCATTTGGAACTATGGTGATAGCACCATAGTCGTGACCTTAGACTCCACACTACACATCGTTGTTGATTGTTATAATATGGCATGCAATAAACTTTGGAAGGGAGATACAAGGTTTTTCTAGTTCCATAATTAAGTTTTGTACTAAAGACAATAAATATGCCCTCGTTGCAAGTTGACAACACATCCAAGCTCATTCATTGGCAATTTTGAAAGCGCATGCAAACATGGTATGGTCTAAGAGGGATCTCATCCCTCCACTTGGCGTGATCTTCTCTAAGGGTTTTTTCAAGGGTTTAAATGCAATTCACTTTGTCTGAGGGTTTTGTTTCTACATTATTTTAGTCTATAACTGTTCTTGGAAGAGCACTCGTCCATTCATGGTTGCTTTCCTATCTCCCTCTCGTTCCTTGCACACTCAGTTAAAGAAAGTTTATTACTTGTTTCTGAGGTTTATTTGAAGGTTTTTATCAGTGGTATTGTCTCCATTATGGCCTCATCCTTTATGTTTTATCATGGTTAGAGAAAGAACAAGTCTCTCTCTGATCCTTCCAAGCCTTTAACAAGGTAAAAAGCACATCCATGGTTTTACATTTGTTCAATTAATTTCTATTTTTATATTGATATATTAAGAAATTGTTTAACTTGGTGTTTCTCCGTCATTTATGCAAGAAGAGGATAAATAAGGGAAACTAGGAGGAGCTGACCCCGGGCCCTCTCTATATTTGCTTTGGGTAAGCTTTAAAATGAAGTTTCCCTTGACTTTTCAATTGGAAAACAAAAGAAGATTCTGTAATGGGGATTTCTCCCCTATTACGTGGAGAAGCACCAACCTTAGATCAATGTGATGATAAGGAAGAGTTCAATGGAAAAAATAGAAAACTAAACTACAAGCTAAAAGAATTTTTATTTTTATTTTTTAACATGTATATCGACTAAACTAGTGCAATAAAACAAAAAAGAAATCACACCTTTCTCATGTAAGTGGGCCACTGTAGTGGCTTTGAAGCCTCTCTTATTTTAATTTGTTTCAATGCCATCCATTCTAATGTACATGTCATTGATTTGAAACATTCGATGCCATTAGTGGGCTTACAACCATGCGTTCTTTATAAGCTCGAACTTGTTGACGAAGTTCGAATGTTAATCTCCTTTTAGATTCTATTGCGTTGACTAAAATTTTGGACAGATCCGTGTATCACAAGGTATGGGTGCCCAAGAATGAAGACTGTGTGTTTTAAATTTAATAATTGAATTAGCTTTACTCTTTAGTTTATCTCGAACTCTTTGTTGATTGACTTATTATTTGGATATGGTTGTTGTATTTATGATTTGGATCGGAGATTATATGTAATGATTTGTTTATAAGCGGGTCTAAACTTGATTTTGTTCATAATGGGTATGATTACACAATCGTCATCAATCCTGTAATTGTCTAACACTAAGTTAACACCTTAATCTAGGGATTCATGAATTAGATGTTTATTTTGAATGAAAATCCTTTCAGCTATGTTACCACCTAAGTTGTACTTAGTGGTTTTTTATCAAGTGAGCCTGATGAACCGGACAATGATAACTTGTTCGGACTTAAGAAGACCTTTGGAATTACTTCTGGGAAGTGCTTGTTGTATCATATCACATGTTCATACCCCATGGGGGAATTGTAATAAATGTTCTAGCATGATAGTGTCTATAAAAGACTCGGTCTCTTAGACATTATTTGTCAATCCGATCAGCCCAAGGTGTTTTTTCCCTTGGTTATTATTGGTTGTTGAACAAACGACTGATAATTTTTGAGTTTTTCACTCCATACCTCCAAAGTTGGGGTGGTCGGCTTGGCATTTAGGCCTATTGAGGTTATTAGAGTCTACGTGTCAATGTATAAACATGCTAGACATCATTTTTGAGTCATATGAACATGTCTAAGTCCCCCTAGGTGTTTTTCAATTTTTCAATTTTTTAGTTTTTTCAGTGTTTTTTTTTATTAAAAGTTAATTTTTCCAAAACTTAGGCTATTTTTTAATAGTTTAATTGGAAAAATCGATTTTGTAATAAAAGTGGGCCAAATAATCAGTTTCAGTGATGTAGGTGCTCATTTTCAAGCTAAGAGCACCATGTAAACCCATGGACCCACTGTTTCCTAGTTTTGAGTGATTTTCTATCACTCAGGTTAGATAGCCCCAAAAATAAATTATTGATTATTTTAATTAATAAATTGATGAATAATGGAGCAAATCCAAAATCATAAATCAATGGATTCTCAGCCAATTTGATTGAAATCAATCAGATCTGAAGCAGATTGACTGGATCTGACAAATCCTTTAATGAAGGAGGTGATCAAATCAGATCTAGAGTTGATCTTGAGCATCCTTTATGGGGAATGTTTCCCTCCCTCTCTCCTCAACATGTTTTGGCTCATCTGGATGAGTTTTGGTGGATGCCTCAGTGAACAGGTTGAGGTGTCAGTCAGATCAGCCCCCCAATTGACAGTTGCACTTAGTGAGACTCAGATCTGGCTTAGCTAGACACAGATCAGGCATTGATGGAATCTCCTTTAGTTGATTTGATGTGTCTCCTTGGGATTTGCACCCCCACTGGGATGGATCTCCTGTATTTTGTATATATACAGGCACAACCTCCTCTTCCAAGAGAGTTAGAACTGGGATTGAGGTGCTGCTGCTATTGTATTGTTGTAATTCTTCATTTGAAATAAAGAAGATCTTTGGAGGCTAGACGGTGTTTTGCCATTACATGTGTGGATGATTATTGCCATTATTTTACTGAGGTAACCTGTATCTGTATTTATTTTTTTGCTAATTTCTTGTAGATCCGTTGTTAAGATTGATAATAGGCTTATTATAATCTTGATAGGAAGGCTGATTTTCAATAAGTTTATTGACCATCTACTTCTTTGATGCATATTTAGAGATCTAGATTCAACATGTCCTATAAGCTTATATGCATGTTATTTTGAATCTCTGTGTATGTACTAATTGGATCTCACAAGTTTCTTGGCAAGTTCTTTGATTTCAGCTGAGCTACAGGTTCCTACATTGGAGAGGATGCTGATATAGTTTGTTCCCTCACTCTCTCCAAATAAATTCCAAAGAAATATTCCCTTGACATTCCACCTGAAAGCTCCACTGTGGATCTTCAAGGAAAACAACATTTTTCTCCTCTTCTTCCTCCCTCAAAATCAACACTTTACCCGGTTACTTTGTTCAGTTCATAGCTGTGATTTCATTTGGATCTGTTTCATCAAAGTAAAATATACATAGATATGATATTTCATAGCTCATATCCTAGATCTTGCACTTAAAAAAGTTTCATAAGCATCCTAGATCTAGCTTTAGGGAAATCGTCTTTTTTGCATGAAAATTTAAAGAAAACTTGTAGATCGCATGCATTAGATTTCCTTTCACTGTTATAAAATTCAATATTCTACAATATTATTGCACATTTCATTAGCTACACAAACAGAAATCCAAGATCCCAAGGAAATCCTGCTTTCCTTGGTTCCTTTTCGCTTGTTTTAGCTAGTTTTAACTTCTTCTTTTTTGAGATAAGGTAGGCTGATCCAAAGGTACTCTTAAATTGATTTTGGGCATATGTTATTCTAACATTATCACTGTATTTTATCACGTCTGGAAGAAAATAAAGGAAGCTTCTGTTCGAGGTGGCTTTTGGAGCGTTCAAATCCCCCCAGGGGTCTCCCTTTTTTCACAAAAATCTTAAAATTTTTGTATAATTGTAAGATATTGGTTTCATCCTGTATAAGGAACAAGAAGTTTATAATATATCAGTTCTCTGTGATTGTAACCGCTGTTAATAAAATTATTCTTTGAATAGGCTCTTTCGAGCCCATTCCCTGTCCCCCCTGGTGGGATTCGCGTCGGTGTCCTTTTTGTTACTTTTTCTCATTTATTTTCAAAATAGTATTGATATAATATATAGGGTAGTATAATATATTTCATTATTAATTACATACTCCATATCTTACATTTCAAAGTAACCGTAATACTTACCCCACGATTTCCGGATTGACCCGAAAGGGGAAAGAGATTCATGTTATGATTAATTAAGAAACCAGAATTGTGTATCTGTTTGATTTTTTCTATCATTTGTTTATCAACAACTATAAAATTAACCCCTCCTCGATTCCATGATTTAGATCCACTTCGATCGAAAGAGGTTCTTGGAGGATTTTTCTTTTAAACAAGAACATCCAGTTTAAAACTTACTAAAATTGACAAGACTCCAGTGTGTATTCTCTGCACTTGGCTGTGGTTCGTTCGATCATTCAAGCTGTATCAAAAGCAATTGGGTGACTAGCATAATTAGGACTCACCCTCCCCAATTGACAAACCATCAGGTGAAAATCCAACACCTAGATCAAACCTCTACGGTGGCAAAATACCCAAAGGAAGCGGTAACTTCTGAAAAGTGACCTCGGGGCACCGATCTCTGTCACACCCTAACGGGTGCATTACGAACAATAGCCCCAGAGTCTCCATTTCAGCCCACATATTCCTTGCGGGTAGCCGTGAAGGTTTAGTTTTGGACATACTCCAAGAACTCTTGGGTATATCTGGAGCCCCCCCTTTGCTTAATTTAATCAACCCATACTTCAAATTTAACTTAAAACGTACCAAGAGGCAATCACAAAACATTCACTCCAAGCACATGCAAGTATATTGTTTCTATTTTTGACTCTATTCTAAGGCACTAGTTGTTTTCTTATTTTATATATATATTGTGTCTCAACATTGTGCTTTCGTGTGTTCATCTTTTATATCTTGCCATCTTGGATTATCTATAGTTAAATTGCAAACTCCTAAACAACTCATTCAATTTAACATCACAACACTAAGTAATCATCCTTAGTAACTTAATAGGGTCTACCCCCCTTGGCTTGGTTAGGATTTGAGCCTAAACGGAGGAGTCAAGAACAAGGTGACAGCCTTGACTCAAGAATTTCCCCCAAGGACACACCGAGTGGCTTGAAGATTTCTGCCACGTGACCCAGGTGTGTGAAAGGAGGCAACACTTTTTGGCGCCATTGCCGGGGATAAATATTTTTATTCCTGAGTACGACTTAGCTTAACGTTTTTCTAAACAACTAAAAAGATAAAAACTTTTGATTGATCTAGTCTTTAAAAAACATAAAAATTAAAACTCGATCCATCTCGAGACTCCACTATCTAACATCCCTTCAAGAATTTCTACCCGAAGAAACCGCCGACAATTATTCAATCCTCTCCCTGATCTCGAAAGGTTTATTAGGGAAAGATTGAATAGGAATACTTCTCATAGAAACCTTGGAGATTTAGGAGACCAATCCCTGTCAGATATCCATCAAATATTTGTAGAGAGTCATGTTCACCAATCACAAGAAATGACAGAATTATTCAAACCCCTTGACTTTTCTCAGATAGTAGGTGCTCCCAATGCCATTCTAAAAGCTGCTATCAAGAAGCTCCCCATATTTCAGGGAAATAATGCCATTACTGCCAAGTCTCACTTTCGAAAGTTTGAAAAGCACCTGGTCAGTTATTGCAATGATGCTGCCCATGACCATGACGATGTCAAAATGAAGCTCTTTGCTTTATCCTTGGAAGATGATGCTGAAGAATGGTACTTTGACCTAGATGATGATTCATATAAAACTCTTAGTGAATTCCTAGAGGGTTTTAAGAAGAAATGGGGGGAAAAGAAAGAACCAAGACATTTGCTTGCTGCCCTCCATAACATAAAGAAGACGGAGAATGAAACCATTGATGAATTTAATACTAAATTCAAATGTGTGGTTGCAGACTTCCCTAGAGAAATCAAGTCAAGGGATGCCTCCATCCTCATATATTACATCGAAGCTTTCACTGGTGATTTGAGGTACCAGTTAAGGGACAAAGAGCCGGTTGATCTAAAAACTGCTCAGGAATTGGCTGAGAAAATAGAAAAGAATATGCAGTCTTCAGGAAAATCCAACATTCCAAGTTACATTGGCGGAAACATTTCATACAATGAATAAAAGGGAAAAGCCTTTGAATTAGAAGAAAAGGGAGCCTTTAAATATCCCATGGAAAAGGTAACAGACATGATAAAAGACTTGGTTACTAGTCAAAACCAACTTATGGTAGATGAGTCTGCATAATTGAATCTTATGCACAATAGAATAATCACAATGGAAAGAGATAATGGACCTAGGAACTTTCAGCCTAGACATAATCAAATGTATCAAAAGAAGTTTCCTCAACAAGAGCTTAGGATTCCAAACATGTTAGACTCAACTAACATAGTAGAAGAAGTAATTCCATGGTGTAGACCCTGTGAACAATTCCACCAAGAAAGCACTTGTTATGTTGCGAATCAAGTCATGGAACATGGACTTCCTGAGGTTAGTAATCAGGAAACAAATTCAAGCGAGCCTGATCATATATACATGGTAGGCCAGGCCTACCCTTTGTCACCATCTAAACAGTACAATCCTGAGGATGAAACCATTGCAGAATCTTATAGTGAAACTTCTGATGAAAACTGTAATATACTTGATGGAACTCCTATGTGTTCTCCATATAATGATGACAGTCTGGAAGGTTTACTACCTTGTCACCTTTTCTCTGAAGAAGATGAGTATGAAAATGAGGACAATTATAGCTTGGAGCATGATACAAGTGACGAAGACTCCCTTATCCCTGACAAAGATGTGGATGAGGAGTCGTGGACATTCATGGAAAATCCAGTCTATGACATGAATAAAGAGGAAAATAATGAACCAGAAACTTTTGATGGTTTTGTTGATTTTTCTATCTATGGCATATCTAAAGGAGAGAGCATGGACCATGTGGCCTTGGAAAACTTTGATATCAAAAAGGAGCATGCAATTTATCCACATGATCAGTCTGAGCCATATATCAGTATCAGTAATGAAAACAAAGAAAACTTGATATCGGAACCTAATATCAACAATGGGGAATCCATCACATCTAACATAGATGATGGTGATGACTATTGGGATTTTTGTGGATATCTTATTAAGAATCCTATCTCTGCTATATCCAGCAAGGGGAGTGTCTATTTAGAAATTTGTGGAAGTCCAATCTACCATACTTCCATAGAGAGAAGCATGGATCTAGAGACCTCGGAAAACCTTAGTATGGAAGAGGAGCATTTAGAATTTTCATGTGATCATTCCGAGTCATATCATGCAGAGCCGCACAAGGGTATCAGTAATGAAGACATTGAGAAGCAGTGTTATGAAAAGTTAGATGTGATGTAGTCAGTGGAATATCAGTCTCAACCATCTTTTTCACATATAGAGGTTCCTTATGATTCGGAGCTACTTGGGGCTTGTGCAACGAGTTATCATTTGATAAGCCCCGGTGATCAGTCAGTCTGCCTCATCATTCTGATTGGTATATCAGTCCTATCTAGACATGGATAGAAGCAGCCTGCATGAGCACATACAAGTTTGGGAAATTTTTTTATGACATTGTTCATGCCTATGATCTCCCATCCATCCCACCCATCCTGAATTATCACGCAGGTTTGCATTTTCTGAATAAGGTATCCTTACTTTGGCTGGTAACCAAAGACAAGGAAAAAAAATTTATGTTAATAAAATGCTTAGGTGGTTACATTGGATTTCTGATTACACTTAACCCTTTTTATATCATGCTTAGAGTAGGAAAATAAGCTCCTTGAAAAAGAGCATTTACTTTCTGCATTTCTACTTAGCTATAATAAAACTTTGCTTCTTTTAGTTAGTTACATTTATGTTGTGCAAATAAATCAGCTTAATGGTTCATTTGGTTTTCTATAAAACTTGTGCTACTAAGGTTTTTCTTGTCAAGTGGAGATGTTTTTACAGGGTATATAAACTAGATATTTTGGTGTTCTCGTATCCTCTCCTTTCCTTAAAGAATAGATCAAGCACACGTCCCACAGTTGGAGCCAGAATGTTACCACCTAAGTTGTACTTAGTGGTTTTTTTATCAAGTGAGCCTGATGAACTGGATAAGGATAACTTGTTCGGACTTAAGAAGACCTTTGGAAGTACTTCTAGGAAGTGCTTGTTGTATCATATCGCATGTTCATACCCCATGGGGGAATTGTAATAAATGTTCTAGCATGATAGTGTCTGTAAAAGACTCGGTCTCTTAGACTTTATTTCTCAATCCGATCAGCCCAGGGTGTTTTTTCCCCTGGTTATTATTGGTTGTTGAACAAACGACTGATAATTTCTGAGTTTTTCACTCCATACCTCCAAAGTTGGGGTGGTCAGCTTGGCATTTAGGCCTATTGAGGTTATTAGAGTCTATGTGTCAATGTATAAACATGCTAGACATCATTTTTGAGTCATATGAACATGTCTAAGTTCCCCTAGGTGTTTTTCAATTTTTCAATTTTTTAGTTTTTTCAGTGTTTTTTTTTTATTAAAATTTAATTTTTCCAAAAATTAGGCTATTTTTTAATAGTTTAATTGGAAAAATTGATTTTGTAATAAAAGTGGGCCAAATAATCAGTTTCAGAGATGTAGGTGCTCATTTTCAAGCTAAGAGCACCATGTAAACCCATGGACCCACTGTTTCCTAGTTTTGAGTGATTTTCCATCACTCAGTTCAGATAGCCCCAAAAATCAATTATTGATTATTTTAATTAATAAATTGATGAATAATGGAGCAAATCCAAAATCATAAATCAATGGATTCTCGGCCGATTTGATTAAAATCAGTCAGATATGAAGCAGATTGACTGGATCTGACAAATCCTTGACTGAAGGAGGTGATCAAATCAGATCTAGAGTTGATCTTGAGCATCCTTTATGGGTAATTTTCTCCTCCTTCTCTCCTCAACACGTTTAGGATCATCTGGATGAGTTTTGGTGGATTCTTCAGTGAACAGGTTGAGGTGTCAGTCAGATTAGCCCCCCGATTGACAGTTGCACTCAGTGAGATTCAGATCTGGCTCTGCGAGACACAGATCAGGCATTGATGGACTCTCCTTCAGCTGATTTGATGTGTCTCCTTGGGATTTGCACCCCCCCTAGGCTGGATCTCCTGTATTTTGTATATATCCAGGCACAGCCTCCTCTTCCAAGAGATTTAGAACTGGGATTGAGGTGCTGCTGCTATTATACTGTTGTAATTCTTCATTTGAAATAAAGAAAAGATTTGGAGGCTAGACGGTGTTGTGCCATTACATGTGTGGATGATTATTGCCATTATTTTACTGAGGTAACCTGTATCTGTATTTTTTTTTTTTGCTAATTGCTTGTAGATCCGTTGTTAAGATTGATAATAGGATTATTATAATTTTGATAGGAAGGCTGCCTTTCAATAAGTTTATTGACCATCTCCTTCTTTGATGCATATTTAGAGATCTAGATTCAACATGTCCTATATATATGCATGTTATTTTGAATCTCTGTGTATGTACTAATCGGATCTCACAAGTTTCGTGGCAAGTTCTTTGATTTCAGCTGAGCTGCGGGTTCCTACATTGTAGAGGATGCTGATCTAGTTTGTTTCCTCAATCTCTCCAAATACCTTCCAAATTCATAGTCCCTCGACATTCCACCTGAAATCTCCACTGTGGATCTTCAAGGAAAACAACATTTTTCTCCTCTTCTTCCTCCCTGAAAATCAACACTTTACCTGGTTACTTTGTTCAGTTCATAGCTGTGATTTCATTTGGATCTGTTTCATCGAAGTAAAATATACATAGATCTAATATTTCATAGCTCATATCCTAGATCTTGCACTTAAAAAATTTTCATAAGCATCCTAGATCTAGCTTTAGGGAAATCGTCTTTTTTGCATGAAAATTTAAAGAAAACTTGTAGATCGCATGCATTAGATTTCCTTTCGCTGTTATAAAATTCAATATTCTGCAATATTAGTGCACATTTCATTGGCTATGTAAACATAAATCCAATATCCCAAGGAAATCTTGCTTTCCTTGGTTCCTTTTCTCTTGTTTTAGCTAGTTTTAACTTCATTTTTTTTAAGATAAGGTAGGCTGATCCAAAGGTACTCTTAAAGTGATTTTGGGAATATGTTATTCTAACATGCTCACTATCTTTTATCAGGTCTAACAAAAAATAAAGGAAGCTGCTGTCCGAAGTGGCTTTTAGAGTGTTCAAATCCCCCCAGGGGTCTCCCTTTTTTCACAAAAATCTTAAAATTTTTGTATAATTGTAAGATCTTGGTTTCAGCCTATATAAGGACCAATAATTTTATGATATATCATTTCTCTGATATTTTAACCGCTGTCAATAAAATTATTCTCTGAATAGGCTCTTTCGAGCCCATTCCCCATCCCCCCTGGGGGGATTCACGTCGGTGTCCTTTTTGTTACTTTTGCTCATTTCTTTTCAAAATACTATTGCTCTAATATGTAGGGTAGTATAATATATTTCATTATTAATTCCATACTCCATATCTTACATTTCAAAGTAACCGTAATACTTACCCCACGATTTCCCGATTGACCCGAAAGGGGAAAGAGATTCGTGGTAGGATTAATTAAGAAACCATAATTGTGTATCTGTTTGCTTTTTTCTATCATTTGTTTATCAGCAACTATAAAACTAACCCCTCCTCGATTCCCCGATTGATATCCACTTGGATCGAAAGAGGTTTTTTCGAGGCTTTTTCTTTTAAACAAGAACATCCAGTTTAAAACTTACTAAAATTGACAAGACTCCAGTGTGTATTCTCTGCACTTGGATATGGTTCATTCGATCATTCAAGCTGTATCAAAAGCAATTGGGTGACTAGCATAATTAGGACTCACCCTCCCCAATTGACAAACCATCAGGTGAAAATCCAACACCTAGATCAAACCTCTATGGTGGCAAAATACCCAAAGGAAGCGGTAACTTCTGAAAAGTGACCTCGGGGCACCGATCTCTGTCACACCCTAACGGGTGCATTACGAACAATAGCCCCAGAGTCTCCATTTCAGCCCACATATTCCTTGCGGGTAGCCGTGAAGGTTTAGTTTTGGACATACTCCAAGAACTCTTGGGTATATCTGGAGCCCCCCCTTTGCTTAATTTAATCAACCCATACTTCAAATTTAACTTAAAACGTACCAAGAGGCAATCACAAAACATTCACTCCAAGCACATGCAAGTATATTGTTTCTATTTTTGACTCTATTCTAAGGCACTAGTTGTTTTCTTGTTTTATATATATATTGTGTCTCAACATTGTGCTTTTGTGTGTTCATCTTTTATATCTTGCCATCTTGGATTATCTATAGTTAAATTGCAAACTCCTAAACAACTCATTCAATTTAACATCACAACACTAAGTAATCATCCTTAGTAACTTAATAGGGTCTACCCCCCTTGGCTTTGTTAGGAGTTGAGCCTAAACGGAGGAGTCAAGAACAAGGTGATAGCCTTGACTCAAGACTTGCCCTTAAGGACACACAGAGTGGCTTGAAGATTTTTTCCACGTGGCCCAAGTGTGTGAAAGGCGGAAACATGCTCTACTTTGTATATTCTAAGGAATTATTTGCGACAGTCTACAATTTCTTCATTTGATGTTTATGTTCTTTAATCCCTTGCTCGAGTTATTTGAATTGTTGATTTCTTAGTAAATCCTTCTTTAGAATCGTTGTTTAGTTTGTATATTCCTTCTAAACAAAAAAAATTGTTGTTTAACTTATATTAATGGGATCTAGTTGTAACTGTAAATATTCTTGAAACAAATTTTTTAAATGGGAATAGCCTTAAGGTAATACACTCTAGAAAACAGAGATAAGCTATGTATACAAAGCCTCGCTCTTAGGGAATACTATTAGTTAAAAATACATTTAAAGAAATATGCAAACATAGTTTAAGGTTTTTAACTAGATATATAATACCTTCGTTCATATTCCTAGTTAGGCTAACATTAGATGCACTCTAATTTGGGTATGGAATCCCAAACAGAGATTAATTGAAATAGTCTAAGATAATAAAATTTGTGATTCTTCTACACAAGGAAGAATTTATAGCAATCATAACATAAACATAGAAAAAATGTTATAAATAGATGCATAGTATCATTTACTGTAAAAATGTACTTACGATTCATGTCTATACTCAATTTATAATTTAACATTACTTAAATAGATATAAGAAATAGAATAGGGAATGTGACGCCACTGTGAGGAAAACATAACTGAAGTTGGCGTTGCTCTCACCCAAGTCCTAAAGCAACCAAGTCTTACTTGCTCCAGAACCCTAGAGCCTATTTACTGAACCACAAGGACAAAATCCAATCAATGCGCCATCTCTTACAGTAACACATCGATTCCCCATCGAGGAAGGAACGTTACCAGAGTACAATAGGGTTGCCAGAGTATATCTTGACAAAGGAGCTAGTCGAAATACATACGTTTTGTGTCCACATGTTACAAGATGGTTTAATAGCTATCGCGAAGGGTTTGAAGCTTCTTCGTGAAGTTTCCTTCTATTGCCCACCATATATATTCTTAGCGTTATAATGAAAGACCGCCCAGAAACTGTCAATTTTACTTAGTCTCATTTTCCCTCTTCCTATTTAGGGCCTACTTGCAAGCATCACTTGGGATGGCCCCAAGAAAAGCAGCCATGTGCTCCTCCTCAAAGCCCTTACGGCCATTTGTCGCCACTAAAAAGTTTAATTCCGCAGGAAAGAAAAGGAATGCAGTGGCACCGCCACCTCTTATGGCCGCTCCACCACCTGCACGACACCACAGTGGATAAACATGAAAACCAACAGACAAATAGAAAACATGTGGCATCTTTTTTTTTTTCGGGAAAGACAACGAAATAAACAGTGTTTTAAAACCAAACTTCAGATAGAAAAAGGCCTTATGGCTTAATTAGGAGTGTTTAAATATTAATTTTACTTATCTCAGTTTACTTTAATATAGGTAAATATCATTATTGAAATTAAAAAATTACAAAAATAAAAATTTACAGGAACAATTTTGATGGATTTGAATTAGAAATTTGGGGAAAAAGTAAAGTGTTTTAGTTGTCTTTTATCCTACCGCGAAAATTATAAATGGTATCCAAATTATAGATGGTATCCAAATTAAAATAGATATGATGAAATAAACAGATAGTAGTATTTTTTAAAGTTGTAACTCAATGTAAATATCAAAAATAAAAATAAATAAAAAAATCACGTCCATTCATAAAATAAAAAATTATGAAAATTAATTAAAAAATCCATATTTATTATTAAAATAAAAATTAAAACTTATACTTCAATCTATTAAGCAAAAGCGATGAAAATAAAAATATCTACACCAAAAGAAATTTGAACCCTTTAGTGCTTGATAAATCCAAGTTTAAAATGGATCTATATTGGTTCACTCAATAGTCACCATTAAATGTACCTTTACAACTTTACAAGGTGAGTTAAAATATATTAACAAACAAATAATAGTTTTGAAAAAAACAAATTTGTCCATATTACATATGATCAAATGATGCCATCCCATTCTCTTTCGATAAGGTACAAATAGAAAGTGTTATATATATATATATATATATAATTTTACCTTTGTGAAATATTGGTGAGGTTTATCCCTTTGTCTTTTAAGTCATTTCGAAGGAGGTTTTATAAAAGAAAAAATAACTACAAAACATGTAAAGAATGTGATCAAATAATTTATTAAAAAATGTGTGGTTGAATATAAGAATATAAGCATGTTTATGAGTAAAATAAAAAAAAAATAAAAAAAAAATCAAAGGACAATATCTACATCCTTGTTATGTTGTGGATGAATAGAGCCATTACAATACTTGCTTATTCCAAAAATATTCACACACAACATTACTAATGAAAACACAAAAGTTTATAGCAATGCATATGAATTCTCAATTTGAAAATATATTATTCAAATAGTAGATTCCTCTATCTATTTTTACAATAATGCACATATGTTCAAAATACAATATGTATCATTAATAGAAGATCATGCTAC
>LPNX010013703.1:0-23136 GCA_001517045.1 Pseudotsuga menziesii
CAACCCGCGTTGCTCGTCCGAGAGAGTGGCACTTGCAACCATATGTTAGTACGACTAAACTAATAATCAGATGCAACAGGAATATACCAATAATATTTTAACTCTTAAGCCAAATAAATTCAAAACTTACCACAGATATCGTAGCAAGACTGTCGTTCCACGTCACGAAAAGAAGTACTTGTATCAATAGCAAGCTCGGTGCAACCAGATCTTAGCGAACCAATAACCGATGGCCTTCATCAAGGGCCCGCAGAACAGAGCCCTTGTGGTACCAGGTAACCCCCTCGAGCAGTTACTGAGTTCAACCGGCAACGGAACCAATTTGTTGGCACTTGGGCAGACCCGGGTTAATGCTTTTCACGTCGCACCAACAAAAGACCCACTGTGTTGGCCCTTTCGGCAACAACCTGCGCGCAGGTTGCAGTCTCACCCGAAACAGCAATGGGGTGCCGCAGAATCAGGTTTCTGCATGCAGAGAGGGGTATTACTGTACCTTAGCCTTTCTAAATAATTACTAATCAACTTCTGATTAATTTATCATTCATTCATATATATTTCACAACATAATACACAAACCAACTTGCATAACCCACTACAGGGAATTCATAGCGCAGCTTAGTAATAACAGAGATCTTATAATATCAGATATATTCGGTTTAATGTATGAAAATAGCAAAACAGGAACAACACAACAAAACCACAACACCAAATATAACGTGGTTCACCCCCAGTGTAGGGGCTACGTCCACAAACTGCGTTTTATTCCTCTTTCCTCAAAATCACAGCTTATCTGCGCACACAGCTGCAGATTCCTTCTTCCTTTTGACAGCCGCGCACACAGCAGCAGGCTTCTGCGCACACAGCTGCAGACCTTTCTTACTTTCTCACAAAAACCCTCTGCGCACACAGCTGCAGAGGTCGTCCACGCACACAGCTGGGACTTGCTCTTTCCTTACCAAATCCAACCTTACTTCACCTTATCTTTCTTACATCAAAAAGCCTAACCTCTCTATTTTACATAAGCGCTTATTTATACTGCGCGGCTTTACAAAACCCTGGTCTTAAACCATGGGCACCCACAAAAACCCTAAACCCTGGATTTAAACCACGGGCTTATTACAAACAGAGAGGGTTTTGACTTACCCCGACACCCCTAAGACTATTTTGACCCACCGCTCCACTAACAATTAACCGCGGAGTTACCCCCTATGGAGTATGCGCTCCAACACAACGACATTGGGCAGATGCTATGCGTAGACTGGGGGGTGGTAGGGTGTCCAACCCATATCCAACTGACTTTTTTCCATGGTGGTGACGACAGATTGTTGCCATATATGACTACCCCTATGGAGGGATAGATTTCCAGGGGGATCCAGACATGCCATTGCCACCAGGATCGGCATACTGAGATATAGGTACCGAATCTCGACTCTCACTCTTTTTTAAAAATTTCTTGAGTTATTTAATTTTTTTGTATTTTCTTGATTATGTGGAATCAAAAAGACATGTTTTTGCATGACAACACATAGTGACATCTACCATTCATGTGCAGATGTAGGACCACGATGACTAGAGGGCTTCCCACATCACAGACAGAGGGGAAGAGGGGATGACATCACAGGTGTGGATGCGGAGCGAACGCTCCAGGGCATTCATACCAACTTCGTGCAATTGACTCACAGGGTTCCCATGGCGCAAGTCAAGGAATTTCCTGAGGCCATGCAGCGATAGGTGGTGGGTGTGCCACGTGCATGGGTGCATTTATTTCAACGGCTAGCTAGAGCCGTAGTGACGTATCATGATCACAACCCTCCCCCTCCACAGGATTAGACACCTGGGAGTGCATATGTTTTGTACTACAATGTATTATGTGATGGAATCTTTGAAAGCTCCAGTTTTGTATATGACACTATGTATTACCACATTTTTAATATATATAAAAAGTTTTATGGTGATCGGTTTATTTATTTACATGTGTAAAAATGTTTGTGATTAATTTATTATGAATGAAACAAATGCCAATCTAACACGTAGTTAGCATATGAGTCAGCAACTTGATTATCATTTCTCGGAATGTGTATATATGTAATACTGTCAAATTGCCATTCTAACAATCTCACACGTAAGAATCTTCTCAATAACATCAGATCTTTAACATGGTACAAACCATTGAGCTGTGACACTACTAACTCTGAATCAAGACGTACCTCAAGAGATAGAACATCATGTGAAATGGCATCCTGTAGAAGCTCGATAATGGCACTATATTCAGCAACATTGTTGGAAGATGGCCGTATACATACACCTCCTGAAGACAGTACCTGACCCATAGGAGTATAAATCACCCAAGCAGCAGAGGCTGAGTGCTGAGTGTGACAGCTTGCACCATCCGTGAATCCTATGTAGGTGGAAGATATCAATGACATCTGCCAAAAGAAACGAAAACTAATCACAAACCCGATCACGATAAGCGAAAGACCTAACTATGCAAAGTTGTACAATAATATACAACAAGCAGCCTTGGCTAAAGATCATGCATAGTATTTTTTGAGATAGAGCCCATTTCTAGGCTTCGCCAAAGCTGTGCCTTCGTAATCAACTAACTCATAGGAACCCTTCTCTAAGACACGCTTGACCATGTAAGGACCACGCCACATAGGATTAAATTTCCCTGCCCCCAAGGGTTCTTTCGATTGATCCCACAAAAGGACACAGTCTCCTTCACTAAACAATCTTGGATGGACAGACTTGTCATATTGGACCTTAACGTGACGCTTATTAACTTCTAGAGCCACCGAGGCATCTTGACGTTGCTCATCAAGTTGCTCGAGGTGGACCAAACGCTCCTCCAAAGGTGAAGTGTCTGTTAAGAGTTCCACAACTAGATTCAACAAAGGAATCTCGCATTCAACTGGCAATATTGACTCCACTCCATGCACAAGCTGATATGGAGAAAAACCAGTGGTAGTCTTAACTGCGGTTCGATATGCCCACAAAACAGGGTATAACATAATATGCCAATTTGTCTTGCTTTGTGCGATGGTTCGTTGGAGAATGGACTTGAGTGATTTATTCACTGCTTCAACCTGTCCATTTGCTTGGGGGTAGTAAGAAGAGGAGTGCTTTTACTTATAGCCTAACTTGGATGCCAACTCTTCCATCATACGGTTCTGAAATTGCGAGCCATGGTCAGTGACAAGCTCTCTCGGAATCCCGAACCGAGTAATGATTTGGTTGAATACGAAGTGAGCGGCTCACCGTCGGATTTTACTGTAGGCATTGCCTCAGCCCATTTCATGAAATAGTCCACAGCCATTATAATATGATGGTGCCCCCCAGCCGAAGCTGGGCTGCAATCCATAAAATCGAGCCCCCACTTGGTGAAGGGACCGACAGTGATGATGGGATGTAACGGGGCAGGATTCGAGCACATATTCCATGCGAACACCTGGAAAGGGTGGCACCTCTTGACTGCATCAACACAATCTTTAAAGATCGACGACCAGAAATAACCTGCTCTCAAAATATTTTGAGCTGTAGAAAGCCCAGATAAATGACCACCACACGCCCCTCCGTGGCAATCATTCAGCACAGCCTCAGCCTCCTCGTGAGTTAAACATTGTCATAAAATAGAATCTACCCCATGGCGGTACAAAGTATTGTCCACTATAAGGTAGTTCTTAGAGACGTGACGTAATCGTCGTCGTTCATCTCGCGAGAGGTGAGTAGGGGTCCTCTGTGTTTGCAGATATACTATGATATCTCCATACCATGGGTCAGATGTTGAGATTAAGAAGATGTGTTCATCAACAAACGTATCTTCACAAACCGTCTCCTTGGCCTCGCTCGGGAAATCTGATATAAGCTCTGTAAAAATTAACGATTTCTTCGACTTTGCCAAAACAAATTTGAGATCGAACTCTTGCAGGATGACAATCCATTTATTATACTTTCCCCCAATCATCCTTCGTGTGAGGACGAACTGAAACGGATTGACATGGGCCACAACCGAGGTCTGGCGAAGGAGGATATAATGTCTCAAACGCTGAACCGCATGTACGGTCGCTAAGGCAAGCTTCTCGACATGAGAATACTGAATCTCTGCGTCAATAAGGTTTCGGCTCAGATAATATATGACATGCTCCTGGAGCTCCTCATCCTCCTGAACCAATACCATACCAATCGTCTCTAAACATGTGGCCACATATAATAGGAAATCACGGTTATAATCCGGAGGACTAATCACCGGGGCCAATGCTAGGGATCGCTTAAGTGCATCGAAGGACTCCTGGGCTCGCTCATCCCATTCAAAGGGAGTATCCTTCTTCAAGAGACGCATGAAGCCTCTAGTCAAATTGGAAAAACTGACCACAAATATTCGTAAGAAGTTTTCCATACCTTGCAAACAGTGAAGATGAAGAATATTCTTCGGGGGAGACAACTGAAGTATTGCCTCAACCTTTAAGGGATCGACTCTTATGCCCTTTTTTGAAATGATGAATCCTAATAAATGACCTGACTTTACGCAAAAGATGCACTTATGAGGATTTAATCGAACCGAATAGTGCTGGCATCTTTCGAAGACCAATCTCAAGTGATAGGAATGATGCATTCTCATACGAGAATGAGCAGCGAGGTCATCCAAAAATACTTCAATAATAGACTTGAGATCGTGGAAAATCAAGGTCATTGCTCGCTGAAATGTAGCTCCGGCATTTTTAAGGCCGAAAGGCATCTTTCGATCTGCAAATGTTCCCCAAGGACAAATAAATGCAGTCTTGTGTTGGTCCTCAGGTTTAATCTGGATTTGATTATATCCGGAAAAGCTGTCCATAAAGGAGAACACCTCGCTACCCGCACACTCATCCAAAATCTGATCTATAAATGGTGTGGGGAAGTTATCCTTAGGACAGGCACAATTTAAATCACAGAAATTAGTGCATATTTGGATCGCTCCCTGCTTCTTATCCACCAGAACGGGGTTTGAAACCCACTCCATCAAGGGAATGAGATAGATGAAACCGGCTTTCAACAGATTCTCTATCTCTGCCTTAATGGCGGGTGCTTTCCTAGGATTCACGGTGCGTAAGCATTTTCGAACAGGCTTAGCGTTAGGGTAAGTCTTAATCTCATGTTCGACAATCCGAGGGTCAATACCTGGCATCTCATCATAAGACCAAGCAAAAATATCACGAAATTCCTTGAATAGCTCGGTATACTCGAGAATCTCAGCCTGGGAACAATCTGCCCCAATATAGACATTCTCAATGGTGCCAGGATTTCGAGATATGTTGATAGAAATCATGGAAGATATGTTCGCCATGTTCCCATCAGCCATCTGACCAGGAGAGCTTAATGGAATCATGGGACTACCAAATCTCTGACTAAGAATCTCCCTATAATCCTCATGCTCTAAACGGTCAAGCGGTGGAAGGAAATATGATCTATGATGAAGTTCCTCCCATGGCAGCTCAACACCTGACATGGCTTCGATGATCGCTTCATCTGAAGGGAAAAACGTATCCAGGCAGTCGTGGGCATGAGAATACTATACTGCCCATGCCGACAATACATAGGGGTCTTCCTCTTCCGTCTGTGAAGAAGAAGAACAAGGCTCTACAACATTCATAAGATTGGCTTGATAAGCTATCATGGTTGCAGGAAGCGGCATGTTGGTTTCGACAGGCTCACTCGAAATACTCAGTGTAGGAAGAACCCAAGGATCTCCCATATGAGTTGTGCAAAAAGACACTGAGGTCGTAGATGTCGAAGCCCTATCGGAACGAGATCCTATCATGAGGACCGACGTAGGAAAACTAAAGCTTCCCATGAGGGATGGATACATGCCTACACCCACACTCCCAGTTGCTGGCTGAGAGTGTTCAACGACCGAAACCGAAGTTCCTGAAGATGAAGTAATAGGGGAATTATTGAATGCCATTTGATCAATCATTACAATCTTCTCATTATTATGAAAGCATACAATGTGAAACACAGAAGAAGCAACGGCTTGCATACTATACATCCAGTTCCGACCCAGGAAGAGATTGTAGTCGAGGGGCGCATCAACCACCTCAACCTCTATCGCAACGGTATTCCCTCCCAAACGGACTTTAAGGGATGGAATGATGACGTGTGGCCTAAAATATCTCCCATAAAAAGCAGTTAACATAGTCGCTGATTTCGACAACTCAGGAGAACCAAGACCCTTCCAACAAGAAAAAGACATCACAGATGTAGCAGCGCCCTCGTCAATCACAGTGTGCTTGACAATCATATTAATACATTCTACGTGTACCAAAAGCGACACATAGTAGGGAAAGCGAGGCTGATGACCTGCGGTTTCAAATTTGATCACTGAGGAAGAATCATCACCATTCACACCAAGAGCAGAAAGCAAAGCCTTCCTTTGTGAAGGACAACTATGAAGCACTTCCAATGCAGACATCGTACAAGGAGTATGGCCCAAATCCTCGACAACTAAATAATTCTGGGCGGCTCGAGCATTTGGATTATGCCCCGAGCTCTTAAGTACCCCCTTAGGAATGCGAGGTGCAGCTTCAGGTTTATCCGCAGGTTTATCAATGCGCAAAGGAGTTCCTAGTGGATCGGGTTCTTTGCCTGGGTTGGGTTGTGATGATCCATAATCTTTCGCACGAGTCACAACCTTGGTAGCACGGAACATGTTAATGCACCCACGAGCACTAGCCTCTGGTGGATCATTCTCACTATATTGCTCACGGGACTTCGAGTTCATATTCTGGTTATGCGGTAAAGGGTTCGTTAGCACAGCTGGGCCTTGTGCTAAGAGTCTCGAAGCTTCATCAATTCTAGGGCACAAGTAAGTGAGGTGATCATCCTTACATAGATTGCAAGGGAATTTAACCTTATGTTTCGCTTGCTTGTCCCCACCAGCATTCTGACCGTTCTTGTCATTATTGGAAGCCTTCTCATTCCTATTCCCACCCTTTCAATTATTATTCTTACCCTTTTTCTTATTCCGTTCGGGTTGCTGGTTACCCTTCTGGTCCGACGATTGCACAGAAAGTACACTCGTCATTTGGGCGGGTTGAGACGAAGCCGTAGCTTGTCCTGAAGCAAACTGGTTGAGTGACAATTAACTAACTTGTTTTGCAACTGAATCTGCAGGTTTCGCACTTGCACAACCCACAATGCCATCGGCATGTGGTCCAGGTTTGACCTTGGGATCGAAACTAGAACGAGGAGCATTGGGAATAATCTCATACAACAAACCAGACTGAGCATAAATCAAGTCCAGTTCCTGCGCCCTAAATATTGCTTGTTCCTCATTTTGCACTCCGGATGTAGAAACATCCTTCGCAATATATGGCAATAAATACTTGAGGAACCACTCGAGAAGGAACTCCAGCGGTATAAAAGCTTTAATTAATCTCTTCCGTCCATGCCACTCCTGAATATGATAAAAAATATGGGTGGCTTTATCTTGCCGAAATGTCAACAAGAGTTCAGTACCAACGTCATAGCGCACTGGTAGCTGGAAGTGATTAAGAAAAGTCATCGCAAGATAGTTGAACAAGGTAAAGGCTCCCTTTGGTAACTCTATATACCATTTCGCAGCAGGCCCTGTAAGGGTGCATTGAAATAGTCGCAAGCGGACTGAGTCCTGATGTAACGAATTCGAAGAGCACCAAAGGTGAAACGCGGTAACATGTTCGCTCGGATCTTCTCCTGGTTTTCCTTCAAACTTAGGTATGTCCGAAGGAAGCTTGGTAGGGATAGCCGGCTAAGCTGGGTCATGAGCCATGAGATCGTTCGTAAGTCTTGATAAGTCAGGAAGGTTGAGTGTCGTGAGGAAAGGGAGCTTAGCATGATGAGGTCGATGGACCGCTCCCTGGTTCACATAGGTTTGAGAACCACCATGGCCTTGGCCATAGTGTCCGCCTCCTATCTGACCTGTATAAGGTGACGTGGAAGTACCATAGTAAGGTGTACCTTGACTAGTAGGGGATACGAAGCCATAATTAGGAGAGTAAGCAGGTTGTTGATACCCGCCTCCGTAAGGTGAAGAAACCTGTCCATACTGCAGATCATAATAAGGTTCATAGGTCATCGCATGCGATGTCCCATGGGACACTCCATAGGTAGGAAGATAAGCTCTGGAAGGGGGAACATACATACCCGAAGTAGGTATATATGCCCCCGACGTAACAAGCTGACCACTAGAAGGGTGAATATAGCCTCCCGAAGCAGCGGGTGGTATATGAACTTGAGACACAATGGGTCTAGTAACCACAGCACAGACCTGACTCATAGCCATATATCGGCTCGAAGGACCACATGGATAAGGTGGAGGATGTACATTTGAAGAACTCGGAACCGAGGATGAAGGAATCTCAGTAATAAGATATGTACTAGTTCCTATCGTCACTCGTCTTGGACCTGGTATCCTAATCGGATAACTAGCCCTAGACCTAGGAGGGGGATAAGATGGAGCTTCCACCACCGGGATGGAAGGTGCAATGTGGCTAGTACTCCCAAACCTCTCTGCAAGGTAAGGAATGGGATTGCCCCCAGGCATAGTTCTACACTCAAAGTCGGATTCAACATGAAATGTCAAATCATGCATAGGAAAACTAGTCATAGCATAACTACCGTAGCTAGTGCTAGGAGGGTCAAAGTGAGTCTCGGCATCTTTCGGCATTCCATACCAGTAACATGTCAATGAGGAATCAGCCCTAGGGTGAGTAGGTCTATCATGCAAAGATCCTATCTAGGAAATCACAGGACCGAAATCAGCTAGGTCAGGTGAAGGATCGTACATAGGAGTAAGTTCCCCATCGTCAATATGAACGGGAGGAGTTGGCTCAGGAATAGTCTCTAAATGATCCTCCATGGTGTGTGAATCAGTGTGTGACATAGTCCACCTGGATAGTCTAGGCCCCTCTCCCAAAGGAGGAGGAGAAGTGGAAGGCGAAAGCCCTGCTAACCGATGAGAACGACGCGGAACCGCACTCGAATCCACAATGACTCAACAAAAAGAAAAGACTCTCTATTTACGTAAACCCTAGGCCAACTAGCGTGCACAGAGCAATCACTAATAAAATATAAAGCCAAATGCAAGAAAACAAGGGCTGGATAAGTGAGCTCCCGAATGTGGCCACTATGTCTCGCCTAGGAGAGGCCTGAGAATCCCTTGTCACCACAAGCGGAGGTACAGAACCAATTATTGTGGCCCTCAGCTTCAACGCGTATAGAGAATGTACTGTCCGACCCCAACCTGGTCGGGACACATGCAGAATAACCTCTACAAGTACCCCCTCAATATCCTAGGTAAGGTCACTAAGGTCACCTCAATATAATCAAAGCTCAAGCAGACAGTTGCAGGTGGGATTGACCGTATGGGCAGGGTAGCAAATCCTGAAACTCTCGAAAGAGCCCCCAGATACGAATACAATCCTGGCAATATCGCCGGTGCTACTCAGTTATGACTAGGGGTCATCCCAATCAATAACCGCTCACACTGCCTTGTGCTTAACTCCCGTTTGAGAGGAGGATCCTGAGAACGATGGTTATACCAAGGATTTCACACACTCCCTAGACAGACACCTAGATGTTGTTGTTTAGTGATCTTGGAGAATTGACTTACAATGAACCATTCCAAGATCCTAAAACCTAAGCTTGTTGGTGCACCCTAGAAAAGAAAAGAGTGTAATTCATTTTAATTAGCGTTGATTTTAGTTGGCTTTATTACTCAAAAATAGGATATGATCGTGCAACTAGTGGTGTTATGACGCAACAGAAGTAAAATGCAGACCGTAACAATCAATGCAAATGCATTGTGTCCATGTAAACATGGTATGCTACTACATGAAATGCACAATTTCTTCTTCAAATGATGAATGCAAATTTTTCCTATATGAATTCCTAACTAGTACTCCAAAGCAAATCTAGATCTAGTGCAAGTACAATGCAAAGTGCAAAATGCAATGCATTATGATAAGCAAATATTTTTGGATTTTTTGAAAATAAGAGATGCAAAAAGCAAAAGAATGATTCTACCACCCTCAGACTCTGCAAGCACACATAGACAACATCCAAGCAAAGCACTAAGGTAAAAGAACTCTAATGCACTAATTTCAAACAAAAAATTGAAAATGCCATGACAAGAACTTTCCTATAAAAAAAATTTAGGCTAAACAAAACGTTTCCAGTCAGAACCAGAGGTCAAAACAGAGTCAGGCAGTGCCAAAGGAGACTCAGCAACTAACAGCATTCACCTAGCAACCAATTTACTTCCACAAAAGGGAAAAAACCAGGGTATACGCAACTGTTCGCAGTAAACCCGCATGTATACGTGGAAATCCCAGAGGAAACCGCGTGTATACGTGACTGTAAATCAAAAACCCGCATACAAGAAGAAAAGGTGTATAAAAACAAGGCAAACAAACAGGCTGAGATAGACTTTACTCCAATCAGACTCTACCAGGCATACATGCCCCTAGACCTGACACAGAAACAAGAGAGAAAGAGCAATTCAAATACATTGAATGTTGAGAAAATCACCCCCAAAGGACAACTACTAGGAACTCCCCAGCGGAGTCACCAATTCTATTACAAAGAGAAATTCCTATGGCTTAGGGTACCACAACAGACAACTTTGACTCCAGAAATCAATCTTTCCGAATATGCAATAGAAATAAAATGTCTAACACTAAAGGATCAGACCTCGTACCTTATTCCGGACGATTGAAGTAGATCCCCGTTGAGCTTTCCAATCTTCAACTTGGATTGATATAATACTTCCTCAACAACAAGTAAACAATACAAGCATACTATATATCATGGTGTTAGATCTATTCTAGCATATATAATCAATAATGTAAAAGCATTTGACATATTCCAATGGATACAATATTCAATCAAATACACATCATTGGACAAGGAAAGATAGTTCTTATTAATATAAATCATAGATTACAAGATAGATACAACCTCTGATGGCACATCTGCGAATCGGAGAAACTGAATCCCCCACTTGGGCCTCCACCACCTCAATCCTCCATCACTTAGATAGCAAACTCACTAGCAAAAGGAAAGCTTGGGAAGAACACAACAGTGCTCCAAAGGGACAAACGGATGCAGACTCAAGCATAAATTTTGGCAACAATGGACTATAGTTTCGTTGCTTTCAATCTCTCTATATGCCTTCAATGTACCAAGGGGTTCCTTATATAGCTTCACAAGGGATAATGAAGGGTCGAATCTGAGCGATCTCAAGGCATATGGAAGGCCAGGAGTCAAATGAGTCGGATCCATGTCAAGGAAAACTCCAAAAGGATTTGGACTATGCACACATCCCGATGTATGCAGATATAGGGGTCAAACTCATGTATGTACACGGTTATCGGGGAAAAAGCCACGTATATCATCTTTTATATAGTTTTTAGGGATGATCAAGGAAACATCAAAGGATAAAATATGGTCCATGGGGTCTAAAGAGTCTGCAGCGGGATAGGGGAAGGCCATACTAAGTGTGATTCACCTAGAGTGGTGAAATCTGCTATAACAGATCCTGTGACTTAATGTTTGGGGATGAAAATTCTACATCAACTTTAACATCTTCAACCACCTTACCAAAAACTTTGATAAAATCAGGAACCATACCTAAAATATCTTCTTGTCACCCTTCTAGGGTTTTGAATCTTTCCTGCGTAGCTTCGGCTATTGCCTCAGTCATCAGTTTCACATCTTCGCTGTCCAAGATGATGGTATTTGCACTTTTATAAGCATTCACCATATTCTTCTTCCTTCTGGACTCTTCCTGTTCCATTTGAGCTTCTTTCCTTTTCTTTTCTATTGTTGGGTCTATCGGGGTTGAATTGGAACGACTCTTTGTTGAGTCCAAATCCTCCAATGGATTTTCTTCTTCATTCCCATCATTTGGTGGTGATAGGTCCTCTTTTTGCAGTTGTTTTTCCTCTTTTCATAGTTGATCTTATGGCACAGGAACATGCCATTCTTTCATACATTCATCAACAATTTATTCAACCTCTTCCTCTGATATTATGAATTGCATGGTAATCATTGACGATGTTTGTCTTGGTGCGACTGTATGTTGACATGGTGCACACCAATCTCAAATATAACCACTTGATGAAAATGATTAATAGTGGCATCATCCAACCTGCACATGTTCCTTACCTGGTGACCTATAGCCTCCCCATGCATAAATAGTTCAATGTTATTTTTTATATGTTGTTCCCTCAGTATCCTTGTCAAGCCAAAGGTTCTGGTATCACGCTCCTCTGTAGTTCAATGGAAGATCTACCCCTTGGAATTTTGGTGGGTTAGACCATGCAATAAATGAAATTAAAGTTAATAGCCAAGATTAGTGAAATACCCTACCCTCCTCCTGTGACTCAATGACATCTTGTAATAGATCATTCATCAAGAACTGACACCAATTGATCTAAACTCCCTCCGCGCAGAGTTCATCCAGTGCAATTGCTCCCATAGTGCATTGTTTTGGATGCATCTTACGTAGTAAATTAGAGGCCAACACCTTTGCAGCAAAGAGAATAGTATAATCATTAATGGAGGTGATCTGAAATCCTTTGTTATCTCTTATTACATTGTACTTCTCCTTCATTCGCGCAGTTATCGTCGCTTCTTGATCCTTCCTGAGAAGTGGAGCTGGCTCCATTTTTGCGAATGGTTGGCCTGTGATGATTTCAATAAGTTCAACATCTACAGGTATATGATTTCCAAGCCAAAGGAACTAGGGATGATTTTATAAAGAAACCCCCCTAGATTTATATGTATAAAAAATGGGCAAATCTATTCGATATATAGGAAAATTTGAAGGCGATTTTATCAATAATATAATATGTATATATAATTTTTTTGTGAATCTATCTTTTTATTATATAATGTGGTAAATTCCCGATGAATATTTCATTTTATTGTATAATGTTGTAAAATCTTGGCGATTATTTCACTAAGTTATAAGATATTGTAAAATCTTGGCAAATATTTCACTTCATTATAAAAAAATTGTAAAAACTGACAAATCTTTCACTGTTTTATAAAATATTTTAAAAATAGAGGAACAACAACATTAGTCAAATAACATGAATCACATCATCAACAATAGAACATGTAGACTCATGAGTAACAACTGGAAGGTGTCATTGAAACACATTTGCACTGACTAGATTCAAGGCAAGTGGGGACTCCACTTGTTATCTCATCCCTTAATTGTCCAGTGGACATGTGGGGACCTGAATCTTGACAAACCGATAAACTAATAGAATCATACATTATTCTTGATCTTGGCATCCACTATCCAATCGAGGTCATGGAGGCTAATACAATTATGCATTGTAATTATGCCAATTGATTATTGCGTTCGATGGATGTTGGTCTCATGTCAATAGGTATCCTACAATCAATGCATAGGAACCTAGTGCATAGAATATTTTTCTATTCTCTTAGCTATGTAGATATCATTTATTTTTTTGAATAACGATAAGTATTTACAAATAAAACATACAATCGACATAAAAAAATCGAAAAAGTGAAGACAATTAATTCATGCGACTAAAATGTAATAAAAGCATCTTTTCTCAAACCCTAAATCAATGGAAATGGACTAAAACCAATCTTGATTCAAGCTACAACAAAGGGGTAAATCAAGCATCAAATGAGAACTAGAAGCATTCAAGGGACTAACATAAAGCTCTGGACTACAAATTCTATGCAAGATAATGCATTGGAAATTCCAAGAACTTGTTAATATGTTGGAGATGAAATCATGCTGGACATATTATGAGATTTTGTTACACTCTAAAATGCTATAGATGTGATGTATTTGGTCACAAATCTCAAGACTGTAGGAATTCAATAATTCCCTCATTAAAAGGTAGGGTCCCATATATGGATAAGAATGAGTCCACCAAAACCTGGAAGAGAAAAGAAAATGAATAAATGCATCAGTCGGGTAAGAAATAAAAACATATTTCCTCAAACCGTTGAATCAAAGTAAATAAAATGAAACCAATGAAGCTACTACAAAGGTTTTAGTAAACCATCAAATAATAACTAGAATCATAATGCATTGATGTAACGTCCCCATACCCCATAATGCGGATAATTTAAAATGTTTACTTCAAGAACCCTTATTATCCTTCTAAACACAGGCTATGGGCATTAACACACTCTTCAAAATTCAATTCGGGTCTTAGAAACCACTGTAGCAGTTGTTCCTCCCTTGATAGATCCCTTCCGTGGTCAGAAACACCTTTTTCACACCGAACCTATTATTTCCGCACTCTGCATTCTGTATTTCTACTTTGCTCCCTGCCAACCTCAGTAATCGGAAATAAAAAACATAATGTGCAACGAAAACATTTAAACACTCTTCCACCTTCTGCCTTCCGCACTTCTGCTTTCAGCCCTTCCAACCTCGAAAATAAGAAATCAAAAACTTAATATGCAATGGAAACACTTAACGACTCTTTTGCCTCCTTCCTTCCGTACTTCCAATTTTAACCCTTCCGACCTCAAAATTTGGAAGTCAGAAATGTAAAGAATAACGTAATCCTTTATCCACTTTTCTCTTCCTGAAATTCTGCACTTCCACCTTCCGTTGCGGAACACAGAAATAGGAAAAACAACTTTTCTCCTTGGCCTTTTTCTGCACTTCCAACTTCCGCTTTTCGACCTTGGTCTTCAAAAATTGGAAAGTTAACTTTTTCCTTAGAACCTTTCTTCAATTTTCCGCCTCCGCCCTCCGCCTTTCACAGGAAGATATTGGGGTGTGGAAACACAATGTTTCTTACCTTAGCAGAAGTTTCTTACCTTGGAAACCCAATGCTTCTAGCCTTCATGACCAAAAGCATAAATGCATTGAAACATACAAGGAAAATATAGATCCAAATGCAGGAACATTCATCAGCAATAAATCAACTGAAACGTTAAAAAAAATTCATCATATTCAACATGTTTATTCATAAGCAAATACATTGCATAAACAACATAACAGGGAATACTTATCTTTTATGATGAATTTGTCTCGTAACTAGCTATGTTGCTGCAACGTTCCACCCAACCATAGGCCAGTTGTGTTCATCAATCTCTCAAGACAACTACCACCCTCGAGATGGGAATGATTTCCATAAGGAACTAGGGAACAATAGAATCCCACACAACCAACCAAAAAACACACAATCAAGGAAACCTTCAGTTGGGTTTATTAGACTGTCCAGCCAAGACAACACCAAGTTGGGTTTATGAGGCTGCAGGCTTAGAAGCCAAAAACTGTTGGGTTTATTAGGCTTACTCAACCAAGGCAACATACATTTGGGTTTATCAGACTATTCACAGTCAAGCTAAATTTCACAATAAGGACCAGCCAAGCCAACTAGCTGATGGGTTTATCAAACTCCCCACAGTTAAGCCAACTTTCCTTGCCATGATTCAAATACAATACATACATCATGTATGATATTAATACCATGGGGTCGAAACCAGGGTGTTACATTCCCCTCCCCCTTACAACATCAGTGTCTTCAGTACTTTACAAAATTGAACAAAAATGCTACACTGGAAGCGCCATCAATGCTCTACAAAATTGAACAAAAATGGATGTGCCAATCGCATGGCATCCTCTAGCTCTCACGTATCCTCATCGGAACTGTAGTGCTCCCATTGCACCTTTATCTGTCTGACGGATTGATTCCAGAGCATTGTGACCTTCTTGTCGAGGACGCATAATGGATCGTTTTGGAACTCTCCCTCGGGTTCCACCTAAATCACATCCCAATTTATCACATGGTTAGGATCATGTACATATTTCTTAAGCAAAGAAACATGAAAAAAATTATGATCTCTAGTGCTAGCAAGAAATGCAAGTGTATATGCAACTGAACCTATTCTTTCAAGCACTTCAAATGACCCAAAGTATCTATATGACAGCTTGGAACAACTTCCAAGCTTCAAGGAACTCTTCCTTTCCCTCACTCTGAGGTAAACATGATCCCCGACACTAAACTCTCTATGCACTCTATGCTTATCTGCGTAGATTTTTTGTCTATCCTGGGTTGCTTTCAGATTATTTCAGATCTTTGCAACCTCTTTCTCCATTTCCTTGAGAAAATATGGACCAAGAACAATCCTGTTTATTGGATTATCCCAGGTCACAAGTGTCCTACACCTTCTTCCATACAAGGCTCCAATATGACTCATCCCCAAGGATGCTTGCTGTCCATTATTATAGGAAAATTCTACCAAGTGTAAATAATCCTCCCACTTGGTTGGTTTGTCCATCACATACATGCAAAGGATGTCTTCCAACACTTGATTCACTCTTTCTGTCTGACCATCATTTTGAGGATGGTAGGTAGTGCTGAAGTTCAAATTTGTACCCAAATATGAAAACAGGCCCTTCCAAAAATTGAAAGTAAACTTGGGATCCCTGTTAGAAACTATTGCCTTAGGAAATCCATGCAATCCGAAAATATCCTTCATGAATATTTTTACAATGGCATCAGTCTTATATGTGGACTTGAATGGTATAAAATGTGATTCCTTTGTCAACTTGTCCACCACAACCATGATGGAATCATGTTGTCTCCAAGTCATTGGAAATCCTTTAATGAAATCCATGGAATCAACTTCCTATTTCCATTCTGGAACTGGAAAAGGCCGCAACAAACTTGGTGGGTGTTGATGCTCAAACTTTACCTGTTGACATTTCATGCACTTTGAAATATACTCAGCAATGTCCTTTTTCATTCCTGGACAAAAATATTGATTTCTGGTTGTAGCAATTGTCTTCTGATATCCTGGGTGACCAGAATATGGAGCTTGATGGATCTCATCCATAACAATTCTCCTCAAATTTGCTACATTTTTAAAATAAATTCTGTTTTTATAAGTAATAATTCCATCTTCTTCCAATTTATATCCCTCATACCTCTTTTCAAGACTTTGCTGCTGCAATTTGTCCTTGATATGCACATACATTTCATCTTCAACAGCATGATTAACAATCTGTTGTCTCAAATCCGATTGGTAAATACTAAGAGATGCCACATGCATTTCCTGCACCTTCCTGTTGAGTGCATCAGCCACTTTGTTTTCTTTTCCTTTTATGTGTTTGATTTCAAAATCAAACTCACACAAAAACTACAACCATCTAGCTTTCCTAGCATTTAGAGTTGGTTGATAAAACAAGTACTTCAGACCACAGTGGTTTGTCCTTAACTCAAATTTTCTTTCCATTAAGTAATGCCTCCACATTTTGAGAGCATGTACTATGGATGCAGGTTCTAAATCATGAGTGGCATAGTTCTTCTCATGATCCTTCAACTTTCTTGACTCATAGCATACCACGTGGTTGTCTTGCATAAGAACTTCTCCAAGTCCTTGACCAATGCATGAGTACACACCACATAATATTTTTCTTATTCTGCAATCTTCAAAATTGGTGTACTTGTGAGAATATTCTTCAACTGTTGGAAGTTTTCTTCACACTTTGGTGTCCATTTAAACTTTATCCCCTTCTTTTGCAAATAAGTGATTGAATTCTCAACCTTGGAGAATCCCTCAATGAATCTCCTATAGTATCCTGCAAGTCCCATAAAAGATCTCACATCTGTCACACTTCTTGGGGTTGGCCAATTCATAATGGCTTGAATCTTCTCAAGGTCCACATCGATTCCCTCCTCCGAGATAATGTGACCCAAATAATGAATTATATATTTATAGAAGTCACACTTGCTCAACTTGGAATACAACTTATTCTCCCTTAGCAATTGCAATGTCAATCTTAGACGTTCTTCACATTTTTCCTCATTATTAGAATAAATAAGAATGTCATCAAGGAAAACAAGAACAAACTTGTCCAAATACTTGTTAAATACACTATTCATGAGAAACATAAATGTAGCTGGTGCATTTATGAGACCAAATGGTACCCCTACAAACTCATAGTGTCCATACCTTGTTCTGAAGGTTGTCTTATGGATATCTTCATCCTTGATTCTTACCTGATGGTAACCAGACCTCAAGTCAATCTTGGAAAATACCTTTTCTCCTCTCATTTGATCAAAGAGGTCATCAATATTAGGAAAAGGGTATTTATTCTTCACAGTGAATTTGTTCAGCTATCTGTAATCAATACACAACCTGAGTGTACCATCCTTCTTTTTCACAAATAGGACTGGTGCTCCCCAAGGAGACACACTTGGTGTGATATACTTCTTCTCCAACAACTCTTGCAGCTGCATCTCCATCTCTAGAATTTCCGGCATGCTCATCATGTAGGGTGTCTTGGACATTGGTGCTGCTCCTGGCACAAGTTCAATTGTAAAATAAATATCCCTCTTTGGAGGAAGTCCTGGAATTTCATTAGGAAAAACATCCCTGAATTCCCATAATACATGAAAGTCCTCCCACCTATGAGTTTCATTATTTACTACCTCTAGCACATGGGCTGCATACAATCTACAACCTTTCCTATGGAACTTCTTCAGTCGCATTGCTGAAATTTTCCTAATAGAAATCACCTTTGGAATGCCTTTTACAACCCTTAAGTTTCCTTCTTCATCCATGCATTCAAAAGTCACTAACAATCAAGATTAACTCTGTGACCTTCTAACCAATCCATTCCAATGAGAACATCATAGGAACCAAGTGGCAGAACATTCATATCTGCACAAGTGACCAATCCATCCATAACTAATGGAAATTTCTCTACCACTTCACTAACCTTTCTCTTAGTCCCAGTGGCTAGCTGAACTAACCATGATTTTTTATGCTTTAACTTCTTAAAAGCACAAATATTAACTACTCTAGGAGTAATATAACTATGAGTAGATCCAAGTTCAATCAACACATAAACATATTGCTCAATAATCTTACCTGCAAGTTCAACCATAGTTGACTGATGATCTTCTTGGTGGTCATCCAGTGCTGCATAAATCCTAGGGACACTCCTTGCTACTGAACCCATTTTTTCAGCTTCTTGAATTTTGTCAGCTGGTCTTACATATCCCTCCTCAAGTGGACAATTATTGCACATGTGGGGTCCTCCACATCTCCAACATTGGAGTGGTTCCCTTTTCTATGGTGTATCTCTTGGATTTTCTCCCATCACTCTGGCTGGCTTAGTCACAACTTGTGATGGCTACTTTTGCTGATTTTAAAAGTGAGAAGGTTTGAAACCTTTCTTCCTTTGGTCAGGCTTCTCATTATTTTTGTCCTTCCATACCTTATGGTAATCAGTTTTGCCTTTTCTTTTCTCATATCAATACTTAGCTTTCCTTATTGCTTATTCATAGTTCTAGGTTCATAAAACTCAATTATGTCTTTGTATGCGTGAGGTATCCCTCTCAGAAAACATTGGATTTTCACTTTATCAACCCTGATGTATCTAACATACCTCAACAACCGCAAGAACTTGTTTGCATACTCTTCCATGGTATGTTGTCCCAATTTCAGCTCACGTAATTATTTGATCTTATCATCATATTACCTATCAGAGAGGTACTTTTTCTTGAATAATTCTTGAACTATTTCCACATGATGTTTCTATCATTGATTGTCTTTACCTGCTTGACGTGCTCCCACCATATGGATGCTCAACCATTCAGATTGAAGATGGGTACCCTAGTCTTCATATTTCTTGGATAGTCTTGGACTTGGAAATATTTTTTCATACCAAGAATCCAAGATTCAACTTCTTGACTAGTCTTTATCTCACAATTAAAGGTAGGAGGCATTTCATTTTTGAACTCATCCCATGAGCTATTTCCGTAGTGCCTCTTTCTCTTTTCTCTGTGAGATGAAGAGCTTGAACCCCCAGTGGATCCTTCAGAGTCAGATGACCCACTAGAAGATCTATTTCTCCTTCTAGAACTACTCTTACTACCTTCTAGTTTTACTATATGACACCCAGAGATCATCCGCCTTTGGATGTCTGTCAAACTCTGCAGCATGGCTACATTTAGCTGATTCTACTCTTCCTGATATTTAACCAACTTTTCATTATCTTCCCTGTAACTTTGCATCTCCACCCTTAGGCTTCTCATGGTGGCTGCAAAATATGGCGGAGTATCTTGAAATATTCTCCCATTAGACTCTGTATCAGCATTTCCAACTCAGATTTTTTCTCCCATAGCATCTTCCTCATGCTCATAGGGATTCTGTGCATCATACATGCCATAGGTTCTCATGGCTAAGTCAAAAACCCACTTTTTCAATCTACACTATGAATCTACAAAATGTGTTAACAACATCATTTGTTAGCTACATAGCAATTTCAGAATTAAAAACCATTTACTTACTGTCACCTGACCCATCCAGGCCCAATGTTGTAACCAATAGATCTGAAACCAATCTGTAGTGTACTACAATGTTTGTATTAGAGGGTACTCTTATCTCTTTTAACTATTTATATTGGCCAATTTAGGTCCAATGTTGCAACCAACATCTTTGATACCAATTTGTAACATCCCCATACCCCATAATGCGGATAAATTAAAATTTTTACTTCAAGAACCCTTGATCTCCTTCGAAACATAGGGTATGGGCATTAACAACCTCTTAAACATTCAATCAGAGGCTTAGAAACCACTGTAATAGTCGTTCCACCCTTGACAGATCCCTTCTGCGTTTAGAAACTTCTTTTCCACAGTGAACCTGTTCTTTCCGCACTTCGCGTTCTGAACTTCCGCTTTCTGCCCTTCTGAACTCAGAAATCAGAAATAAAAAACATAATGTGCAATGAAAACATTTAAACACTCTTTCACCTTCCTCCTTCTGCCCTTTTGACCTCAGAAATCGGAAATTGGAATATTAATGTGCGACGGAAACATTTAAACACTCTTCCGCCTTCCACCTTCCACTTTCTGCCCTTTTGACCTTGGAAATCGGAAATCGAAAACTTAATGTGCGACAGAAACACTTAATGACTCTTCTACCTTCTTCCTTCCGCACTTCCGCTTTCCACACTTCCCACCTTAGAAATCAAAATTCAGAAACGTAACAAACGACAAAATCCTTAATCCACTTTCCGCCTTTCGACTTCCGCACTTTCTCCTTCTGCTGTGGAACTCGAAAATCAGAAAAACAACCTTTTTCCTTGGCCTTTTTCTGCACTTCCGACTTTTTCTTTTTGACCTCGAACTTCAAAAATCGGAAAGTTAACTTTTTCCTTAGAATATTTTTGCCCTTTTTCGCTTCCTCCCTCTTCCTTCCGTAGGTGGATCTCGCGGTGCAGAAACACAATGTTTCTTACCTTAGCAGTATTTTTGGCCTTGTAACCAAGCTTCTAGCCTCCATGACCAAAAGAAGAAATGCATTGAAATGTACAAGGAAAATATACATGCAAATGCAGGAACATTCATCAACAATAACTCTACTGAAATGTTAAGAAGCATTCATAATAGTCAATTCATCGTATTCAACATGTTCATTCATAATAAAATACATTGCTTAAATAACATTGCATGTAATACTTATCTTTGATGATGAAGCTGTCCTGCAACTAGCTATATCGCTGCAACATTCCACCCAACCACAGGCCAGTTATGTTCATCAATATCTCAACACAACTGCCACCCCCAAGCTGGGTATGATTTCCATAAGGAACTAGGGAACATCAGATTCACACATAGCCAGACCATAACACACATAGTCAAGCCAACTTTCAGTTGGGTGTTAGGATTATTAATTCTCCCTTGTCCAATTTGGTCATATGTCTAAATCAGGAGTCATGTCTAAATCGGGAGTCCATCCAGTCTATTTTTAGTCACTAGCACCATTGGGTCCACTTGGCCTAATTGGGGCACATGTTCCAGTTACTAAAGTGTGGGGAACACTAATTGAGGCCTACTGCCACTGATTGCACTTCCATGCATCAATTTAGGAGCCTCGTAGATTAATTCCTACAATTTAGGAGCCACTGGGAGTGCCGATACCAACCTTCATCAGTTGAGTTCAGTTAGTGACTGGTCAAGCTGAGTTAGGAGTCAGTTACATTCAGTTCTAGTCCTCTACATTCAGTTAGTGCTAGGTTTGCATGGCTGCAAGTAGGAGAGGTGCATTACTATCCTACCACAGTCAGTTAGCCTTAGTAAACACTGAAGTAGACACTTGAGTTGTGTTTTAGAACTTCGTTGAACTCCGGTAATGGTTTAGACAAGGTCAGTTAACAATTGAGTTCTTCGACAGTGATTTAAACAAGGTCTTAGTTACCTACAGTCAAGTAGAGTCTAATCAATTTGAATTTCCTCATTTGGATTCGAATTGCATGTGGCTATTTAAGCCATTGTACTTCATTGTAATTATTATCTAATTACTCTTTGATTAATGAAAAGCATTCACTGTCGTAAGCCATTTTTGCACTGTTTCATTCTTCAATAACTGAGTAAATTGTGTGATATATCCTGTGAGTTGTTTGTTTTTCCATAGATATACGTGCTCAATTTAATATGGTATCAGAGCCTTGGCGGAGAAGGCAGTTCTCCTCCTCATATCTCCAGCTAGATCATTTTTTTTTAGTAGTTTGCTCCTTCCTACTTTGCACCAGAAGCCGGACGTTTACCACTTAATACCCCAAGCAGAGGAATTGTTGATCAAGCTTGCTTGATCAATTAAGCTGGGTGTGATGAAAAACTAAAATGTGCAGGTAGTCAACATTACTTTGTCTTTTGTGTATTTGTAGGTACAAATTCGAATGGCTTCATCAATTCCTCTTCTCACCCTATTCACAAACTATTCAGAATGGAAGATGAAGATGATTGCATCTCTGAAGAGACAAGATGTCTATGAGGTGTCTATTGGACTTGGTGAAGATTCCTTTGAGAGAGAGGATGATTGGATAAATGAATGTGATGTAGCTTATGGAACAATGTGTATGGCCCTTTCTCCTAGCATGTGCTACCTCAAAATATCTATTAAAAAACCAAAGTATCTCTGGAAAATATTGGAAAGAACCCCTGGAATGATTGATGAGGATCATAATAGAAATTTGGAGAGCACATATATAACCATAAGCATCCTTGATCCAAAAATATCGGCCTCCACTCTCTCTGATGAAGTTGTTCAAGATGAAGAAGAAGCAGAAGCTTCTACACAGTCAATTCGAAT
>LPNX010013703.1:34074-111747 GCA_001517045.1 Pseudotsuga menziesii
TCTATAGCTTGTCTGGGTCTCGTTGTGCCCACACATGAATGGTGTGTGGTCCAATTGTGAACCGAGCAACATGCTGGAAATTCGTCACAACCTCCTCAGACAATCACAAAATTGTCACAACTGCATCCTACAACTCTTCCCAATAGATCCAAAATTGAATAGCACAGTCCTTCAGTCTATCATCTTCCTTCACCCACCATAGGTTCTGAAAGCATGCTCCCTTGGAAACGTTTACGGCATCTACGTCCATGCCTTGGTAATCATCTGGCTCCATCCAAGTAATGAGCGCAATTAAGATCAGTAGCCAAATGCATGCGAATGAGCGCATCCCTGCTTGGAATTCCACTGCATCCTCCATCAACTAGTTCATTAAAAATAGTGACCAATTCATTTGTACTCCTTTTGGACACTGCTATACATGCAATCACTCCATAATTACACTAGGTAGGCCTATTCATTCGCACAATCTTAGTAGACAAATTTCACACGCTAATACAGATAGTTGGAATGTTTATGTCGTTAATACAGTATTCCCTTCCATCCCACTGCAACCCATATCTCTTATTTAACCTCGATGCAAGCCTCTTGTCATTATTTCTTCCTCAAAAATACTGTGAGGGGTCTGGCCCATCCTTAGGCAAACACGTGATCTTTGAAATTAGTGCTACTATGACTGCGACTGGCTTGTCTAGCCACAAAATAGCACCATGGAAACATGCCAAAAGCTACTTTACATAGGAATTTTCCTCATTCAACTGCCCAAAATGCAACAAGTTGATCAATCCCAACAGTCCTTCTTTGTCCAAGACGCATGCCCAATCCTGTGGAATGCGTAATATCAGGCCACCTCCAACTGTTGACATAAGAAAATCATGATCTCCATTCTTCATTGCCATTAATGTTGGCACGATATGCATAGTGCATGTCATACCCTGCCATATCACTGACATTTTCACTGGGTATTTCTAGTTCTTGTTCATTTTCCTTGGCTTCGCACCAGGCCGCGTGGGAGGCACATACCCTGGGATATCTGCAACAGAAACCCCTATGTGGGATGCCAACTACACAACCCATGAAATCGAAGGACCCGCCTATGCAGGTACCTCCTCTTGTGCCCATGCATATGTTCTGGTATGCAGGTTGTTTGGTGCTAGGGAGCTAGGCCGTTTCCCTCCCCCTCTTCTTCTTCATAACAGAGGAACATCCCACCGACATACTTGCAAATTCCTCTTCAATAGTGACTGGAATGACTGGTGAATCCATCTCACTAGAAATATCAAGTGTGACTTGCTCCCTCTGCATGCCCCACAACTCTACAACTCTCTACAACTATCCCTAACGCATCTAATCATCTCAACTTAGTCAACGCAACTCAACATGAATCCATAACTCAACAACACATCTCACCACAACTCTGCAACTCAACAAATCAACTCTCAATTTTGTGCAAAGGTGAATGTCGACCGCATTCGACCCCTTATTATAGCACCGATACAATCGTACCTCCATCATGACCGAATCAACTTTAATCATTTCGATCAAATCATGCATAAATATCCTAAATCTGTCGGAGATCCTATCGATGCAACGGTCAAATCCACCATAAATATGCATTGCTTCAACAAGCATCGCTGGTTAATTGCTTTAATTGTCTACATTTATTATTGATTTGACTGTGTTACGACCCTATAGCTATCACTATAGAACTTCCTGTCTACGCTACTGACTCTTCTACTTGCGCATCCACTTCCTCTTGGTGTGCCATCCTTCCCACTATCATCTCAAGCATTTTTTTTTGCACAGTGCCTCAAGAATCACGTGGTTCCGGGCCCATCGTATAGGGATTCAGCCTGCTACTGTTCTGTAACTTTGGCAACATCACTCCATCTAATTGTTGTAGCTGAACTTCACCTCTTAAAGAATGGAATTAATGAGTTATGGACCTATTCAATGCATCTGTAACTTACCTGGATGATTCATGAACTTGCTATGATACAACAACACCAAGTCTCCTAACTGAAATAGTTTGTTCTTGATATGCCGATCATGCCAAGATTTCTTTCGATCCTTCTCAACACGATGGTGAAAAACTGTGACAAATTAGTCTTTCTCAAGTTGTACTAACTTCTCCAATATTTCCTCTAGTGCTTCTTCATCATCCATGCCTGTCGCTGCAACAATGCATAAACCTGGAACAATGTACTCCATAGGCATAACTGCCTCTTCCCATACACCGGTTTCAATGGTGTCTATCCTATCAACCTTTTGCAAGTGGTGTGATATGCCCACAAGATTGTTGGAATCTTTAGATTCTAGTCGTAGCCATTTCCATTGTAGACCTTTGTAAGTGCATGCTCCAACACTTTATTGAATGTCTCCACTGTTCTATTTTCTTGTGGATGATATGGGGTACTCTTATTATGTTGTATCTGTATCTCCTCTATCAATGCACTGACTATGTGACTGATGAAGTGACTTGCCCAGTCCCTGATCAATAGCCTTGGTCACCCAAACTGATTCACAATGTTGTCAAACATGAACCTCACTATTGTCGCAGCAGTGCAATCCATAACCAGTATGACCTCCACCCATCTTGTCAAATAACCTATCACTATAATGATGTACCGCACACTAGTTCACTTCACAGGTGGGTTAATTGGTCACACAAAGTCCACAACCCATTTATCAAATGGCTACAATGTCACTTGAGGTACCAGTGGAATCTCATCCCTCCTTGACGACTTTCCAATTCTTTGACAGACATCGCATGTCCGTGTATAATATGTCGTATCAGTATGAAGGGTGGGCCACCAAAGACCTGCGTGGAGAACCTTCCTTGCATTAGCATGACCTCCATAGTGTCCACCAAAAACTCCCACATGTGCCTCTTCCAAAATTTTCCCTTGTTCATGTGGTAGGACACATCGTTGCAAGATCTCATCTGGTCCTATTTTATAGAGCTATCCAATAATCAATTGGAAATCTACTGCCTTAACAACCAACTACTTCTTTTGACTTGTAGTCAGCTCTTTTGGAGCCGTTATCCCATTCTTGTTGCTAAAAACTGAATTATTTAGTCATAGTAATCATCAACCATGTCGATTCTGAATAGATGCACATCTAGTAAACTGTCTTCAATGTTTGTTGGTTCCTCACCTGTCTCAATTCAGGATAAATGATTTGGGATAGCGTTCAAGTGACTTGACTTCATAATTATCTCAAAATCAAACACCTAAAAGAGAAGTATCCAATGACATATCTTCCCCCCCAACACAGGCTTATTGACCAGGTATTTCAAAGTAGAATGGTCTGTGAACATCTTAAAATGACCACCCAATAGGTAATGATGAAACTTTTGTAGTGCATATAGTATTTCCAGACCTTCCCTCTTTGTGGTCGTATAATTTTTCTCCACGGATGACAACTTCTGACTAGTGAAAGTGATCGGGTGATCCATATATCCTTCTCCTAGATGCACTAGGACCACACCTAGTGAAAGTGATGATGCATCCATGTGTACATGGAATTCCTTATTCCAATAAGGAAAAACTAGTATTGGTGAGGAATTCATCTTGGCCTTCAGTGTATGAAAACTTACTTGACACTCTTGACTCCATAAAAACATTGCATATTTCTTCAACAACCTCTTCATAGGAGCTGTGATCACAACATAATCGTGGATGAACTTGCGGTAATATCCTGTGTGCCTAGTGTTAGTGCCAGAAATTGTTCTCAGACTACTAAAGAACAAGACAACACAATCTCAATAAATAAAATTAAGTAAAACAGGTTTTTAGGGTTTTGGTTTTAAAAAATTCATCAGCAAGGAGGAAATAAACATCCACAAGCTAATACAGAACTGAATCATGCAAGTTGGATAAACTGGGGATCAAACATATCCCATTAAGCCATAAACATTACACATGAAATACTAATTCCACCCACAGGCTACAAGCATTTACATGAATAAACCTTTAAACAAGAAATGAAATTGTAGATTGAGAAATCAACCAGATCAGAAATGAAAAATCCTGACAGGTAAAAGGGCTTATCAGTTTATATATAATCAATAATAGTCATCCACTTACATAAGAGTTAGAAGTGCTAGCTTGAGAAATCAAAGCTCCAAAATCCTCTCCTTGAGTGAAAAATCCCCCCCAAAACTGTATGTTTGTCTTCCTTTTATCATTACAAAAGTAAAGTAGTTTCATAACTACCTTGTAGGTCAAAATTTAAAACAGTTACATCAATTAGTTAAATGATAACTCAAAATATTTGAAGACAATTAACCTAAAAATAACAAATCGGATTTGGGGAAATTTGGCGAATTTTTGAAAATTTGCGTCTCAAAGACGCCTTCATATCTCTCTATTCAGGACATCTGTGCAGTAATTGAGAGAGGTGTTTTTTAATGATTATGTTATGAACAAAAAATCTCTTGGTTTTTCAAAATTCCTCTTCAATTGATCAGAATACATGCTTCAAATTTGGGACTAAAAAAGGAAATTATTAAATAATTCAAACCCTGAAAATAGGCCACAAAGATGAATTCGAATCTCTCAAATGATAATAGCTGTTGCAAAACTAATAGATGTTTTTGTGAATGAGTCTGTTTTGGACAAAAAATTCTTTTGGTTTTCCTGAATTTGTTTCAATCTCCTCGTAATCTGCTCCCAATGACAATGACAAAAACATGAAAAACAGAGCTGCTACAGGAATCTCCTCATGAAAATATTTGACAAAGGACTAAAAAATGAGAGTTAGATTATAAATCAAAACTTGGAATAAACTTTTATTATATGTTTTTGAAAGATTAAAGATGTACATATTAACCAATAAGCCCAAAAGACAAACCTTAAAACTAAAATAATGAAATAATTCAACCATTAAAAGCATTAATTCCAACCAAAATTATCGATTGTCGAAAATTCTTAAAATCAACATAAAATGTAAAATCATTTTAAACCAATTGTTGAAAATTAGGACTAAAAGAACAGATAAACTAAGAACAATATCTAGTTATAACACCTAGCGTTGCTCTCAACTACTTCACATTCATAGGTGGGGGAAAGCTCAAAATCAACGCAATCTTTGCGGGGTCAACCAACAATCCTTTATTACAAATGATGTGACCCAAGATCATCCCAAAAGGTGCGTAAAAATTGCACTTCTTCTAGTTCAGCGTGATACGATGTTGTCGACATTGATCCAGCATCAGTCATAGGTTCACGAGATGATCCCTGATCAATCCATAAATTGTCTTGTCATCCATGTAAAATTGCAGGAACTTTTGAATAAAATATTTGAATGCATTGACAAAAACCTGGGAAAATATCGTAGGTGCATTCTTCAGCCCAAACAACATCACGTTGTACTAAAAAAAACCCCATTCAGTAAGAAATGTTGTCTTGTGGTGATCTTCTTTTGCGATCTTGATCTGGTGATAGCCAGAAAAACTATCCATGAAGGAATACATTTCTTGACTGCCTACTCCTTCTAAAACCTCATCAATGAATGGTGTCAGAAATGGATCATGCATACATGCATCATTCAATTTTTTGAGGTTGACACAAATCCAAACCTCACAAGTGTTCTTATCTTGGAACACCATGGGATTGATCCATTTCGATTCCTCAATTGACTCAATTATTCTAGCATCCAATGTCCTATCGAGCTTAGATTTGACTCTATCCTTGTATCATGGATTCAAGCGATACGGCATCTTCCTTACTGGTTTCACGTTAGGATTCAACATAATATTCATCTCTCCTAAGTCTCCCAATATTCCTTTCATCTCAGAAAACTTGGTAGGGAACAAATTTTGAAATTCATGTAAAAGATTTGTGATCTTCGCCATGGTCTCTTTGTCCTAGTAGTCCCCAAAATTCACAAACTTTGGTTTCTCCTCCATCCCAATGTAGACCTTTTTTATCTTTAATGGTTGATTCATTGGTTTCGTCAGTACATCAAGTGTTGCGACATCCTGACTCCCTTCTGTTTATGGAATATTGATATTCCACAGATCATCACCATCCTCTGGTCCTCTAGTTACATTATAACATTCCATCATTGACTGCATTTGATAATGCACATGTGGATCCATGGGGTATGCAATTGGAACTACCTTCAGAACAATGTCATGGATGCATTGTAGTGCATTATGAACATCTATATTGGCATCCATGAAACTAAAGGTGTGAATGAAGAAAATCGTAAATTCCTCCCATGTAGTGATCTCTCTACACAACTCAACTGATACATACCAAGATCATGAAATTTCATCAACATGTGGATAAAGGAATGGACCCACTCATCTTTTGTCCATGATGCCCACAAGGTTTGACACTCAATTTGATGATCACCATGGCTATTCCGCCCATCATATCATCCATTGTGGTACACTTCTGCATCACTAAAGCAAATTGTCATCAATCTTTGACACTGTGACCATCCAGTGATTATCTTCTTATGGGTTTCCCTCCAACTTTCTCGGGTAGTCTTCAGTGCTTCCTCCAATGCCAGCAACCGCTATGGTTTTGAAACCTTATATTCAAATTCAACAAGAAACTTATATAACTCATGTAGTCCTTCATATATTGATAATTCAATAATCATAGTCACGACATGACATAGTGACTGCGTAATCAACCCACACTTCCTTAGTGATACCTCATGCATGCAATTCTACCAGTTCTTTAAAGCATCGCCAGAATCAGAAGATGTAGAGCTAGAGATGTGCCAACCAAGTTCCCCATCGACAATGATATGGATGTAATATTCTGAAATGTTATATGCGTGATCCCATCCCTTGACAACTTCATCCTTCACTGGCTCAACATACCTTCTCCCTTCAGTTGGATCCATTAGAGCGATGAATCTGATGTCTTGATTTTCAAAGGTCATCATGCGCTTCTTAAAATTAATCATTGCTAGAATTTCATTGGCCCATCCAATCATGAACAATGTGGGATAGGAGCCTCCTCCATCAACAATGTCGATAATGTCAAAATCAACAAAAGGCTTCATCCCTTCAACTTCCATAGTATGGTGCGGAATGTGCCCAATCGGAGTTACCCTGTCTTGGTTATCCAGTTGTAGCTACATAGGAGACTAGCTTAGCATTGGGATCCCCATATTTTTCCATTTCTTCTTTGTTATAATATTGACGTCTAATCCTAGATCCAGGATGACTAAATCTACATCATAGTCGCTAATCTGAATATTCATGCATATCTCTTTTCCCATCTTTCTCTTATGTAAATATTTCACCATAGAATATTTACGACCCTTAGCTGTTTGATGCAATAAAATCTCAATCTCATCTAGAGAATCAAGATCTTTGGCTTGCAACAAACAATTTTCAAGGAAGTTCTACAAGGTACCATGCCATCGCGATAGCCTTGCTACCAATGTTGAATCAAAAGTAGTGGGAATTTCATAAACAAGTAACTTATAAGGATTTCTTCCTATCACATCATGTGCTTCAAAGAATGTCTCTTTCTTAGCATCGATATCAAACTGTACCTTCTTCTTCCTAGCCAGTTGAATTTGTGGACGCGGGCCATCCTCTCATATCGTCATGCCTCCATGAGTAATGAAAACAACATCAACATCTTGTGTTCTTGGTTCTGTTGAAATTGTCACAATAGTTGGTCCTTGATTCTGGTTCAATGGTGGATTCACAGGTTTATTCATGTTCTGATTGGTATTATGGGTCTGATTCTACGGCTGATTCTGGTTCTGCAATTGATTCTGATTCTGCAATCGGTTCTAGTTCAGGGCTTGGTTCTGCAACTGTGGAACATTTCCTTCCTGCCATCTTGTGATTAGTTGTGGACAATTCTCAATAGTGTGATGAACAATGCTACAATACGTACACTGCACTTGCAATTGTGGACAATCTCTCTGATAATTCCCTAGTACTCCACAATTCTAACAATTCACTGGTCTATGAGCTCGTCCTCCTCCTCAGCCAAATCCTCCACCTCGTCCTCCTCGAAATCCTCCTTGTTGCTGATACTGCGGTTGATTAAAATGCTACTGCGGGGGATTCGATTTTTGCTGAACATAATTCATTGGCTGAACATACTAAGGATGTTGCGGAGCCATTTGCATCTGATTGTACTGTGGTTCTGGCACAAACCGCTATTGTAATTGTGGTTGCGGTACAAACTGCATCTGAGTTGCTGTTGTGGTACAAACTATGGTTGAGGTGGTGGCTATACCACCTACGGTTGTTGTACCATTCAATGATCCTCTCCCTTCACATAGTATGATTCATATGTTATTTCTTGGAGCAGGTCATATGTGTGACAATCCTTATCCTCATGCCCAACAGACCGAAAAAATGTGCAGTATAAATTTGTTGGCTTCGTAACCATCTTCTTCATATATCCACAGTCTTCATGTCGATGCCCATATACTTGAAAAATGTGGCACCATGGTACACTACCACAACTCAATGGGTTCAATGCTCTTGACAATAGGTAGTTTCGAAAATCTAGGAAATTATCCTTGGTATGTCCATCTGTGCGACATCGAGTACACCACACCTATTCATGATGCTCTTTTCCTTTTTTGATATATTGCAATTGGATTTTCAGATTCACCAGCTGTGTTTGAATATGATTCATACTGACCACATTCTCGCCAATGGGTGAAGTTTCTTATTTCATCGAAATCTCCAGAGCCTCACTCTATGCAGCAATCTTCTGCTGCATCAATGGTATTCTGATATGAGATAGTAATGTCACGATGAACCATTCCTTATGTTGAATTTCTCTCATCTCGAAGCTGTATGTTGGCATTAGTGTTTTGAACCTTTGATCAAAATCCCAAATAGTCTCATTTGGATACTACTTAATCTCCTTCAGTTCTGTAATGTATTCTACTTCATATTTTGGTTTTCTAAAATCTTCAATTAATCCTTTTTTGAATTCAACCAACATCTTCGATATATTCCCCATAGGAACTTGCACAAATTTCATGAACCAATCCAGTGCACAACCTCGAAGAATTGTTTCCAAATGACCCTTCTTGACATCGCCATCCACAGTTTGTCGGACAGTCCATACTACCTCACACATGAACTAGTATTGCTCTGGATCCTCAGACCTATTCCCATGGAACAAGGGTAAATTTGCATCATCACTCGCTATCTTGGGCCTCCTTCCTATAGTCGTTGATCCGCTACTATTATAATGTTGTTGACACGTCGAGAAATTTAGTGTGGAACTCATGTCTCTTTCTGAGTGTGGTGTAGTGCAAAGAGGTGTGGGTACGTTGTTGTTGGGGGTTGATCTTACCTCTAAATAAGGTGTATCATGGTCGTCCTTATCATCACTTTAGGGTCACTTTGATTCATGTTGTCTTCCTTCATGGTCTTGAGTTTTGATCGTAGTAGGACCTTCCCCTGTCCTCTCGCTCTTCTCTTGTCAAAACCTTACTCCTCCTCTCGTAATACCACTCTCTTCCTTGACTTCCCTCATAGTCTCATCATAAATTGCACCCATCTACCCTATATCATTCCATTCATTCCCCCTTGTCTTCGCGGTATCCACAGCCTTTGCACACCAGGGTTCTATTACTGGAGGTGCATCTTCAATATGCCTTTTTCACAAATGAGCATCTTAATGGACAATTGCAAATACAAAAGAAACCTACCTCACAACCCATTGAAGAACTCCCTTTCTTCTTCGCTATATGATTTAGTTCTATCAACTGCAAAATCGGTGATAGTTCTATCAACTGCAAAATCGGTGATGTATCCCTCTAAGATGTTGTCAAGCTAGACTTCAACAACCCATGATGCTTTGTTGTCTACCTCCTGCAAATCTTGGATCAACTCTGGGGTCCAGGATGTTGGATCAACTCCTTGGAAACTTGTGTTGCAATAGGTTAATCCTGCCAATCACTCACACAAAATGATTAATAATTCAGATAAAAAGTACTTGTGTGGACTGTCATGTATATACTCTTCCAGCCACTTATCCATCATCAGTCCAGGGTTTTGATTTTCTTTCTCAGCAAAATCCCGTAGCTTTTGGTTAAACTAATCTTGAATTTCTGGTCTCGTCGGATGCCACAACATGTTCTCCATCCTCTTCGTACTAAGGTCCCAGCAACAGAACCATTGGTTGACACAAAACCAATCAACATGGGTTTTCTCTTTGTCGACACTCAAACCACCGTGATCTCCTTGAGAACAGGCCCAGATAGGTTTTACCCCATCTAGCAACACCTGCAGAGCGGATGAAGTCTCAACCGAGATGTTCGAGGGAGAGCTGTCACAACCAATTTTCTGCAGTATGAAGGAGGACCATGTGTCTCTTTCTTAACTTAGTGCATCATTATTGAACAGATCTAATCATTCAACTTATGCGTTAACGGAACAACATCATCATTCAACAGATCACATTATCATACTGGAACTGTAGTATAAAATTGATGCACAAATAAATCTAACAAAATAATATCATTTAAAATAGGGAAACATCGCATCATTTGCAGATCCATGTCGCAAATATACATTGCATTCATAATTGAGTTGCAAAAGATAGTAAAACAAGAAAACATAAAAGAACACAATGATTCAGCTCAACTTTCGTCATGTCATATTACCTTCCACAACAAAACATAAGTTCCCAAAACAGTTCCTTAGGTCGTATACACAGATCAATAAGTTCAAAACCGAACTCTATCTCAGAGGATCAAGAAAAACAAAGTTCCTAAGAGCGAGTAACATTTTCAATTAACCATCTACTTATAGGTTTGTGCCTTTACATTGGTGGACCACTTAACTAACTTCCTAACTAACTCTTAACAAATTATTTAAAATAGTGACGACTATCCACAAGATGCGGTCCAAAACTACAAAAGATCACCAAAAAATACATAAAATAATCTAGTGTGGCTTGCACCCCATTTTCCACTTGCGTGGTATCTTTGACCTTGCACAGTGTCTGTGATGCTGCACAACTAAGTTCTCCCAAAGCCGTCTACCAACACTAAGGCAATGGAAAGGAAGAACTTCTAAGTTAGTGAGCTCATACATAGAGCTAAGGACACCTTCACAAGATCTATCTGGCTTGGAATCCACATTTCCTACACACCTAACACAAGGAAGTGTCCTTGTCTCTGCTCCACGATCCCTCAGGATACACCTTCCCTTCCAGTGATCTTCAGGATGTGAAAATCAGATTCACTAGCCACTCTTATCTTATTATGAGGTTCCACACTAGGTTTATCAAGCACATTCTACGTCTCTTCCACTCCTAAGTCTTGCATATAGTTCAAATACAAACCAGGTTGCACAACACAAAAAAACACATGGAAACACAACAACACATACTTCACTCACTCTGTAATAGAGGAAACCACTGCAAAAACACCTACCACAACTCAGAAGAGTGAAACAAACCCTTCTGAACAATGAAACAATGCACAACAGCACTAGGGATACCATAGAGGACTACACTCTCATAAAATCGAGTGATCTCCACGACCTGTTTACTCAGCAATACCACAAGTTTCTCAACCAGGATTGAATGACCAACACAAACAACACGGAACAGAACACGACTCCACAAGCATGCTCCATGAACAATGCCAATAAACTGAATGGTTTAATGAACAGAAGAATGACAATTCCTGACCCTTAGGAACAACAAAACCTTCTTGCATCTTGGAGAAAGGGAAGACTGGCACGCATCACATGATTTCTTGCTACGGAAGCAATAATGTGGCTTCCCTAGACAACAGACTTGCAAGATTTCTCAGTCAAGCAATCAGACTGCCATGCCTTGCTCTTCCCAAGGAGTTAACTACCTCATCCAACTTTTGGAAGAAATGAATTATTGAGGATAGAGGACGAAAAGGTAGCTGAGAGTTCATGGGTTCCCCCAATGACACCTAGTCTTACCCTATCGGCTAATGATTTTGATTAAATCCCCTCCCTATCCCTTGTGGAATCATGCCCCCATCTCTTTCACATTGCAGTCCCATAGCTAGCTGTGGTATTTTATTAAATTGTGCATCTACATGATATTAGAAAAATGATTAACTTAGCACAAAAACCATAGGTGTCAAACTTGATCACCTATCCACAAAACATCAATCAATGGTAGAGCCTTGGCCTTGAGATCCTTGCCATGATTCAAATACAATACATACATCATGTACAATCTTAATACCATGGGGTCAAAACTAGGGTGTCACAATTGAAGGGACTAACACAATCTTTAACAAAAATAAACCCAAACTTCCACAATCGACAAAATACTACAAACATAAACAATAAGTAAACCGTATAAATTTTCCAAGGTACAAAGCTAGACATTAACACGGTTTCATGTATTATAATGAGCCCATTCTTGCTTAGCAGAAGTCTTGTTAAATTTTTTATTTATCCTTTAATACTAGGACACTATCTATGTGAAAAGATAGCCCCCAACTTCATCAAATTCCAACTTCATTTCCTATCACAAACAAGAAATAAAATGTAATAGGTAAATATTAAAACATCAATATTAAGTAACTAACATCAAGGAAATGCAGTCCCAATTATCAATGTTACAACAAGAAACACAAAATATAGAATCTATTTTTACATTAAATGTAGCCTCAAATTGACATATAGCGATCTTGCTACCATAAATACTTTGCAACCTACTTCATAAATAGAGGAACACAAACATTACTCAAATAACATGAATCACATCATCAACAGCATAAATCGTAGACTCACGAGTCACAACTAGAAGGTGTCGGTGAAACACAATTGCACTGACTAGATTCAGGGAAAGTGGGGACTCCACTTGTTATCTTGTCCCTTAATGGTCCAATGGACATGTGGGGACTTGAATCTTGAAAAACCAATAAACTAATAGAATCAGACATTATGGCCGATCTTGGCCTCCACTAGCCAATTGTGGTCGTGGAGGCTCATACAATTATGCATTGTAATTATGCCAATTGATTATTGCAGTAGATGAATGTTGGTATCGAGACAATATGTATCTTACGATCAATTCATAGGAACCTAGTTCATAGACCATTTTTCTCTTTGCTTATTGATGTAGAGCTCATTTATTTTTTTGAGTAACGATAAGAATTTACAAAGAAAATACACAATCAACACAAAATAATCGAAAAAGTGAAGACAATTAATTCATGCAACTAAAAGGTAATAAAAACATCTTTTATCAAACCCTGAATTAATGGAAATCGACTAAAACCAATCTTGATTCAAGCTACAACAAAGGGTTAAATCAAGCATTAAATCAGAACTCGAAGCATTCAAGGGACTAACACAATATTTAACCAAAATACACACAAACTTCAAAAATCGACAAAATGCTTCAAACAAAAGCACTAAACAAGGCATAAAAATTTGTCAAGATATTCATGCTAAACACCAACATGGTTTCATGTACTTGAATAATCCCATTCTTGCTTAGTGAAAGTGTTGTCAAATTAGTTGTGTTAGTACCCTATAATTTTCGTATCGTTGCGGTAGGAAGTCATAGGGGTAACCATTTCAAACCAGCTTTAGACTGCACTCTAGCCAATGCAGTCAAAGAGGGATCTATTTTGTCATAGAAACATTCACATATACATATAGCTTTTAAACAAGCATGCAGAAGGCTAGATTTCTGCTGGTAATAGAGTGATTCATAAATTAAGAGATTGAAAGATAGATAAATAATAAAACCATTGGGTGATGGAGTCATAGTCTGAAACATTTAAGGACATTACAACATATAATGAAAAAGAGTTTCTCTTATGTATTATAAGGAAAAATAAGCGCATCATTCAGTCAAATAGATTTAAAGCGATGATAGACAAAAATAAGGAAAGAGCCCGGTGAAACACAACGACATCTATCAAGGACGAATCTCTAAGAACACTTTTAGTAGAAAATAACAAAGGGGAACAACTAAAACAAAGCACCTATCAATGGATGAATTCTATAGCATATATTACAATCACATTACAAACACGATTTCTGATGCATGAGTGCTTAACTGAGAGCGAATTCATGCATACTAATCTAGAAATGTATTTGCAAAAAAAACCTATGTGAAATGGCATAATAGAGAACACAGACTAAACACAAACACCATGATGAATCTTATAACCGTTGAGAGGTATTTTCATTACTGCTCCCAAAAATGTTTACAGAGCTACAAAACCGATGCTGAGGCCTCAAAAATGAAAGTCAATGCAACCCCTATTCTCCTCTGAGGAGATTCTATTTATAATAAAAATTGCCCCTGGGGATACGTCCGAAAACATGGTATCAAAACAGATACAAAATTAGAGAATCAATCCCAGATCAACAGAGTACATGCTGACAGTGATGAGGTGGCATAGTCTCCATATCATTTACACAAAACAGACAATAAGGAATATTGAGCATGCTTGACCAAACTGGTGGGGCAGCGGCTGGGGATTGCGCTCATGTGATGTGACAGTGATAACTCAGAGTATTTTTTTCGGCCTTGCACTGAATCGACTTGGATTTTTTCTCCCCCTGGTGGGGTGTGCAATAGATACTTGGTCCTCTCGAACCACTCGATTGTCCTCCACTAATCTAAATATGGTATTTCCAGTGCAAGCATTTCCCTAGCTAAAACACGTAGTTCGAAGTGGTCTTGGTAAGAAAAACTATGTAGGTGGCCACATGCTTCTTTGAACACGAACATGATTTCAAATTCATTTTCCATCTTGTCCACTATTATCCCACCTGTCAACGACTGGGTCATGTCTATAAATTTCATATGGTCTAGCCTACATGCAATCAAATTTTTGTGGTATTCCCCCTGGTCAACATAGCACCCCCCTTTCACCAGAAGAAGGGAAGCCATTTCTTGAACAAGGGGTCAAAATATTCAATAAACCTTTCCACCTTGTGAGATAAAACATTGATATTTTCCTGGACTGTGTCCACATGGTGGTGCTTGTTTATCACCCTCCTCTCCCACATCATGATGGGGATCCTATCCTTAATACTAGCCTCTTTTAGGCCACTCTCAGATAGGCATCTCAGGAAGTCAATATCATTGTTGGCATACTCAATTAGTTTTCTATTTAGCTTTTCCCTTGCCAATGTAACTGCCTGCTTGGATAAGTAAATCATTGCTTCTTTGTCTAGAATATAGTCTAGGTAAGGTATGAGATTTCTTACATCCTCAATTATAGCATCCCAAATAAGGTGCTTCACCCCTTGAACCTGTAATTGTCCTGTCACCTACTTGGTCAACTGTTATAGCTCAAAATGACACATCTCTTCCTGTGACCACTTTCCCATGATTTCATCGCATGTCGGCACTTCATGAAAGTCACTGAAAAAACACCTATCTTGGAGGACGCATATCTTGAGTTATGTAACTCTGTTTGACCTCATTTCTACACCGTTGGAAAGGTATTTCAGTTAGCTAAAACTTTCCAGAAGACACCAAAGTCTGAAAATGCCCAGAAATATCTTAAAAATGCGTTTTTTTTTGTACTCACGACTCTACTTAAGGAAAAGTCGCGAGTGATTCGCGAGTCTCTAGTTTAGCAAGTCGCGAATGGATATATTCACGGGTTGTTGTTGCTGAAACTCGCGGATCATTCGCAGGTTTTCCTCCTCCATAGTCACGAATGTGTTTCTTAACTTTAAAACATAAAAACATGCCTTTTCGGATTAGTTTGGGTAGTTATACAACTGACTCCTTCAGTTGTAACCACTTTGTCTTCGCCCCTATCTCTTCTTTACCATATAAATAGAGGTAGGGAGGTCCATGAGAAGGGACTTGTATTTTTGCATTGTTATGCTGGAGGAATCGAGACTCTCTTTTCCCACACCTTTGCCCTGGAAGTCTTCCCCTTGTGTTGCAGAGCTTGGAGGCTGAGTTCTTTGGAGAAGAGAAGCAGCATAACCAGATCAAGGTTTCATGAGGTGCCAAACTTGAAGAGAAGGTATTTGTACTTGTTTTCAAGATTAATAAAGATGTGATGTCCTTCTTCTTCCCAAATCATTGTTCAATGTGTGATTGAATCTATGTTTATGATCATATTATAATGTTATTCAGATCATTGTTTCATATTCATTTGATTATCATTGTCTTATATGTGGTCATAATGGCTTGAGGAAGGTATAATTTGTTTTGCAGGTCTCTTGGAGCGAGAGGAGCAAGAAGAGGATTGAAGAGAAAGCTTGGACCAGCCTTTGGTTAGTCAGGTGTGGACCTTTCTCATCTTTGAATCTTGTTTATATATACTTTCTGAACATTGTGCATCTCTCTTTCAACCCCAGTACGTTGATGGCCTCTTAAACCCTAGCCATAGGACATTTTCCTTTACAACATCAACTTGTCGTTCCTGGTCTTCAGCTCCTGACATTTGGCCTCCCAAGCTTGATATTTGGCTTCACAGTCTCGATATTTGGCCTCCCAAGCATTCCTTTCCTATTCCTTTTGCGCCGCCATGCCTTCCAAGACCCCATTCTGATGCCTTAATCCCATCAATTCCACATCTTTTAAACTCACCTGAGACATAGCCTGTACTATGGTCTATTCACCTATTTGAGCCACAATGGCTATCACCTTGTCTTCCAATTCCTTCTCTCCCCCCTATAGGTTCATCTCTATATCATCATGTCTTTCTTTCCATATCTTCTCACTCTCTATTGTCGAGGCCATATCCTTCTACCATTGCTTTTCTTTGTCAATGAACTTTAACAACCTCGCTATGTAGTCCAACAATTCTTTCTTCAGATTTTCCTTTTCCTCCTCTATCGCAGCCAATTATGGTACTCTTAATAACTGAGTAGCAAGGATGTGTAGCTTATTCTTTAATAGCTAGATGGACTTATCCTTCTCTTCTAACATCTTCTTGGTTCCTTCTCCCTTGTCCACTTGTCCTTCAGCATATAGGAGATCAGCCTGCATCTTTTTGATCTGTTTCTGACATGCCCAATTCTTCATCTTTTATTTCCTTAATTGATTCTCAATATTTCTCTTGATGGCCTCCAACTTAGATAGCTTTAGGGTGGTTTTCAGCAAGTCTGTGAATAGGATGTCCCCAGTTTGTTTATGGAAATGTATCAGGTCTAGGACAAGGATGTCTTCCAGGTTCACCCCTATTTCAAAAAACTTGTTGTTTGTCGTTAGTGCCAACTTCAAGGTGTTGTGTATCTAGTCCCTCACAATGATAAGTGACACATCTGGGTTGGAAATATTTCTTACCTCTGCATACATCTTTAGGGCTTATTCAACGGTCGTGTCCTTGGTTTCCTTGTATTTATCGAATAGCTCCCTCATATCCCTAAATTGGGACAAGGAATTGGTCAGGGTGTCCATGAAAGAATATTCTTTGACTTCAAAGGTAGGTCTGGCTGTTGTAGTCTCTTGTTCCCTTTTGTTTCCTACGGACCTTTGGACCAATTGTCCTTCTTTTTCTGTCTTTTATCTCTTTGGGGACCTGGTAGTGTCTCTTTGGGGACCTGTCCATGGGGTCTGAGCCTTCTCTTTTGCTTTTTCTATCAGATAAAATGGCCAGAGAAGTGAATTTTCTCGCTGCTGCAACCATATTTGAAATTTCAGGAATCAGAATCTCCCTCCTTGTCAGCGTCCTTGGGATCAATCTTGGGGTAGTCATCCCAATTAGCAGCCTATGCTAACCCGACCACCTCTTCGTGTTTGAAGGTTTTCATCTTGAGAGATGTCCTTGTTTTTGAGATGACATGATGAGGTTCATACTCAATTGTAGGTTCCACAAGAAAACCCATTTCATTCAATAAATTTTCAACCATGGTTAGAGCATTTTTGTTCTTAATAGTGAAAGGGCCCATATCCCAGGGGTACTTGATGTTGGTAGAATTTTTGTGCTTCAGGAAGTGCTCAGCTTCTACCATTATATTTTTCCTGATGAACTCCAAAGAGAAAACCCTAGGGGTAAGGAAAGCATGCAACATATGAGGGGGATAGGTGAAACCATACAACTGGATGACTGTTCCATTTTCCAATAAAAACCAATCACCTAACTTGTTCTCTATGGAGGGATGCAATGCAGTCTCCATTTCAGTAAAAAATCTAGGAAGCCTCTTCTGGAACATGATATTGTATACCGTTTCCATAAGGAATTTCATGAACTTGGTGTAATATCCGCTCATCTCTTCGGTAAGAACCATCTCGAGAAACAACAAGTTTTCTTCATTGTGGGAAAGAAACATCTTCATCAAATAGGACTGGAACCTGAAGGTTTTAGTTGCACTGAAATTCACTAATTGGGAATGGATGTTCTCAGTGATAAGCTCATCGAATTTGAGGCACGACACTTGTGAGGATTGACCTGGATCATTCGACTTGACCGAGAAGGTGCTGAAGGTAAAAATAAAACTGAGTAGTGGTTCGGTGATGTATTTATCGATGTCCATTCTAAGGAATTGACTTAATAACATGACGATGCATTGGGTTTCATCGTTGAATAGATCAGAATCGAGGGGAAATGGTTGGATCGATAGGTTAGCATTAGGTTTGAGACATTTTTTAAAATATTGTTTCCTTTCAGTTGGGGGACTCTTTGAGGTGCTGCAGTAGGGACTCCTTTGAGTAATTCTAGGCTTTCAGGGTAAACTCATCAGGAACTAGTAGGGCATTTCTAATGGCTAAAGGACTGAACGGGAATAGGGTTATGGCACCAGTATTGTCCATAATAACCCTCTCGGATATTGAGTATTTATCAATGCACTAGGAAATGAATTCATGACACATTGGGGTTTTCTCAGTTGCGAACATATGGAAAAAGGACTGGTGCAGGTTATGGATATCAGTGCCCTGGTCTTTGAGAAGTTTCAATTTCTCCTTAAATTTGCTAATTGGTCCGTGTAGGAGAATTGTGTCGAATACCTCATCATCCCTATCTACGAAAGCTTCTTCTACCTTTGAACACTCCAGGTTTTGAACTTCCAGAATTGCAGACTGAGACATTTTTGCTTTAAGGTGGTGGAAGGGGCAAAGGCTTACCTGGTAATATTCGACAAGTGGTCGTGGGTCGCCATATGCGATAGCTTCTCTTGCACTTTTTTGTCTCTCTCTTTTTGATGCTTTGGTTAATAAAATAGTGTTGTGACTTCTCATGCACGATAATCTTTATATTTTTCTTGCATTCTTACCTGCCTCGCATCTTTGATTTATGCAGGGGGATTCCGATCGTAGATATGAATCCTTCACAATATGAGTCATCCATGGGTACGATCTTTCTTGGCCATCTATATCCTTGAGATTAAATCTACGTCTTTGATATTATAGGCCTTATTCTCCATTTCGAGCTTTCCCTGCCCTTTATTTCTCTCGTATCTTTTGACATCGCAATGGATCATAGCCATGAAAATTTTACGCGCTGTGTCTCACCCGTCCAACTGTGTGGTCCATACCCTTCTTCACGCTCTTCCTGTCAGTTAACGCCCGTTCATTTTTCTATCATGAAAATTCCCCCGACCATCGATCCAACCCTTCGCTCGATCTTAGCTGTCCAAAGGTGTAATTCTTATGGGATTTTGCATTGCTCTGTTGCCTTATCCAGCGCGCATATTCCCATTGAGAAACACATCTCCGTCGTAGATCTGGCTCCTTCCCACTATCGGGACTGCTGGGGCAGATGGGCCCTACAAGGTTTCACAACCATAAGGTATGTTATCTCCCGTGTGATTTTTCTACGCAAACACCTTTCCTACCGTTGATTTGTGCAACTTGCACACCTGGTAGAATATTTCACTCCTCATTTCAGCCTTGGTATGCCTGTGTTTAGGTTACACACCATGGGATGACTTGACTAGGCACTCGGGAACTGGGATAAGCTGCCTTTGCAACCTCAAATATGCCAGCCGAAGAAAGTTTTTGGCTATACCCTTCTCCACAAAGAAATCGGTGTGGGTGTTTATATACATAAATCTCAAAAATTAGCGCAAGTGCTAACAAGTTATTTATCCTTTAATGTTAGGGCACTATCTATGTGAAGAGATAGATCCTAGGCCTAAATTTATCAAATTACAACATCATTTCCTGTCACATACAAGAAAGAGACAATGTAAGAGATAAATATCAAAACATCAATCTTAAAATAAACTGCATGAAGGTAATGTATCTCAAATCATCAATGTTACAACAAAAAAGTACAATGTAGAATCTATTTTTACCTAAAAAACAACCTCAAATTCACATATAGTGATCACCAGTCAGGGTACATGGAACACGTAGACCAAAATAAGACTCAAGAGTCCCTCATGTATATTAGATCATATACGATCTTAGCTGAAATTCATTTTTCAATTCACATTCTGGCCTTGGTCTTGATTTTCGACATTCTAAACATGACCTTCTCTACATGAACTGTCATTATGATCATCCAAAGCATTATGTTCCACATCAAGTTCATTAGAGAAATTTGTTATATTGTTTTCTCCCCTTCTTTCATGATCCTATCACCAAAGAACTACTACTCTTTCATATGGAAAATTGTCAACCTCATACTTTGTTACATATAATGTTAAGCATGTATCCACATTTTTATCAAGCTTGTTCCTCAAATTTGAATTCAAGAATGTGAATGCACTAAACACTCTCTCATCCTCCACTAATCCCAAAACATGGTTTGACATAAATATGCTAATTTGAAATATTATGACATTCTTTGCTGTAGTATTTCGTTACCACTGAGCTTGGTCCATAATCTTGTAATTGCACCATATTCTAGTTTATTATCCAACAAGGAAAATTGGTCCCACATTTTTGTAGCAAAACATTCAACTTGATCTATCATTTTTCTTGATCTAAAATACCTTGAATATGTTCTACTTGTATCTCGACTTCTCGACAAATATGGCTTTGCAAAATCTTGCATTTCTGTATAAAATCAACCTTTAAATTATGTGAATATTGGCTATGGTTCCAATATTGAGGGTATATGATAGACATGGCCTCCAACAATTCATCTCGGGTAAACCGTTCTCTTATCTTTGATGATAGTGATTTTGCAATTTCTATCAAGTTGCGTGTCACTGAAATTACAACATCATGAAATCGTTCTCTTGACATGGGGCATTGTTTGGTGGATCTTCCTATCTTATCATTATAATAAAAGGGAACCATATCCCCATGAACTTCCATTCATAGCATCCCTTTTTCATCAAACTTAAAAAAAATTCATCATTTTCTATATTGATTATCTTACTCCAATTTGTAAATGCTAGACTCGTAAAAGATGTTGGCATAATATAGAAATTATCCAATGCAAGGCATGTTAATTTTCTTGCTCTTGTGTATTCAACAATATATATTGTGCGACTCTGAGCCATCTTCACAAGGTTATTCAATTCATTAAACATAGGAAGAATTCCATCCAATGTTAATAATGTCTCTATATCAGCTAGTAGAAAGAGAAAAGTTTGATATTTTTCTACACTTGAGAGATGTTCATTCATCAACCCTATAGAGGATGCATATTCATTTAATAGTATTTTAGCTGGTCCCTTCAGTGATATCCATCTTGTATCAACATCTTTTAAGATTATTTTTCCATTTATAACACCATTATAAAAAAAATTAAACTCTAAAAATTGTTTGGGACTCTGACAAAAGTATGTATGAACCTCATGTACAATATATTCAACCTTTGAAACCAATGAAAATTTGCTCACTATTTTAAATGCAAGATTCATCCTGTGAGCCATACAATGAATACTAAGCATATACGGTGAAGCCGAGAGTTGCAGTCTAGCAAAAAAGCCATTCCTCTGTCCTTGCATTACTGATGCTCAATCTTCTCCAACACATACCAACATTTTTACAATCATGGAATGATCCATACCACCAATTTCCTTCAAACTATCAATAATAAGTTAATAAATATTTCTTTTGTAGAACTTTTGGTCATTTTATGAATTCCAAGTAGATAAGAATGCTTGATATGGTCATTGATCGTAGAAATTCTCATACAATTTCATGAAGTATTATCAATAGCCATAACTTCATCCAAAGATAGTGACAAAATGCAGCATTTGCAATCTTCTATTTCATATCATCCATTTCTACTTGAGCTAGATATTTTCCCCATTCCCAACCACTCGATAAAGACCAATGAGAAGATGGAAAATTTGGCACTTGAATAAAAGATAGATATTTCGTCANATTATGATGTGAAATACAATGCTTAATTGTATAATCTTTGATACCAAATTTGTTTCCATCATCTTTCCAAATTGAGATGTGATGGTTCCTCCACTTTCCTCGAGTTTTCTCTTATTTATTAAGAATTTATTACATTCCTCTTCAAATTAGAGATGTCGACATTGGATAAGAGGTTTCCATATGGTAGTAGATTTATTCTCATCATTTGCAACTTTCTTATCATACACCTTTCCAACATGCTTCTTTATTGTGTCTAACTTCATCTACAATTTCACTCCCTTACCAAGTTTCCAACTATAATAAATGCATTTGACTTCTCGTGAGGCCTCATTCTCATTTGTTGGAGGTATTGTTTCAATAAATGGGTATCTTAAGACCCATTCAAATTTGAATTTTCTCCCTATGTCCCATTGTCCCTTTTTCCTTTTCCGTGAATGCACTGTGTCACCTTGCAAGGAAAAATCTTCAACATTTGAACTACCAAATTCAGATGAAAATTGTTTTTTCTGACTTTGATCACTTGAGAAATGTATTCTACCATCCATTGTATGGGTTTCAGATGCATTCTCAAAAGTGTTGACATATCTCTCACCGATACCTTGTTCAAGAGAACTTGAAGCATGAATATGATGTGGATTATTGGATTGAGGCTTTTGAAAATATGATATTACATCCTTTTGTCTTTATGTTTTATTTTTCTTACCACAATCCATGTTTGAAATCTTGCTTAATATTCCAAAATTGAAATTACAAATCGATATAGAAACTAGAAGTGAAGCCTACATGAGAAAAATGATATAAAATTAGTACAATAGCACATTATCAATTTATATTGACCTGACTTACAATGAGCGTTTACATTAAATCTTTAAATGAATTTTACATGACCAAATACATCAATTACATCCCTAGAAGGAGGTATAACGCTAATACAATAATATTCAAGAATATCATCAGAAGTTACATTTTTCAACACATTTGGGACATGAAAAAACAAAATAAAAAAAACCCTAAAAGCGAAGACTCAAACCCTTACCCTAAAACTATCAATGAAAACTTATAAGTTTAACATTGAAACCCTATCCCTAAATTCATGAATGTGAATACGAATTTTAATGTCCCCTAAATTTTTATACACATTTAAGATAAAGGACATTACCACCAGGAAGAAGGTATGGCCCACAACCCAATAGAAGAAGGTATGGCCCTCAAAATATTCACATTCATCAATGATCATAATAAATTGAACTTGTTAAAGGCCTATTCTAAATATAAAATCTTGTGAGCTTGTAATTTGATTTTCACATGTATGTATTGAACTAAAGAGAATCTCTCCTAACTTGAGTACAACTCAATCCTAAGTATTTCTTGTAGTAGGGAATAATAAGACTTTAAAACATAAAAATGCAAACATAATCTATTCAAACTACAAACAAAAACTAAAATGCTAGCAACATAATTCCTACCAGAGATCAATATCATGAACACAACATGATCTACTATGAGACATGATCTTGGGTGTGTCCATGTATGGTGTACTTAAAATTGTCAACATGTGTACTCCCTGAAAAAATAAAATAGATAATAGCACCTCATTTATTAGCATCATATAAAATAGTATTCCTTTCAATCCATTCAAAGGCGAGTTAAAAGAAGAAGCAGAAGGTGGTGATGCAATTGTAATTAAGAGGGACCAATAGCATTATATTCAGCAAACAATAAAAAACAAGATCTATATGATTCTTCATAAGAAATACTGGTGGTAAAATCTATAGCTATAAATATACTAGAACTTGAACCAAGAGTTTTCAAGAAAAAAAAAAGAATCTCACAGATGATATTAAGTTGTAGCTCAAATCCCCCTTACCCAAATCATTGCATTGCTCATGCAGATAAACTATTTTACCAAGGCCAATTGTTACCCTAAGTTGCTAAAAACTTGTACCAAGTTGAAGTTGTATTTGTTTGGATTTAGAAAATCCAATAAACTTGGCATGGATTTACAGTTTCCTTGTGTTGAGTGTGGTACTTCTATGCAGTCGAAGCTTCCTTACTAGTATACTATTACAGCTATGCGAGCAATAAAACGAGCATGATGTTGATGGAGGTACAAAGAGCCATTCAAGGAGCTACTTTCCACTGCAAGAATTACAATTAAATTGATGGTACCAACACAATTATAATCTATGCAGTGTGGAAATTGAACCCAAGAGATATAACAATTACACACAAAATTGCTAATCAAACATCCAAAATTAACACCAAAGGAGACTGAAATTGGAACATAACACTAATTTGTATTGAGTAAGTGTACAATAGCCAACCTTATGAAGTAATAGGCTGCTGTAATATATAATTACATGAGATATTAGAATGCATAAATATTCCATTTGAAATAGTCAAAAAGCAGGATTACCAAATCTAGTCAAATCCCCCATAGGTGCATAAAGTAGATTCCAAATCTAAGTAGATGCTCAAGAATTTGATAAGTCAAGTGGGAAATATAAAGAGGGATGGAAACACAACTCATACATGATTTTATTTGGAGAAAAGGAGGTAGGATGATGTGGGTAAAAAACAAGTCAACCACACCTAATCTAGCTTTTCCTTTTGCCTTAAATCAGAAATAAAACAAGGCATCTTTTCAGAAAAAGTAGATATGCACTTTAAAGAATATGGAATAAAGAAAACATGCTAAATTGGGTTTCCAGGATGTTTCCCAAGTGCTCCAAGACTCATTTTTAGCATGTGTTGACTTCTAGGACATGTAGAAGGAAACTAGCATAGAATGGAATCTAGGAAACTAGGTAATAAGGCAAAAATAATTAAATTAATGTCTAATTTAGGTAACTATGGGTTGATTATTCTAATACCCCCCCTTAAGCCTGAATTTATGAGTAAATATCAGAAAACTATAGCACCTAGAAACAAGGCTTAGTCACCCTTTACATACTGCTTGTCCATACAACCAAGGAAAGAGGCAAAAACCCAGTGGGAAAAATCCTCCCTCAAACATGGACAGGAAAAACAAAATTTGGAAATCTTGTCATCAATCATGCTTCATAGCATGATCATAAATCCTCAATAGTGATTTGAGATTGCTAAAGGTCTTCTCACAAAATTTTTTTGGTGAAGAAGTCTGCTACTTGTTCTGAATATGCACAGAAAAGTAGAACAATGGTACCATCATGTACAAGCTGTCTGATGTAGTGCATATGGATCTCAATGTGCTTCGTTCACTGTTTATGAACTGTATTATTGCAAATTGGAATGGTGCTCTGATTATCACAGTAGATAATGGCTGAAAACTCTGATTTGAAGCCACATTCTCCAAGTATCCCCTGTAATCACAAACATTGATTTGCTGCATTTACAACTCCTTTATATTATGCTTCTGTAGATGAGAGTGTTATGGCACTCTGCTTCTTGCTTGACCAACTGATTGGACCTTCTGCTAGCATGAACACATATCCTGATGTAGACTTTTGATCTATGTTGTCACCTGCCCAATCATTGTCAGTAAACCCAATCAAATCAAGATCACATTTTTCTTTGTAGAAGATCCCATGAGTTCTTGTTCCTTGAACAAAGTTTAGGATCCTTTTGGTTGCTCTCCAATGGATCTCATGAGGCTGATCCATGTATCTCGAAGCCTCACTAGCTTCTTCTGCAAGCTTAACTCCTGAAAGGAAGGGAGTATTTATTGGCTTGCAATCTTTTATGTTGAATTTTTTGAGCAAATCTAGAGCATACTTGGACTGATGTACTCTGATTCCATGTTGGGATTGAGCAATTTTGAGACCCAAGAATTGGATCAACAATCCCAAATCCATCATAGAAAATGCATGGTTCATTGCATCCTTCAAGGAGGAAATATATTTCTTTGAACTTAATATAATCAATAGGTCATCCACATACAAAACAATAATAATCAAAGAACCATGAATCAACTTCAAATAGACATTAGTATCAGACATGCATCAAACAAAACTCAGTGACTGTTATAGCTGATTTTACCACACATGGTGGATCACACTTTTATGGCCTTCCCTGTCCCTCTGCAGACTCTTTAGACCCCATGGACCATTTTTGTACCTTTGATGTTTCCAATATCATCCCTAAAACATGCAATAATTTCCATACGCGACTTTTAATCCCTTTCTCACGTATATATGTGGATTTGACCCTTAAACCCGTGTCCATCAGGATGTGTGCAAAAGGCCAAATGATTTTGGAGTTTTCCTTGATGTGGATCTGAGTCACTTGTCTCTTGGCCTTCCATATGCCTTGAGATCGCTCGAATTCGACCTTCCATTACCCCATTGAAGATATATATAAGGAACCCTATGGATACATTGAGGGGGGAGGAATTGAAGAGAAAGAAAACTATAGTCCATTATTGCTGGAGCTTATGCTTGAGTCTGCATCCCTTTGTCCCTTGGAGAACTTTTTGTTCTTCCCAAGCTTGCCTTTTTCTTGTGAGCTTGCTATCGAGAGATGGAGGATTGAATTGGTGGAGGCCCAAGTGGGGGACTCAGTTTCTTCGATTGACAGATGTGCAGACAGAGGTTGTCACTATTGTAATCTCCATTTTATATCAATAGAAATATCTTTTCCTATCCAATAATGTGTATTTAAATGAATATTTAATTCATGGATGCTTTTAAATGCTTATATGTTATTGATTATATATGCTAGAGTAGGTCTAACACAATTATATCTAGCATGCTTTTCTTGTTTGCTGAATGTTGAGGAAGCAAATTGCTAATACAAGCGAGAGTACGAAAGCTCAATGGGGATCTACATCAACCATCTGGAATAAGGTACGAATCGAGATCCTTTAGTGTTAGATGTTTGGTTTCTCTTGCATATAGGGAAGGATTTATTTCTGGAGTTAATATGTCTGTTGTGGTACCCCAAGCCATAGGAATTTCTATTTGTAACAAAATTAACGACTCCGTTGGGGACTTCCTAGTCATTTTTCCTTTGGGGGTTTTTATCAGCATTCAATGATCTTGAATTGCTCTGATTTTTCTATTTCTGAGTTGGGTATGGGGGCATGTTTTCCTGGTAGTGTATGATAGGAGTGACTTTTGTCTCAGCTTATCTGTTTGCCTTCATTTTTATCTCTTTTTCTTCCTGTACGTGAGTTTTTTCCTCACAGTGGCGTGTACACACAGTTTTGATTGAGATATCCGCGTATATACACAGGTTTTTTGCACACAGTCACTTATGCCCTAAGTTTTTCCTTTTACAGGAAGATTCAGTGTTGCTGGGGGAGTTTTGATGAGTGTTGAGTCTCCTTTGATGCTTCTAGAGTCTGTATACACCTTTGTTTCTGACCAGAGACGCTTTTTAGGGTAATTTTTTTTTTAAGAATGTTCTTGTCATTGCATTTTCAATTTTTTGTTTTGGGATTAGTGCATTAGGTCTCTTTTACGCTAGCGCTTTGCGTGGGTGTTGTTTGATAGTGCTTGCAGAGTTTGGGGATGGTAGAGTCATTCTTTTGCTTTATTATCTCATTTTTATTCAAAAAATCCAAAAATATTTGCTTCTTTGCATCATTATGCATCATTGCACTTTGCAATTTGCATGGTACTTGCACTAGGTTTGCTTAGAGAAGTATTAGTCAGGATTTCATATAGGAATGATTGTAGTTGTCATTTGAAGAAAATTTTGCATTTCATGTAGTAGCATGCCCTGTTTTTCATTCGACACAATGCATTTGAATTGATTGTTAAGTGTGCATTTTACTTCATGTTGCGTCATAACACCATTGGTTGCACGATCATCTACCTTTTTGAGTAATAAGCCAAATAAAATCAATGCTTAATTAAAATGGATTACACTATTTTCTTTTATAGGGTACACCAACAAGATTAGGTTTTAGGCCCTTGGAATAGTTCATTGTGAGTAAATTCTCCAAGACCACTAAACAACAACATGTATGTGTCTGTTCAGGTGAGAGTGTGAAATGCCTTGGTATAATTAGTGTTTCTCAGGATCCTCCTCTTACAAGGGAGTTAAGCACGAGGCAGTGTGAGCGGTTATTGATTGGGATGACCCCTAGTCATAATTGAGTAGCACTGGAGATATTTCCAGGATTGTATTCATATCTAGGGGCTCTTTTGAGAGTTTTAGGATTTTCTACCTTGCCCATATGGTCAATCCTGCCTGCGACTGTCCGGTTGAGCATTGATTATATTGAGGTGACCTTAGTTTCCTTACCTAGGTTATTGAGGGGGTACTTCACAGGGGTTATTTTGTAGGTGTCCCGGCCAGGTTGGGGTCAGACAACACATTCACTATATGTGTTGAAGCTGAGGGTCAAAATAATTGGTTACGAACCTCCGCTTGTTGTGTATGGGAGTCTCAAGCCTCTCCTAGGCAAGACATACCTTCTTCATTCAAGAGCTCACATATCCTACCCTTGTTTTCTTGTGATTGGATTTAGATTATATAGGTGTATGCTGTATGCATGCTAGCTTGCTTAGGGTTTGCGTAATTACAAGAGTCTTTTTCATTTTTTGAGTCATTGTGGATTCGGGTGCGACACTTAGCCGTTCTCATCGTTTAGCAGGACTTCCACCTTCTACATCTCCTCCTCCTTTGGGAGAGAGAAACAAACTGTCTAAGCGGACTACTTCTCATATTGATTCACACATGATGGGAGATCATGAAAATGAAATTCTTGAGTTGTCTTCTCCACCTCATGAGGTTGGGGAAGAAGATCCTACTCTTGTATATGATCCTTCACCTGATATACCTACACACTCTGGGTATGATCCCTCATTCACAGGTCACCGGTATTGGTTTTCGGGCGACGAGACTCACCATGAACCTGCGAGCACTAGTTATGGCATGTTTGGTATCCCTACACGTGATCCGGCACACCATGCTGAGTCGGAATTTGAACCTAAAACTACGCCTGGGGGCACTCCTATTCCTTTTCGTGTGGAGAGATTTGGGAACATGAGTCACATTGCACCCTCCATCCCGGTGTTGGAGGCTACATCACATGTTCGTCCTAGACCTGGTGTTAGTATTCCTATTTGGATACCAGAACCAAGACGAGTGACTATAGGGAATACCACTTACATCACTTCACATGTCCCTTCATCCTCTATTCCTAGTTCTTCGAATGCTATTCCTCCCCCTCATTCTTGTGGTCCTTCGGGCTGGAATTTTGCTACTAGTCATGTTTGTACTACTGCTACTCACGTTGTCATATCTTAGAGTCAAGTACCTCCTGTTGTCTCGAGAGGTCATATTCCTACTTCTGGAACGTCCTATGGTCTATCGCAGGGAGTTCCCCATATTCCTACTTATGGAGTTTCTCATGGGATTTCGTATGGGACATCTTATGGAGCTTCTCATGGATAATATTATGGACCACAGTATGGATAGAGTTATTCACCTTATGGGTACGGGTATCAACAACCCGCTTACTCCCTGAATTATGGCTTTGTAGCTCCAAATAGTCAAGGTACACCACATTATGGTGCTTCCATGCCACCCTACACGGGTCAAAAGGGAGGAGGATACTATGGCCAAGGACATGGTGGTTACGGTAGTCAGTATTATGTGAACCAAAACTATCAGGGAGCGTGGCATCAACCTGCTCAACCTAGGATCCCTTTCCTCGCAATGTTAAATTTACCTGACTTGTCAATACTAACGAATGATCTGGTATCTCATGACCTGGCTTGGCCGACTGTCCCTACCAAGCTTCCCTCGGACATTCCCAAATTCGAGGGAAAACTAGGAGAAGATCCTAGTGAACATGTTACTACATTTCTCCTTTGGTGCTCTTCTAATTCCTTACACGATGATTCGATTCGTTTAAATTTGTTTCAACGCACCCTCACCAGGCCTACAACAAAATGGTACATAGAGTTACCTAGGGGGGCATTCGTGTTGTTCGATGACCTAGATATGAATTTTCTCAATCACTTCCAATTACCAGTGCATTACGATGTTGGTACCGAACACTTTTTGACATTTTGGTAAGACAAAGCCACGCATATCTTGGACCATACCCAAGAGTGGCATAGACGGAAGAGATTGATTAAAGCCTTCATATCGCCGAAGTTTCTCCTCGAGTGGTTCCTTAAATTGTTACCGTCGTATATAGCGAAGGATGTTTCTACGTCCGGAGTTCAGAACAAGGAACAAGCCATTTTTAGGGCGCAGGAATTAGATTTGATTTATGCTTAATCCAAATTGTTATATGAGATCATTCCTAACGCTCCGTGTTCTAGTTTCGACCCTAAGGTTAAACCTGGACCACATACTGATGGAATTGTTGGTTGTACGAGTACCAAACCTGTGGATTCATTTGTGCAATAGGTGAGTCAATTGTCTATCAACCAATCTGCCTTGGGACAAGCCACGGCTTCATCTCAACCCACCCAAATGGTGAATGTGCTTTCGGTGCAATTGTCGAACCAGAAGGGTAACCAACAACCCAGAAGGAATAAGAAAAAGGGTAAGAACAATCGTAAGGGTGGGAATAGGAATGAAAATGCCAATTTTAATGACAAGAATGCCTACAATATTGGGGGGACAAGCAGTCTAAACGTAAGGTTAAGTTTCCTTTCAAGTTGTGTAAGGAAGACCACCTCACTCACTTGTGCCCTCGTATGGAAGACGCCTCGAGGTTCACAGCACAGGGCCCAGTTGTGCTGACCAACCCTTTACCACATAATCAAAACATGAACTCAAGGACCCATGATCAGTCTGGCGGAGATCAAGACCCAGCAGAAGCTAGTAGTGGTCATGATTGCATCAATATGGTGCGTGCTACTAAAGTTGTGACTCATGTGAAGGACTATGGTTTGTCACAACTAGACCTTGGAAAGGAACCTGCTCCACCCGGGAGTCCTTTGTGTATTGAAAACCCCGTGGATAAACCTGAAGCTGCACCTCACATTCCTAAGGGAGTCCTAAAGTGTTCAGGACACAATCCTAATGCCCGAGCTGCCTAGAAATATTCAGTTGTCGAGGATTTGGGCCACACTCCTTGTGCAATGTCTGCACTTGAAGTACTTCAAAGTTGTCCTTCACAAAGGAAGGATTTTCTTTCTACTCTTGGTGTTAATGATAATAACTCTTCCTCCGTCATCAAATTTGAAACCATAGGACTACAGCCTCTCTTGCCTTACTATGTGTCTCTCTTGATTCATGTAGAATGTCTTAACATGACCGTAAAGCGGCACTGTGATTGACGAAGGCGTTGCTGCTTCCATGATGTCTTTGTCATGTTGGAAGGGTTTGGGTTCCCCCAAGTTGTATAAATCCACTACCATGTTTACTTCTTTTGATGGTAGATCATTTCAGCTGCACGAAATTCTTCATTCTCTTAATGTCTGTTTGGGAGGGAAGACCGTCGCGATCGAGTTTGACGTGGTTTATGCGCCCCTTGATTACAATCGGTTACTGGGTAGGAATTGGATGTATAGTATGCAAGCCATAGCTTCTTCTCTATGTTGATTTGTATGCTTTCCATTTAATGGGAAGATTGTTACGATTGATCAAACATCATTCAAAAATTTGAGTGTTACTGCATCATCGGGAGCTTCTATCCTAATTATCGATGTTTCTCAGTCGACAACTAGGAGTGTGGGTGTTGGCATGTATCCATCCCTTATGGGAGCCTTTAGTTGTCCTGCACCCATTCTTATGATTGGGTCTAGTTTCGGTGGGGATTCATCTTCATTAAGATCGGTGTATTTTCACACTACCCATATGGAACATCCTTGGATCCTTTCTACACCGAGTCCTTCAAGTAGGCCTATCGAAACGGACGTGCCGTTTACTGCAGCAATTATAGCATATCAAGTGAATCTTGAATGTGCTGTAGAGCCTAGTCCTTCCTCTTCACGGATGGAGGAGGAGGACCCATATGTGCTGCCTACATGAGTAGTTGAGTCTTCTCACACACATGATTGCCTTGATAGTGCTTTTCCATCAGATGAAGCTATTATTGAGGCCATGTCTGGGGTTGAGCCACCTTGGGAAGAGTTACATCATAGATATTATTTTATTCCTAAGCTTGACCATTTGGAGTGTGAATACTTTAGGGAGATTTTTAGTGAGAGAATTGGTAGTCCCATGGTTCCATTGCACTCTCTTGGTTTGATGGTTGATGGAAACATGGTGGATATATCTCCTACCATCCATATCAATATCTCTCGCGAACCTAGCAATATTGAGAATGTCTATATTGGGGAAGAATGTTCCCATGCTGAGATTCAAGAGTATACCGAGCTCTTCAAAGAGTTTCATGATATATTTTCTTTTTCATACGAAGAAATGCTAGGTATCGACCCTCGCATTGTTGAACATGAAATTAAGACTTATCCCAATGCTAAGCCTGTTCGACAACGCTTGCATGCGGTGAATCCTAGAAAAACACCCGCAATTAAGGTTGAGATAGAGAAATTGTTAAATGTCTTTTTTTTCTATCCCATTCCCTTGATGGAGTGGGTTTCAAACCCCGTTCTAATTGATAAGAAGCAAGGAATGATCCATATATGCACTAATTTTTGTGACTTGAATCGTGCCTGTCCTAAAGATAATTTTCCCACACCATTTATTGCTCAAATTTTGGATGAGTGTGTGGGAAGTGAGGTATTTTCCTTTATGGATGGCTTTTCCGGATACAATCAAATCCAGATCAAACCAGAGGACCAACATAAAACTGTATTTATTTGTCCTTGGGGTACCTTTGCATATCGAAAGATTCCTTTCAGCCTTAAAAACGCCAGAGCCACATTTCAGCAGGCTATGAACTTGATTTTCCATGATCTCAAATTGATTATTGAAGTCTTTTTGGATGACCTTGCTGCTCATTCTCATCAGAGGATGCGTCATTCCTACCATTTGAGATTAGTGTTTGAAATATGCAACCATTATTTGGTTAGGTTAAATCCTCATAAATGCATCTTTTGCGTGAAGTTTGGTCACTTGTTAGGGTTCATTGTCTCCAAGGAGGGTATAAGAGTTGATCCCTTAAAGGTTTAGGCAATACTTCAATTGTCTCCCCTGAGAAACATTAGACATCTTCAATGTTTGCAAGGCATGGAAAATTTCTTGTGGAGATTTGTGGTTAATTTTTCCAATTTGACTAAAGGATTTATGCGCCTTTTGAAGAAGGACACTACCTTTTGCTAGGATGAGCAAGCCTAGGAGTCCTTTGATACACTAAAATGAGCCTTAGCATCAGCCCCCGTGATTAGTCCACTCGACTATAGCCATGAATTTTTGCTTTATGTGGCCGCGTCCATGGAGACGATTGGTATGGTTTTGGTTCAAGAGGATGAGGAGCTCCATGAGCATGTCATATATTATTTGAGCTGAAACCTTGTAGATGCGGAGATCCGTTATTACCATGTGGAGAAACTTGCCTTAGCTACCATTCATGCGGTTCAAAGATTGAGACACTACATTCTCCTTCGCCAGACCTTGGTGGTAGCCCGTGCCAATTTATTTCAATTTGTCCTCACTAGAAGGATGATTGGGGGAAAGTATAATAAGTGGATTTTCATATTGCAAGAATTCGATCTCGAGTTTGTTTCGAAAAAATCGAAAAAATCATTGATTTTTGCAGAGCTTATCTCTGATTTCCCAAGCAAGGAGGAAGAGGAAGTTTGTGAAGATACGTTTGTTGATGAGCACATTTTCCTAATCTCAACTTTCGATCCATGGTATGGGGATATCATCATATATTTACAAACATTGAAGGTCCCTACTCACCTTTCATGGGATGAACGACGATGGTTACGTCACGTTTCCAAGAAATACCTTATAGTGGATAACACATTGTACCGCCATGGGGTAGATTCCATTTTACGTCGTTGTTTAACTCATGAGGAGGTTGAGCTTGTGCTGAATGATTTTCCACAGAGGGACATGTGGTGGTCATTTATTTGGGATTTCTACAGCCCAAAAAATCTTGAGAGTGGGTTATTTCTGGTTGTTGATATTTAAAGATTGTGTCAATGTGGTCAAGAAGTGCCACCCTTGCTAGGTGTTTGCATGCAATATGCGCTCACATCCTACCCCGTTACATACAATTATCACCGCCGGTACCTTCAATAAGTGGGGGATTGATTTCATGGATTGCAACCTAGCTTCATCTATGGGGCATCATCATATTATAGTGGCTGTTGACTATTTCACAAAATGGGCTGAGGCTATGCCCATGGTTAAATTCGACAGTGAGACAACCACGCATTTCGTATTCAACAAGATCATTACTTAGTTCGGTATTTCGAAAGAACTTGTCACTGACCATGGTAGGCACTTTCAGAATCGAATGATGGAAGAGTTGGCCTCGAAGTTAGGGTATAAGAAGGAGCATTCCTCTTCTTACTACCCTCAAGCGAATGGATAAGTTGAAGCAGTGAACAAATCACTTAAGTCCATTCTCCAACGAACCATCACACAAAGCAATACCAACTAGCATATCATGTTATATCCTACTTTGTGGGCTTATAGAACTATGGTTAAGACTGCCACCGATTTTTCTCCATATTAGCCTGTATATGGAGTGGAGTCTGTCTTGCCAGTTGAATGTGAAATCCCTTCATTGAAGCTAGCCATAGATCTTTTACCAGACACTTCCCCATTGGAGGAATGTTTGGTCCACTTAGAACAGCTTGATGAGTAATGTCGGGATGCCTTAGTGGCTCTAGAAGTAAATAAGCATCGCGTTAAGGTCCAATATGATAAATCTGTCCATCTGAGGAAGTTTAGTGAAGGATATTTGGTCCTTTTGTGGGATCAAGCTAAAGAACCCTTGGGGGCAAGAAAGTTTGACCCCATGTGGCATGGTCCTTACGTTGTCAAACGTGTGTTAGAGAAGGGTGCCTATGAGCTAGTAGATTACGAGGGGATAGCCTTTGTGGAGCCTAGAAATGGGATCTATATTAAAAAGTAATATGCATGATCCTCAGCCAGGGCTGATTATTGTATATTATTGTACAATATTTTGCATAGTTAGGTTTTTCTTATGGTTATTAGGTTTGTTGACTAGCTTTCATTTCTTATGGCAGATGTCAATGGAGTCTTCCATCTATATAGTATTCTCTGATGGTTCTAGTCTTCACACTCAACACTCGGCCTCTGCTGATTGGGTGATTTATACTCCTACGGGTTAGGTATTGTCTTCAGGAGGCATATGTTTATGGCCCTCTTCAAACAATGTTGCTGAGTATAGTGCCATTATCAAGCTTCTATGGGATGCCATTTCACATGGTGTTCTCTCTCTTAAGGTACGTCTTGATTCACAGTTAATAGTGCCACAACTGAATGGCTTATATCATGTTAGGGATCCAACATTATTACGAATATTCTTACGTGTGAGATTGTTAGAACGACAATTTGATAACATAACATACATACATGTTCCAAGAATTTATAATCAAGTTGCTGACTCATATGCTAACTATGTGTTAGATTGGCATTTGTTTCATAGACCATAAGCTCATCACAAACATACATTTTTACACATGTAAATAAATAAAATTGATCATCATAAAAGTTTTTCGTTAAACATCCAAAAAGTGACGTCATAATACATAAGTGTCGTAATAAAAAGATGGGGCTTCTGAGCCACGAAAATATAATACACGATAGTACAAAAATGTGTCACTCCCAGGTATCTAATCCTGGGGAGGAGGAGGGGGGTTCTGATAATGGAAAGTCACCATGGCTCTAGCTAGCCATCGAAACAACCGTACCCATGCTCATGGTACACCCACCACCTAACGTTGCATGGCCTCAGGTAAGTCCTCAATTTGCGCCATGGGTACCCTATGTTTCAGTCACACAAATTTTGTGTGGATGCTTTGGAGCATCTGCTCCGCATCCACACCCATAATGTCATCTCCTCACCCCCTCCGTCTATGATGAGGGAAACCATCAGGCTGCCGTGGTCCTACATCTGCATCCATATGACAGATTGTCACCATGTGTCGTCATGAAAAAAAATGTCTTTTGGTTCCATATATCAAAAAACACAAAAAAATTAAATAATTCAAAAAACTTAAAAAGAGGGTTGGGATTCATTACCAATGTCACTGTATGCTGATCCTGGTGGTAGGGGCATGTCGGGATCTCCCCAAAAATCTATCCCTGCATAGGGGTAATCATCGATGGCAACTATCTGTCATCACCACCATGGAAATAAATCAGTTGGGTAGGGGTTAGACACCCTACCTATGCCCAGTCTACGCATCGCATCTGCCTAACATCGTTGGGCCGGATCTTGAACCTTGTGAGGAGGAATGTCAACTCTATGGCTGAGCCCTGGAACATGCTCGAAGAAGAACATGCTCAGTGTACTACCAAAACCAAAGTTTCATACCCTACCCATCTTGTAGTCACTGAGCTATTGCTTCATGTTACTCAACAGTGCAGTACTCCAATCGTAAAATTTGGGTCTCATGCACTCCACTACATAGAACATCAAGGGCCGTGAGGCCTCGTGAAGTGAGGCTAGCCCCGCTATCCTGCCGAGTGCCAGTAGTATGGCCTTTAGGCCTAGTACTTGTATAGAGTTTGTTGGGATCTGACTCCCAACCTTCTCCATTTTCGGATAACAATATACAGCAATATACTCATCAATGGTGAGGCCACCTCCGGGCCCACGAGAACGTAGGTTCACCACTTCTCCCCATCGGGACAATCCTGTAATGAAGTATATGTCCTCCACCTCTATAGTGAGGGACATCTCGTCGATATGGAAAGAATCTGAGTCAGGATCCCAGTAGTCTACTAGCATCTGCAATAGTCTTGGTTTGGCCCTTAAGCCCCTAAGACACCAAAACTTGTATAGCCCACATGCACGAAGAGCTTGTTGAGCCATTAGATCACCCCATACAGCTTCTTCTACATCCCCGTGTTCTCTCTCCCTCCATTCTAGAACCATCCTGCCCATTTACATTAATTTTTGGTCAATATTTGTCTTAAAAAACCTTAAACATGGCCGCATATGTGACTGTTTGCAAAATAGCCACGTATGTATGCGACTTTGGGCCATTTTTTCGCGTATAGCCAGCCCTATACGCGCAAAAATCCAAAATTTTCATGTGGGCCTAAGAAACTATCTTAGAATGGCCTAGAAATTTATTTTGACTATGAAAATTGAAAAAAATTACATGCAAATGGAAGAGCAGGGTATGGAAAGTTACCTGGAAAAAACGGTGTCGGATTCTGCCAGATGAAACTCTCGAAATTCGCATTTGAAGTTCTGAGCTCAATTGGGTAAAAATTTCAAATGATATATAGTTTTTGAATTTTTTTTACTATTTTTAGAAAAAAATTACCCCCTTTCTATAGTTTTGAACCGTTTATGACCCTTTTGGACTGTTTTTAACTAATATGATGATGTAGGAGACCGTTTTGAGCGCTGTTTCGACCATTGTTTTAACCCGTTCGTACCAATTTCAGATATGGTGTTTAAACTGGCATATAGGTTAGATTTCACCTCCATTGGAATTTTGCATGACCTTATGACCATTTCATTATAACCTTAGGTACGAACCCATTCTATCCTGTCACGAAACCTTCTGGTTGTTTTAGAAGTGACATGATGTGAATGGTAGAGTTTAACCTTACATGGGTGCCCTAGTTAGCTCCTTGCTTGCATTTGGCACCCATGCCAACAGTTTTCCCTTTAGGGTGTGGGAGTCCATTGTATAGTATTGCCATGTCATTTCACAAGAGCCTCATACTCCTCTTGATCTTGTTGCTGGCCTGTTTCCTCAGGACTCCCTTATGTCAAGTTGTAATTGCATTATCATGAGCTTTGGCTGCCTTATTGAGCCTTATGCCAGCTTCCCTGACTTTGAGTATCAGCCATATAGCCTGAGCTTGTCTCATGTCTAGCCACACAGAGCCATTTTGTATATCCTTTGCAACTCGATTCCCTATTTTTACCAGGAGGGGACTTTCCCTTGAGTGTCTCTATCCTACGCGTGTGTCCTTGCATTGAGCGTAGGTATGTTCCGCTGCTTGGAACTAGTTAGTTTGTCCCTTGACACTCATCTCCTCCTAGTCTGTAACTATAAAGCACTTTTATTCTTTTTCAAGATTTTCAAAATATTTGAAAAAGTCCAAAAAAAAAAAAAACCAAAAAGCCGAACAAGAAAAGATGTTATCTTTGGTAGCAGTCGAGTCATGTCACCTTTGAACAGAGCACTGTATATCACATCTGTTGGTTGGGTTAATAGTTTAATTTTAGGAGATGTACTCATTTCTCTGAGTTTATCTCCACCGATTGGTTAAGCTTCCATTCCCTATGGAGCCTCTGCCGATGCCTCCTGTGTCGTAGAGATGTCCCAGTTTTGTATATCGAGTTTATGCTGCCTACATTCAGTCGCCATTCACCTTTATTCTCTTGTTCGAAGGATGTTGAAACCTGAGTTGGCCATTCCTTAGTTATCTTGACTGTGCATGTCGGCCATTCTCGATACAGTTACTGGTTCGTGCACATTATGATCGAGTCCTTCCACATTATACAACTTTGCTGAGTACCTCATGTTGGATGATGAGGGATGCCTTAATGCCCTCCTTCCAGCGGATTTCATCCCATCGACTTCAGATCATTTATTTTACCATAGGAATCTAGAGTCATTTTTGAGTTCCTTGAGACTTGCAGTCATCAATGGTAGGTTCTCTCGCCATTGACAATTTTTTGGGAATACATCAATGTCCCCTGATCAATGGATTCTCTCAAGTGTTTGACCTCAATACATTTATTCACACTTTTTAGTTTGCACTCTAGTACCTTGATTCCCATTTTCATTATCGGTGGGTGATCTTGCATCTGTTAATGGTATACATCAATGATCGGTAATCAGACAATGGACTACTATGTTCGAACATGACACCTCTATTCACATAGTAGGACATGCACTCATAGTGGTTTGTGTAGAAGACCTTCCAAACTGGTGGCATCTCATATATACTACCTCCTTGATCGTGCCAATGTTCATAAGATTTCTTCTCTCGCGACTTGATTCCAGTATATGTCAGATATTTCCAACCATTATGGAGATCTTGATCTGTTATATATCTTCAGCCTATATGGATATCATGATCCTATGTATATCTTCATCATGGAGATTTTGATCTATCTATATTGTACATGGTGATGACCACACATGTCATATTTTGTGTCATGCCTATTCATGGCCATTGTACTCTTATGTATCCAGGACTACTACATCTACTTGCAGTTATGTGCAGAGTTTTGATCATTGTATTGTATTGATTGGATGGTTGGTTCTTCCACTGGGTTCTTCATCACTCCACTTCTGGGATGGACTTATAATGTATTTCGACCATCGTATGACCCCTCTGACCTCACACATTAGGAGGCATCTGTTACAACTAATTTTACCACACATGGTGGATCACACTTTTATGGCATTCCCTATCCCTCTACAGACTTTTTAGACCCCATGGACCATTTTTGTACCTTTGATTGTTTCCAATATCATCCCTAAAAACAAGAAATAATTGCCATACGTGACTTTTAATCCCTTTCTCTTATATATACATGGATTTGACCCTTAAACCCATGTACATCGGGATGTGTGCAAAAGGACAAATGATTTTGGAGTTTTCCTTGATGCGGATTCGAGTCACTTGTCTCTTGTCATTCCATATGCCTTGAGATCACTCGAATTCGACCTTCCATTACCCCATTGAAGAGCTATATAAGGAATCATTTGGATACATTGAGGGGGGAGGAATTGAAGAGAAAGAAAAATATAGTCCATTGTGTGGAAATTGAACCCAGGTGTTAGAACAATTACACTCACAACAATTGCCAATTACACATACAAATTACTCACAAAAGAGACTAAATATGGAGTTGAACACTAAACTGTATTGAATAAGTGTACAATATCCAACCCTATGAAGTCATAGGCTTCCACAATAAATAATTACATGATGGATTTGAATTCATGAAGATGCCATTCGAATCTAGTCAAAAGCAAGCTTACTAAATCTAAGCAAATCCCCCATAGGTGCATAAAGCAGTTTCCAAAACTGTCTAGGAGCTCACGAATTGGAAAAATCAATTAGGAAAGATAATAGTGGATGGAAGGACAACTCATACATGCTTTTCATAGGAGAAAATAGTGGACTATGTGGAGGACAAAAAACAAGTTAACTTCACCTAGTCAAACTTTCCCAATTGCCTTAAAACACTGAAAAAGCAGGCAATAAAGCAGAAAAAGCAGACATGCGCTAGGGAGGCCAGGAATAAATCAAATTTGATTCTAGGATTTTTCCCAAGTGCTCCATGACTCAAAATTAGCAATTTTTACCACTATGGATGTGTAGATGACAACTTGCATAAGGTGGAATATGGAAACTAGGCAAATAAGACAAAAAATGGATTAATTAATGTCTAAGGTAGCTAACTATGGGTTTATTATTCTAACACCCCCCCTTAAGCCTAACTTATGAGTAATATATTAGAAAATTATAGGGCCTAGCAACAAGTCTTAGTCACCCTTTACATACTACATGTCCATTTAGCCAAGGAAAGAGGCAAAAACGTCCCAGCGGGAAAATCCTCCCTTAAACATGGTCTGTAAAACAAAATTTGGAAATATTGTCATCACTCATGCTTCACAGCATGATCAACAATCCCCAGCAGTGATTTTATATTGCTGAATGTCTTCTCACAAAAAAATTTGGTGAAGATATCCGCTACTTGTTCTGAAGATGAACAGAAGAGTAGGTGAATGGTGCCATCATGCACAAGCTGTCTGATGTAGTGCATATGGATTTCAATGTGTTTGGTTCTCTGCTTCTGAACTGGATCATTGCAGATTCGAATGGTACTCTGATTATCATAGTAGATAGTAGTTGATTATTCTGATTCGAAGCCACACTCTCCAAGTAACCCCTGCAACCATGAATATTGAGTTGCTGCATTTACAACTCCTTTGTACTCTGCTTCTGTAAATGAGAGTGCAATGGCACTCTATTTCTTGCTCGACTAGATGATTGGCCCTTCTGCAAGCATGAACACATATCCTGATGTTGACTTTTGATCTGTGCTGTCACCTGCCCAATCACTGTCAGTAAACCCAATCAAATCAAGATCAGATTTTGCTTTATAGAAGATCCCATGTGTCCTTGTTCCCTGAACAAAGTTAAGTATCCTTTTGGATGATTTCCAATGGATATCATGAGGCTGATCCATGTATCTAGAAGCCACACTTACGGCATAAGAAATATCAGGACTAGTATGTGTAAGATACAACAAACATCCAATCAATTTCCTATACAGTGTATTGTTTACCATAGGTGAAGAATCAGCTTCTTCAAGCTTCACTCCTGAAAGGAAAGGAGTCTTGCTTGGCTTGCAATCCTTCATTTTGAATTTGTTCAGCAAATCCAAGGCATACTTGGACTGATGCCCTTTGATTCCATATTTGGTTTGAGCAATCTCGAGCCCCAAGAATTGGCTCAATAGCCCCAAATCTGTCATGGAGAAGGCATGGTTCATTGCATCCTTCAAGGAAGCAATTTCATCCTTTGAGCTTCATGTAATGAGAAGTTCATCAAAATATAAAACAATGATCATTAATGAACCATTAATCAGCTTCAAATCAACATTTGGATCTGATTTGCATCGAACAAAATTCAGTGATAGCAGAAAGCTATCAATCTTGGCATACCAAGCCCTAGGGGCTTGCTTAAGCCCATACAATGACTTCTTTAGCCTGCACACAAGAGATGGGTTAGTAGAAAATCCTTGAGGCTGCTGCATGTATATCTCTTCAGTGAGATCTCCATTCAGGAAAGCACAGTTCACATCCATGTGATGTACTTCCCATTGCTTTGAAGCTGCAATGGCTAAGGCTAGCCTGATGGAGTCCATCTTTGCCACTGGTGCAAAGGTCTCATTGTAGTCTATGCCATGAATCTATGAGTAGCCCTTAGCTACCAATATGGCCTTGTACTTTAGAGGTTAACCATCAGAAGCAAATTTGGTTTTGTACACCCATTTACACTGAACTAGCTTCCTCCCTGGGAGAAGATCAACCAGCTCCCAAGTGTTGCTCTCCTGGAGTGAGCTGAACTCTTCCTTCATGGATGCTTGCCATCTTGGATCATTTGCTGCATCTTCATATGTCTGTGGATATGATTCTACCATCAGATATAATTTCTCACCAAACATAGGATCTTTCATGCACAGAGCACCCTCAAATTGAGATCTAGTCCTCCTAGGGTCATTAGGATTTCCAGCTAGTTCTCCAGCTGCATGAATGGTCTTGGCTGCCCATTTTGGTCTTGTAGGACTTTTAGGATCTACAATAAAATCATCATTATCAGACATATCAGAATCAGCATGTTCAACTATCTCTTCACTTACATCCAGAGGTTCTGGTGGTGAAGAGGATTCTCCAACTTCCACTGCTGCTAGGGGCTCTTCTTGAAACTGAACACACCTTTCAATGAAGGCTTTGTTTGTGCTAAAATTTATCAGCTTGTACACTTTTGAATCTTTGGATTACCCAACAAATAGACACTCTTGGCTTTGGGGCTGCAAAGCCTTCCTCTTTTCTGTTGGAATTCTAGCCCAAGCCCTTGAGCCAAAAATCCTGAAATGGGTCACACCTGGCTTGTGCCCACTCCATGCTTCGAAAGGAGTCATACCATCAAGATATTTATGAGGCACCCTATTCTAGATATAGGCTGCACAATTTATAGCTTCCACCTAGTACTTTGGTGGCAAAGTCTTGGCCTCCATCATGCAGGTTGCCATCTCTTTCAGTGATATGTTCTTCCTCTCAGCAACACCATTCTGTTGTGGTGTGTAAGGGATAGGATGCTACATCTGAATACCTGCATCTGCACAATATTGGATAAACTCAGAATTGACATACTCACCACCATTGTCAGATTTGAGGACCTTGATTTTCCTCCCATACTGGTTTTCAACCAAAGCCTTAAAGACTTTGAAGAGGCCAAAAACTTCAGACTTGTGTTTCAGGAAGTAAACCCAGCAATACCTGGAAAAGTCATCTATGAAAGGCAATGCATATTTGGCCTGACTCATTGACATATGAGTAAATGGGACAGCAACATCACTGTGGATCAACTCAAGAGGTGCAGAGGTTCTCTCATGACTAGCTCTCTCAAATTTATGCTATGGGTGTTTTCCTAGGATGCAACCTTGACAGACTCCTTTGGAAAATTTAATCTTTGGTAACCCTATGACCATTTCTTTTTCACTAAGATCTGAAAGATACATGTAATTTAGGTGGCCAAATATTTCATGTTAAAGCTTGCTTGCCTCATTAGCATGAATCAGAAGAGCAGAGGGGTTTGAGTAGGGTAGGAAGTGTGAGAACATGTATACCTTTGAAGTATGATTTGCAACTCCTTTTGCAATGAATTTACCACTTGAGATCTCTATGATCTCAACTTCATCAGGGGAGAATATGACCTTCTTTGGAGACCCTGTGTGGGTCATCTGATACAATGATAAGAGGTTAGAGGCAAGACATGGAACATACAACACATTGTTGAACTTACCATGGTCAAGATCAATCCTTCCTTTGCCCAAAGTTTCAGTGAGAGAGTCATCTCCCAGTACTATTGGTGGACCTTTCGACATGTCAAGTGAGGTGAATGCCTCCTTGGTCGAAACCATATGTCTTGAAGCTCCAGAATCAATGATGAAACTAGGTGAGCTTGATGTGCCAGCAACCAATGCATGAACTCTCTCTTTGTCTTCTAAACTTGATCCTCCTTCCCTCTTCTTTGAGCTGCCTGGAAGGGAGATGCCATTCTTCTTCAGGACTTCGGTGAGCATGTCTATTTGCTTCTTCAAGAAGGATCTCTCAGAATGATTTCCCTTACTGTAGTATGCGCACTTGCTCATTTCTCCTTTGTTGTTCTTCTTCTGGTAGTTCTTCTTGGAACCTTGAGGCTCCTCCAGAGATTTGTTCTTGTCTCTCTTTTGCTCAGGTGGCTTTTTAGCTTTCTTCTTGATTTTTGAATCCACCCTTGAATCTCCAGCAACCAGAGCTTGGTCTTTGGATGGTTTGATGGTGCCCATCATCACCAATTTATCTTGTTCTTGTGTGAGAGATTCCATGAAATATGCAAGGCTAGACATCTTCCAGTGTTGAGCTGTCAACTTTGTGGCATAGAAGGTCGAAACAAACACTGAATATTCAGGGCCAAGCTTCGAGAGTATGGCCAAGACCAGCTGATCATCCTTCTTTTCGATCCCACATTGTTTTAGCTGCAAAACAAGTGCTTTGAACTTGGAAAAATAGAGTTGTAGGGATTCAAAGCTATTTGGACTCAGGGAGATCAATTCATTTTCAATTTGATGTCCCTCATCTCATATGTCTTTCCAAAAATATCAACAAGCTTCTCCCATACTTCATTCGGTGATGTCAATCCATCAAGATGGAAAAGGAGGTCTCTGGAAATACTCAGACACAGGAGACCATAGGCCTCATCCCTCCTGTTGTGCCATTTTATTTTCTCTGCAGCTGCATTGGGATCTGCTTCTGTTGCCATAGTCACTCTGTATAGGCCTTTCACTCTCAAAATTATCTCCATATCTGCTTTGCATTCAAAGAAATAAAATGGAGTCAAGATGATCTTCTGAGATTGATCCATAGCTCAGAAATTGTCCCGTTAGTCAGCAGAATGCTCCCAGTCAATGATGTCGAACCTGCAAAACAAATTGGAAGGAGAGAAATTGATCTACAAAGGCTCTGATACCATGTGTAAATTGAACCCAGGTGTTAGAACAATTACACTCACAACAATTGCCAATTACACATGCAAATTACTCACAAAAGAGACTAAATATGGAGCTGAACACTAAACTGTATTGAATAAGTGTACAATAGCCAACCCTATGAATTCATAGGCTGCCACAATAAATAATTACATGAGGGGTTTGAATGCATAAATATTCCATTCGAATCTAGTCAAAAGCAGGCTTACTAAATCTAAGCAAATCCCCCATAGGTGCATAAAGCAGTTTCCAAAACTATCTAGGAGCTTACGAATTGGAAAAATAAATTAGGAAAGCTAATAGTGGATGGAAGGACAACTCATACATGATTTTCATAGGAGAAAATAGTGGAGGATGTGGAGGAAAAAAAACAAGTTAACTTCACCTGGTCAAAATTTCCCAATTGCCTTAAAACACTGAAGAAGCAGGCAATAAAGAAGAAAAAGCAGACATGCACTAGGGAGGCCAGGAATAAAGCAGATTTGATTCCAGGAGGTTTTCCAAGTGCTCCATGACTCAAAATTAGCAAGTTTGACCACTATGGATGTGTAGATGACAACTTGCATAAGGTGGAATATGGAAACTAGGCAAATAAGACAAAAATTGGATTAATTAATGTCTAAGGTAGCTAACTATGGGTTGATTATTCTAACACATTGTTGCTGGAGCTTATACTTGAGTCTACATCCCTTTTTCCCTTGGATCACTTTGTGTTCTTCCCAAGTTTTCTTTTTGCTTGTGAGCTTGCTATCAAGAGATGAAGGATTGAAGTGGTGGAGGCTCAAGTGGGAGACTCAGTTTCTCTGATTCACAGATGTGCCAATAGAGGTTGTCACTGTTGTAATCTCTGTTTTATATCAATAGAAATATCTTTTCCTGTCCAATAATGTGTATTTAAATGAGTATTTGATCCATGGATGCTTTTAAATGCTTATATGTTATTGATTATATATGCTAGAGTAGGTCTAACACAATTATATATAGCATTCTTGTCTTGTTTGCTGAATGTTGAGGAAGCAAATTGCTAATACAAGCAAGAGTGGGAAAGCTCAACGAGGATCTACATCAACCATCCAGAATAAGGTACGAATCGAGATCCTTTAGTGTTAGATGTTTGGTTTCTCTTGCATATAGGGAAGGATTGATTTCTAGAGTTAATCTATCTGTTGTGGTACCCCAAGCCATAGGAATTTCTCTCCGTAATAGTGATAGTAGAAAGCCATCAATCTTGGCAGGGCCAAGCCCTGGGGGATTTCTTGAGCCCATACAATGGTTTATTTAACCTACACACTAAATATGGGTTAGAAACAAACCCTTCAGGTTTCTGCATGTAAATCTCTTCAATGAGATCTCCATTTAGGAAAGCACACTTCACATCCATGTGATGTACCTCCCATTGCTTTGAAGCTGCAATGGCTAGAACTAGCCTTATGGAGTACATCTTTGCCATTAGTGCAAATGTTTCAATGTACCATGTACTTGTGAGTATCCCTTGGCTACCAATCTTGTGTTATATTTCAAAGGTGAACCATTAGTAGAAAACTTAGTCTTGAAAACCCACTTACATTGAACTAGCTTCCTCCCTGGGGAAAGATAAACCAGTTCCCAAGTCTTGTTCTTCTGGAGCGAACTGAATTCTTCTTTCATGGATGTTTGCCATATTGGATCATGTGCTGCATTTTTGTATGTCTGTGGATCTGATTCAACCATCAGATATAACTTCTCAGCAAATAGAGGATCTTTCACACAAAAGGGCACTCTGAAATTGAGATCTAGTCCTCCTAGTGTCATTAAGATTTCTAGCTAGTTCCCTAGCTGCATGAATGGTCTTTTCTGCCACTTTTGGTCTTGTAGGACTGTTAGGATCTGCAATCAAATCGTCATTATCAGACATATCAGAATCAACAAACTCATTAGTCTCTCCACTTACAATCAATGGTTCTGGTGGTGAAGAGGACTCTCCAACTTCAATTGCTGCTAAAGGCTCTTCTTGGAACTGAAAATTTATTTCAATGAAAGATTTGTTAGTTATCAAGTTGATCAGATTGTAACCTTTTGAATATTTAGAATACTCAACAAATAGGCACTCTTGGCTTTGGGGTTGCAAAGCCTTCCTCTTTTCAGTTGGAATTCTAGCCCAAGCCTTTGAGCCAAAAATCCTAAAATGGGTCACATCTAGCTTGTGCCCACTCCAAGATTCGAAAGGAGTCATAACATCAAGATGCTTATGAGGCACCCTATTCTGTATGTAGGATGCACAGATTATAGCCTTGGCCCAAAACTTTGGTGGTAAAGTCTTAGACTCCATCATGCAGGTTGCCATCTCCTTCAGTGATATGTTCTTTCTCTCAACAACACCATTTTTGTATGGTGTGTAAGGGATCGAATGTTGAATCTGAATACCTACATCTTTACAATACTGAATGAACTCAAACTTGAAATACTCACCACCATTGTCATATTTGAGGAGCTTGAGTTTCCTCCCAGACTAGTTTTCAACCAAGGCTCTAAAGACTTTGAAGAGGTCAAAAACTTCAGACTTATGCTTTAGGACGTGAACCCAACAATACCTGGAAAAGTCATCTATGAATGTCAGTGCATATTTGGACTCTCATGGACATATGAGGGAATGGACCAGAAATTTCATTGTGGATCATATCAAGAGGTGCAAAGGTTCTCTCATTACTATCTTTCTCATACTTGTGCTCTGGGTGTTTTCCTAGGATACAACCTTGATCGACTCCCTTATAAAAATTGATCTTTGGTAAACCTATGACCATATATTTTCACTCAAATCAGAAAGATACTTGTAGTTAAGATGGCCAAATATTTCATGCCAAAGCTTGCTTGCTTCATTAGCATGAATCATAAGATCAATGGGGTTTGAGTAGGGTAGAAAATGGGAAAACTTGTATACCTTCGAAGTGTGATCAACAACACCTTTTTCTATGACTTTACCATTTGAAATCTTAGTGATTTCAACATCATTAGGGGATAATATGACCTTCTTTGGAGACCCAGTATGAGTCATCTGATGCACTGACAAGAGATTGGAGGAAAAACTTGGAACATACAACACATTATTGAAACTACCATGGTCAAGATCAATCCTACATTTACCCAAACTATCAGTGAGAGAGTCATCTCCCAAAACTATTGGTGGACCTTTCAACATGTCAAGAGAGGAGAATTTATCTTTTGTTGAAACCATATGTCTAGAAGCTACAGAGTCTATGATGAAGCTAGGTGAGCTTGATGTGCTAGCAACCAAGGCATGTACTCTCTCTTTGTCTTTTGAATTTGATCCTCCTTCCTTCTTCTTTGAGCAATTACAAAGGGAGATGTTATTCTTCTCCAGAATTTGGGTCAACATGTCAATTTTATTCTTCATACAATATCTCTTAGGACGATAGCCCTTACCACAGTATGCACACTTGCTCATTTATCCTTTGTACTTCTTCTTCTGGGAGTTCTTCTTGGAACCTTGGGGCTCCTCTTGAGACTTAGACTTGTCTCTCTTTTTCTCAGGTGGATTTTTATCTTTTTTATTGCTTTTTGAATCCACCCTTAGATCTCTAGAAACCAAATCTTGGTCTTTGGAAGGTTTGATGGTTCTGATCATCACCAACTTATCTTCCTCCCGTGTGAGGGATTCCATGAACTATGCAAGCTTAGGCATCTTTGAGGTTCGACCTGTCAACTTGGTGGCATGGAAGGTCAAAAAAAACATTGAATAGTCAAGACCAAGCTTATATAGTATGGCCAAGACTAGTTTTGCTTCCTTCTTTTCGATCCCGCACTGTTTCAACCGCAAAACAAGGGCCTTAAGCTTGGAAAAGTAGAGTTGCAATTATTCGAATCTACTGGGACTCAAGGATATCAGCTCATTCTTGATTTGATGTCCTCTCTTCTCATCTTTCTTTCCAAAAATATCTTCAGGATTCTCCCACACTTCATTAGGTGATGTCAATCCATCAAGATGGAAGAGGAGGTCTCTTGAAATGCTCAGACACAAAAGACCATAGGCCTCATCCCTCCTGTTGTGCCATTTAATTTTCTTTGCAACTGCATTGGGCTCTACCTCAGTTTCCATAGTCAACCTGTAGAGACATTTCATTCTCAACAATATCTCCATATTATCTTTCCACTCAAATAAATTGAATGGAGTCAAGATGATCTTCTGAGATTGGTCCATAGCTCAGAAACTATGCCCTCCAGTCAACAGAATGCACTCCCAGTCAATTATTTCGAACCTTCAATAACAATTTGGAAGGAGAGAAATCAATATACAAAGGCTCTGATACCATGTGGAAATTTAACCCAAGAGATAGAACAATTACACTCACAAAATTGCTAATCAAACATGCAAAATTAACACCAAACGAGACTGAAATCGGAGTATAACACTAATATGTATTGAGTAAGTGTACAATATCCAACCTTATGAATTAATAGGCTGCTGTAATATATAATTACATGATAGATTCGAAGGCATAAATATGCCATTCGAAATAGTAAAAAAGCAGGCTTACCAAATCTAGTCAAATCCCCCATAGGTGCATAAAGCAGTTTCCAAATCTAAGTAGGTGCTCATGAATTTGATAAGTCAAGTGGGAAAGATAAATAGGGATGGAAATATAACTCATGCATGCTTTTATTTGGAGAAAAGGAGGGAGGATGATGTGGGAAAAAAACAAGCCAACTACACCTTGTCTAGATTTTCCTTTTGCCTTAAATCATAAATAAAACAAGGCAACTTTTCATAAAAAGTAGATATGCACTTTAGAGAATCTAGAATAAAGAAAACATGCTAAATTTGGTTTCCAGGATGTTTCCCAAGTGCTCCATGACTCAGTTTTAGCATGTGTTGACTTCTAGGACATGTAGAAGGAAACTAGCATAGAATGGAATCTAGGAAACTAGGTAATAAGACAAAAATAATTAAATTAATGTCTAATGTAGGTAACTATGGGCTGATTATTCTAACATTGAGATAGCTTTTATTCCTCTTATTGTAGTTGAGGCAAACAAACTGTTATGATCTCCCTAAACTTCATTATTTCATCTCCCTTCGAAATAATAACTATTTCCTAATTACTAAGGATCATCCTATAAGATAGTATTCTTGCATGAAGAGGCTATACATATTACATGATTTTTTCCAAATTAATTGTATAGAAATTTACAATTCAGATTAGACCATTTTTTTCATTTTTAAACTTGCTTCACTCTTTTGTTTTGTTCTCTCCTTCAAACTATAATCAATATGGAAACTAAGAAAGCTAGGTTGAACAATATTGCATATTCTTGTCAAGAACATAGCACAACATATAACCCATCTAAGTCATCACGTAATATGTATAGCCTCTTCATGCAAGAATATTGGCTTATAGAAATTTACAGTTCAGATTTAACCATTTTTTGCATCTTGAACTTGCTTCACTCTTTGTTTTGTTCTTTGGAAATTGGCATGTGATTGAGAGTCGAGATTGGCTCCTTTATATATTCTCAATATTTTTTCTTTTCACATAAATAGAAAAACAAGTTTCATTGTTTAACATCCAAATTTACCCTCCAGATAGTTGAATGAGTTTCTTATTTCTCCTTCAAACTCTAATCAGTCTTCCAACTAATAAATCTAGGTTGAACATGATTGTAGATTCTTGTCAAGAACATAACACAACATCTAAACCATCTGAGTCAATACCCATCTAAACTAAGGCAAAAACCTCCAAGGAAATCTCCCAAGCGTGAGAACCTTGGATTATCATGAGCTTATTACTTAAAGCAGAGTGGGAAAGAAAGAGAAACAATTTACTGATGAATTCAAACAACACATTCTTTCAAACTTTGATGTCACATGGATCTTAGGCCTTATTTATTACCTACAGACCTAAGGGTTGAAGTTCTTTTTCTAACCTTTGAAACCTCTTACTCTTTTCCAATTTGTACCTCTTACAATGGTTTTCCAGGCTCTAATTGGTAAAGTTTTGGTTAGGTTCACCGTTCAGGTTTGCCATAAAGAAAAATAAAATACTTTATACTTTCATGCATGAGAAAAAACTAAAGCAAAGCCATATTTAACACTGTACTACTGTAATAAATTTAAAACATAATTTTCATCACTTTCAACTTTAACATTCCAATCATCCAATGGTCACTGTGTTAAATTTGGTCATTTACATGATTTACCAATTGCCATAAACAATAACAATCAATGTATAGGAAATAAAGCAATAATAACAATACTAAAGAACAATAACAAATTACAATGCTGAGTTTTTCCTCGACAGTCTTCTCATTATTTGTGATTGTATACCACTCTCTGAGCATAAAAACAATGCCACAGTCAACTATAATCTTCAACATGTTATTTCAGTAGTTCATGGTCACATGAAGGGGGAGGTTTTAGTAAAAAAGGGGTTGCATGTGCACTATTATCTATAACAACGAACAAACAAAGTGGGAACTATTCCATGGATATCCTAGGTTTGAAATATCGATGTAATTCTGAACTGTGTGGCTATTTAGAATGTTGTAATAGTCATCTTAAAAAACCAAAAGAACATGATTCCATGTAGGTATAGTAGATGAGTGCTAGTAAGAACATGATTCTAGTAATTCCAACAATCCTCCTATTTTCTTCCACCTTTGTTTTATTGGCAAAATATTAAAGTTAGGAACAACACATTATTCTCTTGCAAAAGTGTTCGTATACTTTGTAGAATGTAGAATGAAACAAAAAAAGAACAAAAAAAGAAGACAACACAAAATTATTGGTAACAACCACACTTTACATATTTTAATATCAATAATATTGAATACAATGAATTTTCATCCATTGCATAACTAAATATGGTTGGGAACTTAAAAGGGTCCCAACATATGCATGTGCTTCAATCACACCCTGTGAAATAGGCATAAGAAATGGATTTACAAGAATCATTGATTGAGCACTAAGTGTAGATGTCTTTACGATGCTCGAGGATTCCATCATCTCATACTTATCTATAAAAGAGGAAAAGCACTTTAAAAAGGTATCAAAATTTTCTTGATAAGGATCTTGAAACTAGTAGAAGGACTTCATGATCTAATGTAAAACTCTAATCCTGGAATCAAACAGTACTTGCATTAGAAGATGGATTCAAAGAAATTATTAAAAAAAATGGATTCATTTCTCCAATGTAAACACACCATTGCTTGATTTGCTCACTGTAACTAATTTAGCAAATCAAGCAATCAATTCAGAGCCTAACATCATCAAAATTTGGAGAATAAATGAATATATACAACTTGGGTTTGGAAACAAAGAATTACACATGTATCCCTTTGTATAAGGCCACACATTTCCTTATGCTAAAATTAGATAATAAGCCAAACATAAGGAAACTCAAATATTCAGGAAACTCAAAAATGTGTGCAATTATCAGATCGATAACTGTAGCTTTTAATATGCTAGAATGAGCATGTTACCACTCAGAATTGCACCCTAGGATATGGAGGGTGAATCCCAAGGTAATAACATAACCACTTTAAGAAAGGGAGCTGGCTTCTTCCTTTCTAGAGAGGGATCTTTCACAGATTTTAACAGGGCCAGATATACAAACAAAACACAATTTAGATTATGTTTGTGGTTGAAAATAGGTGAGCATACATTGGGATATGGAGTCACAAATATCAAAGAATCACATAACAGTTTCTTGGTGAAACTATACAAAGGAAAGGTAGCATTCAGTTACAGTCAATATGTTGTTGGTATGGTGATAAAGAAGGAAAGATGACAGGCCATTAACACAAAGCATCAAGAGATGAATTCTGCATCAACTCTGGTATAAATATTGGTGAATACCTGGAACAATAGGAAGAGCATAACAATATGAATTCTGAACTATTATACACTTATTCCAGATATGAATAAACATAATGGAAATTTTAAAAGGAATACATGCACATGAGAAAGGAAATTACAGACTGTAAATACGACATACACATGAATATCTGCAACAATGAGTCTGCATTCGACTTTGTCATTTTATTAAGGGAATATATCAATTCACATAGCCCTAAACCTCATGGGTTCCAACCCTATCCTCCTTTATTGAGGGTATATTTATAGTGTTAACAGGATCCTGAGACCAACCTCAAAAACCTCAAATCAATTACAAAATAGTAGATCAATCTTAACAACTTATGATCTTGCAAATTCACCATGATCATTTACAAAACGAGAAAGCATGCTAGGATGTGCATGATTGACCAAAATGGAGAAAATTAGACACCTGGAAACCACACATGCTGGATAAAAATGATGGCTTGAAACACCTTTGACAGTCTGCAACAAACTTCCTCCCTCTCTGCATATTTAACCAGCGGAATAGTCGTGGACCGTTGATCTTTACCTGCTTAAATCCTAACCATTCAATGATGTGGCTCTTTAATATTTCACGGATATGAAAGGTTGATTTATCCATGCTAGGTGGATCATCGGAATCTACCATGACCATAGATATGATCTTCTTTAAATATCAACCATTGAAATATGACGATCTTTAATCCATTCTGCAAATTTGAAAAGTTATTTTCCACGAGAATGTTAGATTAGTGGAATGAGTTTGCACCGTATATCTTGATCATTTGTTGATCTAAGCCATTGAAAGTTGTGGGGTATACCAATTTCTGCATACTGAGAAGTCTAGTTAACTCGTACACATGTTCCCTTATTCAGCACCGTCAATCTCTATAGGATTCATTCTCAACTGTTGATTTGAGATCAAGCTACGGGCTACAGAAAGCAGAAGACGGGATCCCAAATTTTCATAACCAATATTTCATATTTCCGCCTTTCTGCTTCTACTCCTTTCTTTCTGCACCGTTGATCTATGCGAGAGCTCTGTGAATCGTCGGATCCTGAACGTATAAATCAAGATTCTAATTCTCAAGATCAAACTTCTTTTCCTTTTCTACCCTTTTTTCTTTCCACAATGTTGATCTGTGTGAAAACTCCCTGAGCCATAGATCTAGCAGATTGCAGAAGGCAGAAGTTGAGATTTGAACTTTCTGCAAAGTTCAATTTTTATATTTCCACTCCCTGCTTTTTGCTTCTTCCTTGTCTTTCTACATTTTCTATTTTTGCGGGATCACTATGAACCATAGATCTTGCAGATCGGGAAAAGAGGAAGTTGGGCTTTCTAATTTTGCAATCCATACATTTACCTTTTTCGCTTCCACCTTTTTCTTTCCTCACCATTGATCTGGGCGGAATTTTTCCTGACCGTTGGATATGGCAGATCGCAGAAAGAGTGAATTCAACTTTTTAGACCAAATTATTTATGTTTCTATTTTCTGATTTTCTCCTTTTCCATTCTTTTCTGAGACTTTGATCCTTGGCGGGAGCACTCTGGACCATCAATCAAGCGAATCGTGGAAGGTAGAAGCTCAACCTTTTATGGGAAAATTCTTATGTTTTTGACTTTCAATATCCACCCCTCTGCTCTCTTCTAGACCGTTGATCTTTGTGAACACGCTTTGAGCCTTCAGATCCTGATCGTGGAAAGCATAAATCGGGAATTGAAGTTTCCTATGGACAAAACTTAGCATTTCTCGCTTTTTGATCTCTACCCTTTGCACCTTTCCACACTATTGATCTGTGTGCGAGATTTCCTGAGCATTGGATCTTGGGCTGTGGAAAATAGAAGGTGGGAGTTCTAATTATTTACAACCAAACATTTATATCTTTTGCTCCCACCTTTCCACTTCCAACTTTAGTGAAAAGCAGAAGGCGTATTTTCCAATCTTCGCGACTGCAATTCTACCTTTTCAGCCTCCACCTTTCCACTCCCACATTTTATTTCTACACCGTCGATGTTGGGAGGAAATGTATTAGGCCATAGGATCTGGATTGCGGAAGTTGAAAGTCAGGTTTCCCACTTGTAACCAACATTTAGTCTTCTCCGCGCTTCCTCTCTGGATTTTCCTTGGGCGAAAATGAGTTTTTATCCTTTGATCTTCTGCGTTGTGCATCTAGGCCATCCATTTCCTATCAACAATCATCTAAGGGTGGATTCCTTCGTTTACATGCATTTCTAGGTCAAAAATCATAATTTCTCTAAGTATTTGGCATTCTTAACCTAGAAATGTCCCTTCAAACAATTGTAGATCCTCATCATCAATCTGTAAGGTCATATGATATGAAAATTTACAAACATTTTTCCACCATTATTGGCCGAATCCCTTACCAATTACTTATCCCAGAAATGGTGCTAACAAATGGCTCCAACTTGGGATGCTATCCTACCTACGAGGTAGCAAAGAATCTGTAGACCAGGTTCCAAATCCATTGGGAGGCTCCCACTATTTCCTGAAATCCCCAACATGCTCTAAAAAAACAAAAACTGAATTGATGCTGAAACAAATGGAAAAAATACTAGAAGAAATTCTCGCCATGTCGAGCTTATTCACACCTACCTCCCTAATTACTGAGCATCAATACCCAGTCAAGTAATTTATGACTTCCAGTGAATCCAATCAAGCAAATGATCCCATAGACCAAATTTATCCTCTTGCTTGATTAAAAATAGAAATTAAAAGCCTAATGGAAAAAGGTTATAATAAAGAGATTTATCTCTACTATAAAGATATAACCAACCATTACTACTGCAAAGCTTCTCCATCTACTCTACCACTGGATCATAGAATCCCTAACATCCTTCAATTTTTTTTTCATTTGTTTTCCATGACAAGGCTGTTCCAATGGCAACTCCTCTAGCAATATACCAAAACTTTCTTCAATAAATGGCATGCAAATAATTCTCCCAACAATTTTCAAATGAGACATCAACTTCCTCCTCTAAGATCTCAGAATTTAAAACCCGATTCTTTACAAGTGTTTCAAAATACATATCATTGTGTTCTTTAATAGAATCAAGCAAAATAATTTCTGAATTTGAAAAACATAAAGGAATATCCCACTTGGAGTCCTCCTCTTCTTCAAGAAAATTAGGTGAAATGTACTCTTCTTGACATTCTGAAATTGAAGAACATGAAGAGACATCCCATTTAGGAACCTCGGCTTCTTCTAGGATATCTAATCTATGCTTGCAATCTGTTGGTTCTTTAGGTACATTATCCAAGTAGTCATCCTCATGTTCATCATATATAGGTGGACTTAGATCTCCTTCAAAACCACCACAAACATGATTTGTAACAAGATGATTGCATTCTTCATCAAACAAAGTGTAACACTCCTCCTGTACAACACTAGGTTGATTATCTTCTTGCTCATAAGAAGGAATATTGGAATGCTTAGCAGATTCTACTTTTCTGCCCTTCTCATCATCTTCTTTGTGATCTGACATCTCATGGCAAGCTGTTGTTTCTTCCATAGGCTGGGATTGATGGAATGAATGTTTTCCCCGTTCATTTTCTATTTCTGGAAATGTCATATCCTCTAGTTTTTGTGCTTGCTTATATTTTACATAGATACCTTATAAATTCAAATGAAGCATAACACAAAGGAAAACTATCACCTTAAGCACACTCATTATCTTCTATGTTTTCATCCCTTTGACCTTGGATTGCAGTGGAATTTTCTTCATCAACAGGGTCTGAAATTTCATACCTTTCTTCTAACTCTGATTCAAGGTCTGATTCCTCTTTACTTGAAATTTCAAAACATGTAGAAGGACTATCAGACTGCCATTTTCTAGAGTTAGAGTTCTCTATACAATAATCCATAGAAACATTATAATTTTGAAGAAACTCCTACTGCAAAAGGGTATTTTTGGATTGGACATGGTAAGTCTCCCCATGTGGAAAATTTTTAGGAGTTCAAAGATATGAGGGAGGATTTGATTTATAGTCCCCAATTCTTTCTTGGTCACACAAATAATGATAAGAATGCTGCAAAATATCACCAGTTTTAGGAAAAGAAAAATAGTTGGCAGAATCAAAGTTTTGGCTTATGTCAACTTCATTCAAGGAAAACACTACCGTTTGCTGAGAATTTCCCTAAATATCATGGAAATTGGTTTTTATTTCTTTTTGAGTTGAGTATTAATGTAATATCTCTAAAACCTCTTCATACATATACTGATCATCACCACATTCATCTTTCACGTTTTCAATGAACTCTTTATCATGTGTGCAACAATATTGAATTGACAATAGAGAAGGATACTGATCTTTGAAATGTTCATGAAATACTATATGAAAGTATTTAAGGGAGGATAAACTTCCTAATGGTAATCCCTCATACCATGACCTTTCATTTTATTCTAAACTATCCATGAACATTTTCATTAAAGAATCCTCATGCAACTCAACTCCCAGCTTATGTATATGCTTATGAAATCTAAACAAATAAATGCTAGCATAATCATTCTTTTGATCTTTGAGTCTTGGAAAATATGTTAGCCAGTCTATATTAGGTATTTGATTGGGATAAAAAGGAATGACAACAAGATTCATAGGAGCATACCTTGAAGCTCGAGAACTCATCTTGATGATGGAGAAACTGAATCAACTACTCAAACTTTGCAGCTCCTTTTACAGTGGAGCTGCCATAGAACATTTTTTAGACTGGATTCTTTGAAGATGGATTTGCTAGGTGAAAGAGGCACAACCTTCTTGATGTTTGACCATTTTTCATCATCAAAAGTCATATCTAAAACTATGTCGATCATACTTAGGGAATATTTGAACCGTCCTCCCTGTATCGGTCCTTCTGGTCATCGGTCTCCCTAGTGGAGTCACCAGGGAAAATTATATAACATTTTTCAAATGCAGGAGTCTATGTTTGCCCACATAAACCCTTTATTCTTGGAATCTTTTTCATTTTTCCCATGGCTGATTTGCACTTTCGTCCTCGGCAATGACGCCATTTTGTTAGCACTTAGAATTGCAACCTAGGTTGTGGAGGATGAATCCCAAGGTGACAGAAGAACCACTTTAAGAAAGGGATCTTGCTTCTTCCTTTCTAGAGAGGGATCTCTCACATATTTTAACAGGGCCAGATATACAAACAAAACAAAATTCAGATTAAGTTTGTGGTTGAAAATAGGTGAGCATACATTGGGCTATGGAGTCACAAATATCAAAGAATCACAAAACAATTTGCAGGTGAAATTATACAAAGGAAAGGTAGCATTCGATTACAGTCAATATGCTGTTGGTCTGGTGATAAAGTAGGAAAGATGACAGTCCATTAACACAGAGCATAAAGAGATGAATTCCACATCAACTTAGGTAGAAATATTGGTGAATACCTGGAACAATATCCAAAGCATAACAATATGAATTCTGAACTATTATAAACTTATTCTAGATATGGAGAAAACATAATGGCAAGTTTAATAGGAAGACATGCACATGAGAAAGGAAATTACAGACTGTAACTACGACATACACATGAATCTATATAGCAACAATCCCACTTTCGACTCTGTCATTTTATTAAGGGAAGATCTCAATTTACATAGCCCTAAACCTCATGGGTTCCAACCCTGTCCTCCTCTATTGAGTGTATATTTATAGTGTTAACAAGCTACCAAGGCCAACCTGGAAAACCTCAAATTGGTTACAAAATTGGGGATCAATATTAACAACTTATGATATGGCAGATTCACCATGATCATTTACAAAATGGGAAAGCATGTTGGGATGCACATGATGGACCAAAATGGAGAAAATTAGACACCTAGAAACCACACCTACTAGCTGAAAATGATGGCTCAAAACACCTTCAACAATCTGCAACAACATTCCTCCTTCTTTGCATCTTTAACCAGCAGAATCGTCATGGACCGTTGATCTTTACCTGCTTAAATCCTGACCATTCAATGATGTGGTTGTTTAATATTTCACAGATCTGAAAGGTTGATTTATCCATGGTAGTTGGATCAGCGAAATCTACCACTACCGTAGATCTGATCTTATTTAAATCTCAACCATCGAAATATCCTAATATTTAATCCATTATGCAAATTTGAAAATTGATTTTCCACGAGCATGTTAGATCAGCGGAATGAATTTGCACCGTAGATATTCATCCTTCATTTATCTAAGTTGTTGAAAGCTGTGGGGTATACCAAGTTCCACATAGCAGGAAGTATACTTAACTCATGCACATGTTCCCTTCTTCCACATCGTCGATATCTACAGGATTCATTTTCAACCGTTGATTTGAGATCAAGCTATGGGCTGCAGAAAGCGGAAGACGGGATCCTGACTTTTCATAACCAAGATTTCATATTTCCACCTTTTAGCTTCCGCTCCTTTATTTCTGCACCATTGATCTGCATGGGAGATCTCTTAACCATTACATCTTGATTGCGGGAATTAGAAATCAGGATTCTAATTATCAAGATCAAACTTCTTTTCCTTTTCCACCCTTTTTTCTTTCCACACCGTTGATCTATACGGAAATGTCGTGAGCTGTAGATACTACAGATCACGGAAGGAGGAAGTCCGTATTTTAAATTTCTATGAAGTTCAATTTTGATCTTTCTTCTCCCAGCTTTTTGCTTCCGCCTTTTCTTTCTGCACTATCAATTTTTGCGGGATCACTATGAACCGTAGATATTGCGGATCAGAGAAAGTGAAACTTGGGCTTTCTAATTTTTCAACCCATAAGTTTACCTTTCCCACTTCCTCCTTTCTACTCCCACCTTTTTCTTTCCTCACAGTTGATCTGGGTGGAAATTTTCCTGACCTTTGGATCTAGTGGATCACAGAAATTAGGACTTCATGTTTTCACAACCAAATTATTTGTGTTTCCATTTTCTGATTTTTGCCCTTTTCGTTATTTTCCAAGCCATTGATCCTTAGTGGGAGCACTCTGGACCGTCGATCTGGCGAATCACAGAAGGAAGAAACTCAACCTTTTACGAGAAAATTCTTATGCTTCTGACTTCCGATCTTCACCACTCTACTCTCTTCCGGACCATTGATCTTTTTGGATGCACTCTGAGTCATCGGATCCTGATCGCAGAAAGCAAAGATTGGGACTTGAACTTTCCTATGGATGAAACTTAGCATTTCCCACTTTCCAATCTCCACCCTTTGAACCTTTCCGCATCATTGATCTACGCAGGAGCTTTCCTAAGCGTTGGATCTCGAACTACATAAAATGGAAGGTAGGAGTTCTATTTCTTTATGACCAAAAATTTGGATCTTCTGCTCCCAGATTTCTGCTTCTTCCTTTAGCAGAAAGTAGAAGGCATATTTATAACCTTTGTGACTGCAATTCTACCATTTCAGCCTCCACCTTTCTCCTCCCTCATTTTCTTTCTACTCCGTCGATCTTGGGAGGAAATTTCCTAGGTCGTTGGATCTAGATCGCGGAAGGCAGAAGTCGGGTTTCACACTTTTTAATCCAAGATTTAGTCTTCTATGCACTTCCTCTCCTGATTTTCCTTGTACAGAAATTTGTTTTTAGCCTTTAATATTGTGCGTTGCTTATCTAGGCCATCCATTTCCCGTCAACAATCTGCCAAGGGCGGATTCCTTCGTTTACATGCATTTCAAGGTCAAAAATCATAATTTCTCTAAGTATTTGGCATTCTTAACCTAGAAATGTCCCTTCAAACACACGCAGATCCTCATCATCAATCTTTAAGGTCATATAATATGACAATTTACAAACCTTATTCCACCATTATTGGCCAAATCCCTTACCAATTACTTAGGCCAAAAATGGTGCTAACAGAGTAGAACAAGGAGGCTAGGATGAACAATTATTTTAATATTTTAATATCCTATAGCATATTAGGTATTTTGAGGGATCTATTAACTTAACGTTAGATTAATTTGTTTTTATTTCTTTTCTATAAGAAAAGCTCTTAGTTATTGTCTAAATTAACGAACAACTCTCAGTTATATTGTCTAAATTAACCATCAAGAAAACATTTAACAATTGTAACTTGTCAAATTTTAATAACAGTAATGTCTATGATACAATTTAAAATTCCCTCACTATGATTGTAACATGCATTTGATCTCACCATAGTCATCATGTTTTTGGAACATGGATGGCATATGAATAGAAAGGCAAATAACTCTGCATCATTGTAGATCCTTCGGATGGTTTCACTCAAAAATTAATTCCAACACAGATTCAACCCAAATGTGATATTGGTTGAAAACTATAAAAAAGTGAACGTTTAAACATAAGCTAACTTTCTATACCAAAAGTATTATTGAGGAAATTGTTTCCAAAACCATTGAATAACTTGACATTCTTGTTTGTAAATGCACTCATAGCATGTGTGGCTAGAGTCAACTTTCCCTGATGATCACCAATCCCTGATATTCAAGCAATCTGTATAACATAAGGATTTTTGCAAGTTGGACTATGTTTCAATTGTGAAAATTTTAATCAAAGGTTTTACCCCCCATTTTGCATGGGTGAGCACCTTTATCACAATATCATCAGGGGAGTGTATGTGATGGAGATTGAATGATTTGGTCATAAGCGCTACAACCTAGATGATCATTAATGATTCCCTACTGATGATGCTTCAAGGAGTATGTGGATTGTTTGACCTTGAAATAGGGACTTGTTTGGCTTCCATTTATTAATACAACTATTCTAGGCACAAAAAATGCTCACATATACAGTTATGAATCACTTCATATTGGCCTTTTGAAAAAACTGCAATATACAAAAATATGATATGGAGACTAGGGTTTCAGATATGCTAGTGTTTTAGGTGCATGCTACTAATCACAATCACTGGAAATGTCATCCACCATAGTTAAACAAATATGTCCATACAATCATTGTGACTAGGTTACAATATGTGTGGAGGAGCAAGGATTCCATAGAATATTTCTATGTTCACTCCAAGGGATGCCATAAACTGCTGCTGATGGAAATTGCTTCCAATAATCCACATTTTGTTGGTGTGATTATCCAAGGAATGTATTCAAATTGTTGTTTCAACTGATGGGTATGCTGTTGGTTTTAATTTTCTTAGGAATTTCACCTTCAGGACAACCTCAATAAATTGTAAAATGCACTTTAATTTTCTAAATTTTAATGTCTTACAGATCTTAAAAATGATGGTATAATGTCATGCTATAGGACTTCCCTGTCTTCTAGTATAATGTATCAGTAATGGAAACATTAATTAAATCTATGTAGTTTTGTGAGTTATAGCATGTTCATCTCAAATTATAGGAATACTCCAGCCTTCAATTAGTAGCAATTATCTCTATTATGGCCCTTGAACAACACTAAGAGGAATCTTTAGGTAAATATGTGCACATTGTGAGTTTGTGGAAGGAAACATAAGTAAAACCCGTTTATTTCAAAATCCGAGAAACAAGCAACTTAATTCTTGTAGCAGCACTCGATGCTGGGTTGCTTCCTAGCATTTATGGGCATTCTAGAGAGTTATGGGTTTGTTTTAACCATTTCTAAACCATTCAAACAAAAATAATAATATCTTGTGAGGTTAGGGCTATTTTCTTACTATTGTTACAAGGAAAACTACACATATATGTTATTTACTTCTAATTTTACCTTAATCACGACCATACCATTTTTGTTAAGAACACTTCTCCAAGCAACAATATGAGTAGGGAATCCCACATGTTCCAAGATAATATTCTTTCAAACAAAGTCCATTTCCACCCCTAAGTATAACACCCTTCCTCGAATTGTGCACCAAAGGTTAAGAAGGCACAAATTCACATGTGCCCAGTGGGTAAATTTTCTATCTGATAAACCACTTTTGCTAATGTGCCCAATTTATGATATTCCTTCTTCTTTAATATCTCTTTCATTCCTTCCATCTCCTCCTTAATCACCTGTACCTCCTATTTCAGCAAACCATTTTCCAGGAACAAGTTTTTCTGTTAGATTTTCCCCCTCTATTGTAGTAGGTTCTTATGGGTCGGTTGCAATTGGACCACCCCCTAGTTCTTTTGTTTTAGAAAGTTGACATGGTCTTCAAATTGGAACTTCAATGTCTTCTCTATCCATTTGTAATTCCTTTGTTGCAACAGAGGATTGGGTCCTCATTTTCCTTATGTCCCAGGATGGTTGATTTATACTGCATAATTTCGTCTTATTTTTCTATAGAACAAGGAGAGTGCAACCCTACAGGAATATCTCAACCTCCTATGAACCAAAGAAGTAGAATTATCCTTGTGTGATGATTATACCCTTGTATCAATAAATTCTTCTAGGTCAACAGGAGATTCGATCTCCAAACATGTTCTTGCTTGATTTCTAGTCCCTTCTCTCCTTCCTTCTTCATTGACTTCTACCTGTTGGAATGAAATTCCCACGGTCTCATGAGTATTTATGTTTTGAATCCCTTCTATGGTCAGGGCTTCCCCCAATTATCCTTCCTAATTAATTCATACTCCACCTGATTCCCTATCTCTTCTCTATCCCCCCAACTGTCCATACAGGACCCACTGATTATCTTCCCTTTCACTTCCATTATCACTTTTTTCTACGGCCACATGACCTACTATACACCAAACAACAAACTATCCCCAATCCAGATGTCATCATTTAATGGTTCTAACTATTAGTATTTTGATCAGACAATGATTGGTGATGTAATCCTAGGGGTGTCAAGCCCTCCGCTCATAATGTGCCATGTTTTCTAGGGTTTTCATTAAGTAATAAGGAATATTGATCAAGATTCCATGGCGTAAGTGAGAAAGAAACACAAAATAATAAGCGTAGATGACATGATACCTACCTTCACGGGTAACATACTTCTTCAAGAAAACTACGACCTAATACCATGGTCGAGGCAGGGTCTCCAATGTTGTTCTTCATCCCATGGATTGAACGCTCTCTCCTACTATGAGGAACTCCACATTTTTCCTTTAAGTTGAGCACCTTTCGATAAAACCATCTATTTCCAACCATCGACAATCATGTTACCTCTACTATAACATTCTCCGAGACATCAAATGCTAGTCCCCCCACTTCAAAATGGCCCCCTTCCAGATTCTAGAAAAATTGTCGCTCCATTCCTTCGTGGAACCCGTTTAGTCTCTCAAAATATGTCATACATCCTGCCTGTTCAAATATTTCCAAGACATCCATGTTCCGAAGTAAGGAATTTATCATTGCAGCCTTATGTCTAACTAAAAAACCACCCATATTAACTTCCATGAGCATTCCTCAAATGATTCACACATAAACTTCCAAATTCGGATGCTGAGATTGCAGTGTGCAGAAACAACAATGAAACAGTGGGGAGTTGTTAGCTATTTCGGCTGGAAATATAATTTAATCATGGGATAGTATTGTGTGATCAGTCAATGCATGGAGTGGTGGGGTGGAGGTGGGAAATAACTAGTACAAAAAGGTGGTGACATATTTGTTTGATTAGAAAGGTGGTCGTGACATATTCATTCCTGATCAGCACTGAATGGCCCACTTTTACTGTAAATTTGTTCGATGAATGTGTCCCTGATTAAATGGCTAAATAAAGTTGACAAGCCTTCATCAAATAGAAATTTTGAATTTATCCATACCATAATTACTTCAAATTCGTAGGTGGGAACTTTGCAATATTATCAACTTCATCATTTTTCCTTGAAAATGTAGTAGAGTTGCTGAAACCGGCAATGTGATAACAATTTCCAATCCCATCGAAACCTCCCTCAGATCATCTTGCATCACACATTCTAACTGGTCCTAAGGAAAGTCAACAGTTTCCATGAATGGCAAAAAAAAAACTAAAACATGGCGGTGGGACAACAGAGATACTGACATTGTTTCAGTGAAGAGATGGGCGGATTTTCATCAAAAAGTCGACGGAATTTCGACGGAAAAGCTAGTGTAGTTTTGAAAAAAAGTGGTAATATTGGTGGAGTTTCAACAAAAAAGTCGGTGAAATTTTGGTTGAAAATCTGGTGTACTTTCAGCAAAAAGTGGTAATATTGGTGGAGTTTTAGCAAAATGTTGGCAGAAAAGTTCATGGAGTTTCGACAAAAGCGGTAATATTTGCAGAATTTCGGTGGAAAATATGGTGGAGTTTCAGAAAAGAGCGGTAATATTGGTGTGGTTTCATCAAAATGTTACCAAAATTTCGATGGAAAAGCTGGTGTAGTTTTAGTAAAAGACGATAACATTAGTGGAGTTTCAGGAAAAAGTTGGTGGAATTTCAGTGGAAAAGCTAGTGGAGTTTTGGCAAAAAGCGGTAAGATTGGTGGATTTTCAACAAACGTTGGAGGAATTTCAGTGGAAAATGTGGTGGAGTTTCAGCAAAAAGCAATAATATTGATGAAGTTTCAGCTCGAACAGAATCCAATGATGCATTAATAAAATTCAATAGCCTCGTCTGAACGTAGCAATTCCCCTTGCCAATGATTTCCAATAATCTACATAGGACCACTTATCATCTTTGCAATCGATTGTCCCATAACGAGTGCTTATTTTCTTCTTGGGTCCTTCATACCTATATCTGCACATAATTCTTACACGAAAAATAATCAAGCTGACCCATCGAAAAATTATTGAACCATCTATCAAACTATACAAAAAAAAGAACAAGAAATGACACATTTATTTATATACGACTTCATAGAATATATGCAAATGACTAAGGAGTTTCAGGAACATGTGGATACCACTATTCTTATTAATATTTCATATGCTTAGGTAGATATCATTAGTGTTTAATCCAAATTCACAATAGTAGCATATGAAGAATCAATGAAAGAAACACAATTACAAGATAGACATGGCTTTATCCTAGGAAACCCTCAAGGGGAAGAAAACCAAGCCAAACTTCTTATTTATAATATGTATAAGATAAATCCCCAAAATAGGTAATACTCCTCCTTATCGGTATCTCTCTTTCTCTCTCCTATGTGTAATACACAAGTGAGAGTCTGTGTTCAAATAAGGAACACATTTCCTCTATGTATACTATTTTTGTGACTTGAGGTTTAACCTAACAAGTCATCCCCACTAAAATGTTTTGGTTGACTTCACCTAGGAAGACTCAAAATAGTATTTTATTATATTCATTAGGGTACTATTGACCTGACTTACAATGGAGGATTTACCTCATGAAAACCAAATAGAATAGTAACTTCACAACAGAGGAATAAGACATTTCCCTTCGGGTACATCAGTAAAAAAAATTAGAATATTATTCAAAGTTACAATATTTCAACACTCCTACTTAATGATAAGGGTATTCTACTGACAACATCATCAACAACTATAAGAGTAAGGATAGAGAGCATATTTAGCAGTATCAAGGTAATACATCTATACTTCATAAGAAGTTTTTAACAATCATCAGCAACTGGAATATCTTGAGTGTCTTTCATATCAGAACATCATCTTCTACAACATCGAGTCTTCATATATTGCATCACTCATTCACTTTATCTTTTTAGCAACACTTCGATCTTCTTGATCCTTTGTAGCAGCACTTTGATCTTTTTGATCCTTTGTAGAAGCACTTTGATCTTCTCAATCCTTTGAAGCATCACTTCTATCTTCTTGATCGTTTGCAGCAACACTTTGATCTTCTTGATCCTTTGCAACATCACTTCGATCTTCTTGATCCTTTGAAGCATCACTTATATCTTCATGATCCTTAGCAATAACACTTCGATCTTGTTGATCCTTTGCAGTAGCACTTCGATCTTCTTAATCCTTTACAGCATCACTTCGATCTTCTCGATCCTTTGTAGTGGCACTGCGATATTCTCTATCCTTTGTTGCAACACTAACTGTAGTACACATGATCTCTTTGTGGGATGATCATTCCCTATCACTTTAGGACATAATTCCAAGCATGATGCAATCCTCATCAACCTACTTTGCCTTAACGAGGAGGGTCCATAGTATCAACAAGTTTGATCATCTGCAAATGAATGCAGGAGCACATCGTCTACAACTGAATGTATATCTCATCCACAAATGAATGCAAGACCTATCATCTGTAAGGAGTCATCGTATACCATCCTCATCCTGTTAAATCTAGGACCACTCTCAAGTGAGTGTTATACTACAGCATATACAAGTGAATGTAGGCACACTCTCCATGCAAGAGTATCGTCTGCAACTATAGATCTTGTCTGCAACTGAATGTAGGACATGTTGTCTGTAAGAACTCATCGTAAATATTCCTTGGCCTGTTAAAGATAGGACCACTCCCAAGCGAGTGTTATACCACAAAATAAATAAGTGAATGTAGGCACACTCTCCATGTGAGAGTATCGTATGTAACTACAGATATCATCCACAGCTAAATGCAGGACCTGTCACTCGTGAGGACTCATCGTAGAACATCCTCAGTTGGTTAAAGCCAGTGCCACTACCAACCGAGTGTTATACTACAACATCTACACATTAATGTAGGTACACTCTCCATTCTAGAGTCTCATCTGCACCACCATCCTTATTCAGTAAGATCTAGGACCATTCTCAAGAGCATAGTGTTATTTTCTGCAAGAGCATCCTCAAAAGAGGATACTATCATCCACAAGTGAATGTCATACCTCATCAGCATCTGCAGGTGCACTTGGCCTCTTTTGTACTTGAGCATCATTTCCACCCCATCATCAATGATAATCTCATCATTACTCCCCTTTCCTAGGGACGTTTGTATCATCAACCTACTCCCCCTTTCCGAGGAGGGTTCATATATTCCACTTGTTCCTCCTTTCCAAGGATGATCCATATCATCATCGTTACTCCTTGCAAGGAAGGTCTGTATCATCATCAGTGTTCCTCCTTGCAAGGAAAGATCTATATCAGACTACATGAATCTTATCATGGAAATATTCAAACTTTAATCGAGATAGAGGCTTGTTCATCACATCAACAACTTTCTCATCGGTACTCACATATGGTATCTTTATAGATCCCTTCCGTACCATATCCCTTAGGTAAAAATATGGGATTTGTAATGCCCCGGTTTTGACCCCGTTGCATTAGATGTACATGATGTATATATTAAATTATCATGGTGCGGAGCTAAAGGCCAAGGCCCCACCATTGATTGGTTATGTTATTTTTTGGATTTGAATTTGTCACCGATGGTATATCGGGGCATGCAGCATATATTATGATGGTCATCATGTAAATATGCATCTATAATTAATTAAATGAACCCAACCAGCTACGATCGCGGCAACTAAAATGAGAAAGGGGCATGATTTTCACAAGGATAAGGATGTGGGGGAGTTTGTCAAACCTTGGCCAATGAGAGGAAAACCCATGTGTCTTCTTCCCTTGTCTTATTCCAACCACTTTCATTAAGAAAGGCTGCTGGTGGTTGAGGTAGTTAATTGTTTGGGGAGTGGGGTGGCAGGACTGTCAGTCCTCACCCACACGCACACTCCACCAAAATGCTTGACTTCACAATGGCAGGGAAAAAATGAGGGCGCTCTCTCCAATTTTGGGGACCTCATGATTTTGCTTTTCATCCCTCCCGCAGACATTTTCCTGGCTCCACGAGTTGCTGAACATCCATGTACTGAATTTCACGTCCTCCCTGTGGTTGTTCACCTTCACGCACTTCCAATTGTCTGCTCATTGTTTTCACGCACAGGAATTTTTCCTGGTTTCACCCACGCTGTTTTTCCTCCGCGGATTTGAGAATGGTGTGGCTCCATCCTCTACTCACGGGCTGATTTGTGGGTTCGGCATTGTGATTGTTCACACACCGGTGGGGAGACTGTAAAATTCGTCCCCAGTATGGTCTGCGTACGTTTTCCCCAGCAGTTTTGGTTGTGCAAAATGGGCCTTTGTTCCCCCACGTCGTGAGATGTGTTGCTGTTACGTTTGGGGACTGTTGTAGATGGTTTGAAGTCATTTTTCCTGTTTAAGCTGTGACAGCTAAATTAATTGTTTGAGTGCAATGGTTGGTATTTAGACTGTGAGAGGATCAGGGACGTTGGCTTAGATTTGCTTGATAAACCTGGTGGCTAGAAACCACAAAGATAGAGCTAGAGGGATGGCCTTCTTCTCCGTCACCCCTGAATAGCACTGGAAGGGAATGCAGGGCCTGAGTGACTGTGTAGGAGAGAAAGGACTGATTTCTTGTGTTGGGTGTGTTTGGGTGTCTTAGAGGTCAGGCTAGTTCTGGTGTAGGTGTTCTTGGCTCTGTAATGAGCTCACCAGCTTAGCAATTTGCCTTCTCCGGCTCCTTAATGGCCTGATAAACCCAACTCTATTGGCTTGGCTATGTGTTTGGGTATCCTTGGCTACGTGTAAGCCTGTTGTTCCCTTATTCCTTGGAGAATCATTCCCAGCTCGGGGGTGGCGACGTTGCTGAGAGATTAAGGAGCACGCTGGCCCATGGTTGGGTGGAACGTTGCAGCGACGTAGCTGGTTGCGGAACGAATTCATCATAAGATAAGTAATCTTTCCCATTCTACTTATGCAATCTTAATTTCTGTTAATGAAATTGATGAATATGTTAAATTAATACATGCATGTATGAATGCTGTTGGTTTTCCGCTATGTATGATGATTAAATTGCATCTGTGCATGATAAACAAGCATGTGTGCATACTCTATTTCAATGCATTTGCTTCATCATTCTGGTTTAGCAGTTTTGTGAATTTACATATTCATGGGGGCTGGCATCTCGGATGTTTAAGGCCCTGGAGATCGCGTCCTCCTTGTCGGTTGGAGGCATGGGGACATGACAGGATTTCTATGTGCTTTGATTTATCATGGAACATAGGATTCTCTATCATCTTTACACAACTCTGGTTTTCACATAGAATCACTATGGTATACAACTAAATGTCAAATACACCTGACATCAGCTTCTAAATCCATATCGCTTCACGACTAGTAGAGAAATCTTTTATGTACTCTGCTTAAGTCATGGTGAGAACAACACTGGACTGTTTCTTGCTTAACCATGAGATCATGACATATCCCAGACAATAACATCCACCGAAATTTCTCTTTCTATGTGTGGCACTTCCTACTCAATATGAATTTGTATATCCATACAATATGTAGTCATGATATCTACCATAGTATATTCCAAAGTCTATCATACATTTTAGGTACCTCATCACATGATTTCCAACTATCAGCTGAACCCATCTAGGTTTAACTAGATACTGACTCAGGGTGTTCACAGCAAAGAATATATCTGTCCTAGTATTCATCAGATACATCAATGACCCAATAATATGTCTTTACTGAGTCACATCCACTAATTCTGATGATTTATCAGATAACAGCTTCAGTTTGGTGTCCATGGGTGTGGCCATGGATTTACAATCCAACATATTAAATCTTTTCAAGATTTCCACTGCATACTTTCCCTGGTTCAGAAATATTCCTTCTGGGATCTTCCACACTTCTAACCCGAGGAAATAGTCCATCAATACAATATCTTTCATATTGAATTCTTTAGCTAGATTCTTCTTGCTTTATGCAATTTGTTTCTCATTTCCTGTCAGAAATAGATCATCCACATATAGTAATAATATGACAGGTTCATCATCCATAACATTAATGTAAAGGTTAGGGTCAGCTTTACTTTTGGTAAAGACCAAGCTTTTCAAGAAGCTATCTATTCTTTCATACCAAGCTCTAGGAGCTTACTTCAGTCCATATATAGCCTCTTTCAACTTACATACATGAGTCACTATGTCTTCGACTTCAAATCTTTGTGGTTGTTCGATGTATACTTCTTCCTCAATCACACCATTTAGGAAGGTTGTCTTTTCATCCATCTTGTGTATATTCCACTTCATCATGGAAGCAAGTGCCATGATGGTTCTGATGGAAGTGTACCTTGATACTGGTGCAAATGTCTCTTCATAATCAATTCCCTCTTTCTAATAGAATCCTCTAGCCACAAATATTGCCTTGTATTTTTCAATACTTCCATCATCTGCATGTTTTATCTTGTAGATCCACTTGGAAGATACAACACTCTTGTTTTTTGGTTAGGGTACTATATCCCAAACATCAATATCCATTATTGACTGGTACTCTTTTAGCATTGCTTCTACCCATTCTTTCTTTTGTATAGCTTCCTCGTAACTGGTAGGTTCTTGATCTACAAGATCACACATCGAAGCTACATAACTCGAGAATGTCTTTTATCTCTTACTTGTTCTTGTGGAGCCTTCTAAAGCTCCATACTTCTATGATTCTTGTATGGTTTCTCTTACCAACGCAGGTTTTCTCTTTCAATATATATCCATGGTAGGGGGTTCCTGAGGTTCTAGCATATCATGATATTCTGATGCTACTATTTCAAGAGAGGGTTCAGCTTCTACCTTTCTAGGAGGTACATCCTCTTCATGTACTTCTTCAAGATGACATCTTCTGGATTTCTTAAGAGTTGTTTATTCATCAAATGTCACATCCCTATTAATATCTATATGATGGAATCCTTAAATGTATATCCTAAATGATTTGGAGAATTCACACTATCCAACAGATATTCCCTTCTTTTCGGAAGGATCCAACTTGGTTCTCTTCTCTTTTAGAATATGTACATATACTAGACAACCAAATATATTAAGATGGATCACTTCAAATTTCTTTCCTATATACATTTATTTAGGATTCTTGAATCCAAGATGAAATAATCTATTATGTAAATACACAGTTGTTCTTCTTTATCCCATAGATGCATGGGAAGGTCTTGATCATAAATCATTGTCTTCATTGCTTCCATAATGGTTCTATTCTTTATTTCTACAACACCATTCTGTTGGGGATTGTAGGGAGTGGTTAGTTCCCTCTTTATTCCAGCTTCTTTGCAAAAGGATTCAAATTGTTTTGAAGTATATTCTCCACCATTATCTAATATGAGTGTATTGATTCTTCTTTCTGGATGGTTCTCTATCAAAGCTTTGAATTACTTGAATTTCCCAAACACTTCACTCTTTGTCTTCAAGAAGTATATCCATGTCTTTCTTGAATAGTCATCAATAAATGTGATATAATATTCATATCCACTTAAATATGTGGATGGCATAGTACCACATACATCATAATTAATTAATTACAGCGTACCTTTAGTCTTTGTTTCACTATTGAGAAATGGATTCTTGATGTCCTTTCCTCTTGCACATCCTTTGCAATTTCCTTCATGGTCAATCTTTAAATATGGTAAAATTGTTACCACCTTTCTCACATAGGGTAATTCTTTTTAGTTGATGTGAGAAAGCCTTATATTCCATAGTTCACTTGAGATAATGGTCTCATGGACAAGGGTTGTATCTGGATGTCCCTTGAGCTTGTACAATCCTACTTCTTCTTCACCAATGACCACATCATCTTCAATTTTCTTTCCTTTGTTCCACATGAGTACTTGTCCATTTATAAAAGCAAATCTATATCCTTTCTTATCTAATTTTGATATGGAAAGTAAGTTCTTTTTCAAACCTGGTACATATATTACTTCCTTCATCTTCATGGAGGTTCCAAATTCAAGCTTGTAGCTTGATTCACCAATGCCTTTAATGGGATATTGATAGTCATATCCTAATGATACTTTCTCAAGAGAGTTCTTTTATTTAATTCTTGACAGAGTTTTCTTCTTCCCTGTCCTGTGCTCTGAAGCACCACTATCAATAATCCATGTATCTTCTCTATGTATTACAAGCCCAGAGAGTGCATAGAATAGTACATATTCTTCTACATCTTCTTCTTTTGCTTATCTCTTTCGAGGTATTTATTCATCTTATTCATCCTCATCTTCAGCTAGATGAGTAGGATGTATTTTTTTGTTCTTCTTATTCAATGGACACACCGTTTTAACATTGATATTTGGAGTAGTCTTTCTTCTAAATGATTTCTCTTTTCCTTTGAAACTTATTTGGAGGTCTATACTCATTTTGACTATCCTTCTTGAAGTTTGATTGTATTCTTCTTTTGGTATGGGTGGATATATATTGTTCATATTCTTTAAGTAGAGCTTTTATGTTAGCTACTCTAGCTTCCTCTTGGATACAATCCTCCCATACAATCTCAAAATTCATACTTTCTTTTATGGCACACATAGTCTATATGAATTAATCCCAAGGTCTAGTGATACCATTGAGAGAATTCATGACTAGTTCATCTTCATCAAGAGATTCTCCAATAGTATCTAGTTGTTTCTTGAACTGGGAGACCCTTGTGAAGTAATCTTAAATGAATTCTCCTTTACTCATCTTAGTACTCTTTAGTTGAGATCTCAAATTCATATTTATGTTGTTTCTCCTTCCCTCATACATTTTGGAAAGGGCATCAAACATTTTCTTTGGTGTCTCTTTAGACAACACTTGAGGGATCAAGCGATATTTGATAGAATCGACAATGATTCTCATTGCCTTGATTAGGTCCTTCTGGTGCTTCCCCTTAGCTTCATATTCTTCTGGTTCTGCAACTTCATCTTTGATGTACTTTTCAAGATCATTCTCTCTAATAATGAGACCAATCCTATACTTCCATGCTCAAAAATTTTCAATGCCTTCCAGCTTGTCCTCAATCTTAGTGCTTGGGGCCATCTTATCTAGGAGGTCACTAAAAATTGAAATTTCTAAAAATGAAAATATGACCTTACCAAGAGATGTTCTTGACTGAGGTGAGTTGTCTGATCCACTTGATTTCTAGAGATTTCAAATCTTCACCCTTCAAAACTTGCTTGTGAGATTTCAGTTTCTACAGATTTCAGGTTCTGGTTTTCTGTAGTTTTCTGGTTCAGGTTTGGATTTCTAGGAGATTCACCTAATCAAAAAATTCGATCTAGAGCTCAAAATATTCTCTCTAGGGAGGAGCAACTCTCTATGGAAGCAAATACTCAAAATCCCAAATTTTACAGAAACCTTAATTTCTTGTCAAAGGGAGACGAGAGAGAGTTTTACCTTGTGAATGTTGTTCTATTCATGATAGTTATGATACCATGTTAAGATTTCATATGCTTATCTAGATAGCAATAGTGTTTAATCCAAATTCACAACAACATCATATGCAGAATCACTGAAAGAAACACAATCACAATATAGACACGAATTTATCCTGGGAAACCCTCAAGGGGAAGACAACCCAGTAAAACTTCCTTTGTATAAGATGTATAAGATAAAACCCCAAAATAGGTAATCCTCCTTGTTGCTGGTATGTCTCTCTCTATATCCTATGTGCAATACATAAGTGAGAGTCTGTATTCAAATGAGGAACACATCTCCTCTATTTATACTCTTTTTTTCACTTGACTTTTAACCTAACAAGTCGGCACCACTAAACTGTCTAGGATGACTTCACTTAGGAAGACTCAAAATAGTATTATATTATATTCATTAGGGTGCTAATGACCTGACCTACAATGGAGGATTTACCTCATGACTCTATGATGACCAAATACAATAGTAACATCTCGGTGGAGGAATAAGACATCTCCCTTGGGGTACATTAGTAAAATACATTTAGAATATTCTTCTAAGTTACAATATTTTAACAATTCTTGTATCAGTTGACAATTTGCATCAGAATAAACATGAGAACCAAATGCATCCTTTTATAACAGCTTATGGTATCGTCACAGTCAATGACCATTGGAAAATAATGGTATTTATTATTCATCAATCGTGGTCAATCACACAGCTCTGTTATCAAAAATTATGTCCACTTTGTATGCTCCCAACCATCTTGTAAGCAAATTCCCCTTAAAATTCCGCTTGAACCGTGAATCATATAATAAGGCCCAGTATCCTTCATGGAACATCTTTTTTTGACAAACCTATCATGACACTTGGAGCATTGTTATTTAATCATTGAAGTATGATGTACAGCAGCTGCACGTTTCATATTGAGCTCATTCAATTAATTCAAACGGTCCTTTTGGGATTCTGTTAAATCCATGTTTGCTTCTAAAGTGGTTCTCAAAGCTTTAATCACAAATTCAATAGGGAAGACAACATTTTTCCTGTACACTAATTCATAAGGAGAGAACCCTATGGTATTGTTCCACGTAGTTATATATGCACATAGCACTTTAGGAAGTCTTTCAGCCTAGTCCATATGATGACTCTTTACATTTTTTTGTAAGAATAACTTCAATCACTTTATTTGTAATTTCCACTTGACCAGTGGCCCGTGGATGATATGGTGAAGTTATCCTATGCTAGATATGATATGTTTGAAGTGGCATCTCATCCAATCTATTAGGTTGACCCATCCTTTGGCAACTGTCATAGGCTTGCAATTCCTAATGTGAGTCTCCACATGTGTTTCAACATGTGTCTTAGCATCCTCAAGAATAGGGATTGTTGTACCGATTTGGATTTCCACCTGTTCAAGGATTCTTTCTTCATTCATAGGGGATGGAACAACCTCAATGAGAATGGGTTCCACCACCCTCCCAAAGCATAAATTTAATTCACTGCATGGGATAGGGGTGATAGAATAAGATGGCATGTTAAATGGTTCAATTTGTTGCACTACCTTATTGTTGGGGCTAGGATTAGGTTGAGCAGGAAGTTAAGGTAATGGCGTGTAAATTTTTTGGAAGGGAGCTGCAGTTGTGGCTATTGAAATTGTGGGTGGGAAATGATTCCTTGGGTAAGGATTTCTTCAGTTTGGGTACCAATGAGTTGGTTGATTTGGTTGTGATGACCATGACATCCATGGTGTAGGATAGTGAATTGTATGTTGAGTGGATGGGTGCATGGTTAAATTTGTGCTTGCATGGACTGAAATTTGGCATGGTTAGACTAGATGCATGCATTGATTTTTTGGGAGGGTTACCAGACTCAAATATGACTAACACTAACAATTCGATCATCAAAAACCATACCTATAGATTAATTAATGTGTTGCACATGGCCAACATTAAATTTTTTTAAATTTGTGCTTGCTTGGACTAAAATTTGGCATCGTTAGACTAGATGCATGCATTGATGATGTTGGAGGGTTTCCAGACTCAATCATGACTAACAATAACAATTCAAGCATCAAAAAACATACCTATAGATTAATTAATGTGGTGCACAAGGCTAATGCTGAAATTTTTAAATTTGTGCTTGCTTGGATTGAAATTTGGCATGGTTAGACTAAACGCATGCATTAACGCAATGGGAGGGTTTCTATACTCAAACATGATTCGCACTAATAATTCGAGCATCAAAAACCATACCTATAGATTAATTAATGTGTTGCACAGGGCCAATGTTGAAATTTTTTAAATTTGAGCTTGCTTGGACAAAAATTTAGCATGGTTAGACTAGACACATTCATCGATGTTGTGGGAGGGTTTCCAGACTCAAACATGACTGACACTAACAATTCAAGCATCAAATACCATACCTATAGATTAATTAATGTGTTGCACAAGTCCAACGTTAAAACGCTTTAAATCTGTGCTTGCAATGCTTCTTCAATAGATAATCCATTAAGGCACTTTAGAATTTGTTCTAGATTTTGGAAAGTAATTATCTAATTATTTGGTGCTAGATTCTAAATATGAGAGAGATAGATATTCACAAACTAATTATCAATGCCCCCATTAAAACTATGCAAAAGAATATCAAATCACTTCTCTCTATTTTTTTTTATAACAATGGATTTTGTAGACTAAGTTTTGGAAGGTTAAGTTTTTAGGCATAGCTGGCCTTATAGCATGACAATTCAACGTGGTAAATTAACTTTAGAATGTTAAGTGTGTTATTGGTAGATATTTGGTTTTGTTCTAATATTAGATGTTTAAATTAACCTTCAATATTAATACCTTCTTGGATTTTTCACTTTATAGTTGGATTCTACATTTTCTCCATATTTGGCATGTATAATTATTGATTGTGTAGAGTTATGGTTGGTTTCCAACTCCTTTCTATGATAAAATATTCAAATATTTTAGTCCAGTACTATCCATTTTGCAACCAAATTAACATGACCTTGAGTTGTTGCAACGTCAATAATTCTAAGATAACCTTGTGGAATATATATTACTTTATGGAGAATTAGTATGAATTTGAAACTATACATATGGAAAATATATTGTTGTTTGAAAAAAATTATGTGCATGTGGAATGTGACTTCAACAATATAACATCTATAATGTGTTTGACATAAAATATTTGGAATATTATTAAAATTAGTATGAATTTCAACTCTGAAAAACCTTACAGTGTCTTGTTTCATGATAGTGGAACCATTATTCATATTTGCAATGATACTCCTATATTTTATTTACTTTTTGTTAGAATGCATAATGCTGAAGTTATAATACCATCATCCAACATAAAAGGTCATACTAACACAGAGGTGTGAAAATGCACTTTGTATTTTGTAATAATCCATTGAGTTAACAAAAATGGGCTTCATGGATTTGGATGAAGCTCAAGCTTAAATCCAATTGTTCCATCCACAAGTGGAAGCCATAGGGTTTCTTTCGGTGAGGAGTAGATTTGAAAATAATATCATTTATCTAATTGTTAATTTTTATATATTGGTCATTTATATCCTTAAGGTTACAACACCAAATACGTCTCATTTTACTTGAGTTCATATTATTAAAATAATATTTAAAAACAAACACTACAAAAAATTTGACTTTTAGGGACGGTTTTCTTCTTCCTCTGAAAGTCACTTTTGGGGGTGGTTTTGGCTTTGGAGGCGGTCTTTACAAAACCACCCCTAATAGCACCAACACTAAAAATATTTACTGTTAGGGGCATTTATGAACCCCCCCAAAAAAACAAAACCGCCCCCAAAAGTGACTTTTGGGGATGCTTCTAAAC
>LPNX010013703.1:112046-193347 GCA_001517045.1 Pseudotsuga menziesii
CCAGGATAAGTATAAATAGAGAGCTGGACTCTCTATTTAGCATACATCACAAACACACTCAAGTGTAGCACATAGTTGAGGAAGGAGAAGACACTGGGGCTGGACAAGAAGAAGGTTACTACTATCGGGAGAGCATCTTACTGTTTTGTGGTTTTACCTTTTGTGCTTATTCTATCTTTGAAGAAGTTGCGGGGTTTTCTCCATTTATGGTTTCCCTGAGGAAAAACACTGTGTTCATTGTCTCTTGTGTTTGATTGATGTACTTGTTGTTCTCTAAGTTAAAGATCCTAACATAATGCTAGCTTGAATGTTGAAAAACTAACAATATAAACTTACAAGGGGGGTTTTGAAACCCCCTCATTGTAACATACAAGGGAAGCTTTGAACCCCCCTCGTAGTGACATATAAAGTCAGTTTAGAACCCTCCTCGTAGCCATAATAAATCATAATAAAATATATTGTAATTAAAACATCAATATTGCAATATCATTAGGGCGCAAAGGAATCGAACCTTCAACCTCCTGCTTGTAAAGCAGGCGCTCTACCATTGAGTTAGAACCCTTTAATAATTGGGGAAAGGGGAAATATTAACACCAATATTGCATCATTTGTAATTCTAAGAAAAGACTAATAATCCAAACGTTTTTTCTGACTCGGGAGACCTAAGAAAGTAGTCTGAATGGCTCTGACCTTATTCAAATATATGCTAACCACTTCAAATCGTATGGTGCTGACCTTCTTTAGATATATGCTAACCACTTCAAATCCTATGATGTAATTAAGATAATGTAGATGTATGCTTGGAAATTCACAATTAGACTCTCAAAACATATAATTATGCATCCAATTGACCTAAAGTTGGAAGTTAAAAAGAAGAATATTATGCCACCCATGCAGACACTTAGTTTTCTTGATTATGATCATGCCACTGTACAACACACAAAGCAATAGCAAAGAAATTTGTTTTGGAGCTCTATATATTTGTTGAATCTATAGATTTAATATGTATTTAACTTTTAAATAGATATTGCAATAAATTCAAAATTATTAAACACTAAATTCAAAGACATTAAGATACTAAATAGTAAAATAAGATTGCTTAAAAATAGATAAGAGTCAAAAAGACTCAATCAAGGAGTTTCGGAGTTTACTGAGAGACATCCAGGAGTTTCAAAGTTTCATGGGGGACGTCAAGAAGTTCCCTCCAAGTTTTCCCATGAATATATGAGGTTTGCAGCAAGGGAAAACATTTATGCATTCCTTTCTCTGAGATTCACCCAAAGATAAACACAGAAACATTTCTCCCACCATTTCTCTATCCTGGGGATGTAGGAAACACGAGAAACATGTTCCCAACCCTTGGGTACATGTCCCTGTTAACCCAAAAATCCCCCACATAGCTCTCAATGGCCTACACCACCCAAGGACACCATCTCACAACAGTCATTTCACTCCATAAGACCTTCCATTTGACCCCCACACCTCCAAAAGAGCCCAAGGATGAAGAAAAGGGCTAAAAACCCCAAAAAAGAGCCCTCAAAAAGGGGCTAACGTTAGGGTGGAATGGGTTAAAGGCCCAAAAAAGGGGATAAATCCCTGACCAGGGGCTTAAAACCCTAAAATACCTTGGAAAAACTATAAAAGGAGGGTGGGGGGTCACTCTCAAAATACTCCTCACTTGCCTATTATTATGCTGCCCGTGGATGCTTTGAGACCTCTTGCTCTCAAACCACCCACTCTCCCTCTCCTCCATCTCCATCTCATCAAGCCATTGCTTCCCAACCAAGAGAGAGGTGCTCCCATGAGCTAGGGCATGGTGGCCCATTTCCACCTAAGTGAGGTATAATTTCTTTTCATGGTTGTTTATTTGTTTTGTTTTCTAACCCCCTTTTCTATTTGCAGGTTTTTCATTGACATTGTTTGCAAGTTTAGTAGCTTAGGTTGTTTGTAGGTTTCAAGGAGGTGAAACCCTAACCCATTTTCTGTAGAGGGGCTCACAAGGGCTTCATCTCTCCATTTATTTTATGTTATTAGCTCTTAGATCTAGTTTACAGTAGCTACCATTTGCTTGTCCTTGTTTAGATTAGCTTAGTTTAAATTCGTTGCTCTGTTTATGCTATTTTCCCTTACGTTTTTACTAATTTCAAAGGGTAGGAACCTACCCTTATGCCCTCAAGGAACAAGGGAGACATTCCTTCCCCTGTAGTGAGGAGAAATTCTCACTACATCTTTGGCTACTCCGCTGGGTCGATCCCACGGGATCCCTGGGCCAAAAATTTCAAGTTTTCAAGTTGTTTCCATTTTACCTTAGTTTTCAGAAATCTTAGGTTAGATCTGTTTAAATCTGCTTTATTTCTTGTTTTAGTCAGTGCCAAAGCCTCTGCTAGGACGAGCTCATTCAGACTGACCCTAGTACCAGTTATTGTCGGCCGGATCTGACCCTACATCACCAAAACCCCTTTCCGTAGCAGGTCGCTCTTATCGGGGGAAAAGGTGAGACTGGGGCGCTCTTAATTGGCCAATAGGTGCGCCCAAGGTGCACTTAATCCTTAGACAGGTGTGACTTCAGCCCAAAATCTCAGGTTGCTGTTGTTTTCGCATTCTGTGCGACCCCCTCGCTCATTTCTGGAAAAATATCGCGACCACCTCATTGGATTTGGTCAGAAATGTGTGGCCTTTCACATAGAAGTTGTATTTAAGTTTAATTAACAGTAATTTTCAGTTTCATAGGATTGTTAGTGTGGCCCAGCCGCCTCTGTCCACCATTGCAAGTTTCTTTCAATTCCAGTTTTTATTTTCTGCAAATCAATCCATGAACAATGTGTATATGCTAAATCAATCATTAAGGCTTAATAAAATCAACTAGTCTAACTAAAAGTAACTTAAAAATAACCATCTTGCTGCCCCCTTCCTCCTCTACCCAGTCATCACCCTCTGAGGTATTTTTGGATCCGACGAAGGGTAAGCTCGTATAGATCTAGGCACTCCATGGTATTTTTCCCAAACCACTAAAACCAGGTGACCTAGAAGGTAGAGGGGGTAGAGAAGGAGGGCTTCTCACAGTGCTAAGTGTCCTCCCTCTTGACCAACCTAGCACTTGGGAGGTGACCTGAGGATCTACAAATGGGATTAGTCCCATTGTGTTGAGAGCCCAGCACCTTCTCTTGGTTGAAGAAGAATATCACTGAGAGGTATACATTTAGTTAGGCCAACAATTCAGGGTTAATCGCCATACTTGCTTAGAAATTTATGTTTATGCTTGCATAGAAAACCATGATATGAGCTCTACCATGAATTCATAAACCATATTGCAAACCAAATACAAGAACAAACAAGCAAACCAACACACCATACCAAATAATTAACCCAACTCAGTTCATGATGCTGAGTAAGCCTTAAAATTTACCAAATTTACGCTAAGTTCAATCAATTCTGCATTCTTTGAGGACATAAGTCCCTAAATGCTTCAACTGTGGGAAGTACTTGGGCTTTGCACAGAAACTCATTATGAGGAGTACCACAAGAACCCCAAAGTAGCTGTCCGCTAAGAGGAATTTCCAAGCAAAACGGGAAACGACCCCTTCTGATTGAGTAGAAGCACCCATGAGGAACAAGCCAAGCACTATCTTCTGGCAATCTTGGTGGCCGAGAGACCACCTTCAACCAATAGGAAGCCATTGAAACTGAGGTCCAAATCTCATACCCACCAGTTTCATACACAAAAGCAAACATAATTGATCCTCCACGATCTTCCTCATGCCTGAGAGGTGAACCACCACCATTTGGAACAGTTGATCAGCACCATCGAAGCTGCTCTCAGTGATATCCCACAACGTTAGAGGGCCACACAGCCTTTGATTCTGATTCAAACAGATATCAGTCTGAACCAGACCTCCACACAGCACCATCAAGCCCCATGGCTAATGCAAACCCGGATCCATTTTCTGGCCTAACCTTAGCAAGTGGACCCATGTCCACATCACAACCTGTCACCCACAACTTGGTAAGTGGTCCAAGCACAGTCATGTAGACTGTCATTATCCAATTTCCACCACCCATAGTGACCATCCAAGCTGGCCCAATGGTAACACACAGGGGCAGTGGCCCCTCCACACACACTGCCCTCCTGCCACACAGGGGGGCAGTGCACCATCCACCTACGTTGCCCCTACTATAATACATGGGGGCGATGCCCCCGCTACCCATACCATCCCACCCACAACACTTGGGGGCATTGGCCTATCCACCATGGTGCCACCACAAGCACCCCCAGCCATGAAGATGCATTATGCACTTGCAAACCCCACCCCCATTGCGGCCCCATCCCACATAAACTTGGGGTCAAATATACCCTTCATGGCTCATTTGAACTTGCCTAACTTGGCTAGATTAACAAATGAACCCATCCGCCACCAAGATTTATGGCCACCCATGCCAACTAAGCTGCCATCAAACATCCCAAAGTTTGAAAGCAAAGACGGGGAATGTCCCAAAAATCATATAATTACATTCCATCTATGGTGCTCATCCAACAGCATCGTAGACGACTCCATCAGGCTGAGGCTATTCCAACACACCCTTACAGGTGCCGCAGCCAAAGGGTACATTGAGCTGCCACAAGCCAAGTACCCTGATTTCAACTCCCTAGCCTTCATGTTCCTACAGTATTTCCAACTCCCCATTAGATATGACGATGGGGTGGAGATCCTACTATCCTATTGCCAAAACACCACCACTCACATCATTGATCATATCCATGAGTGGCAGCGACGCCGCAGCTTATGAAAAATCCAACTAGATGACAGGGTCTTCTTGGATTGGTTCCTTAAGACTTTGCTCCCACCCATCGCAAAGTACATTGCATCTGAATGTCCCCAATCTAAAGAAGAGGCCATATTGAATGCCCAACAATTTGATCTCATTTATGCCCAGTCTGGATACTTGTACACTGTCATTCCAGACGCTCCCCGTCCAAGTACCTCTTACCGCGATGCACCGAGGGAATCCCATGCAGCAGACGGCATCATAGGGTCAGTCTCCCAACAACAATAGCCTCGGCTGACACCACCTATCGTTACACCCCAACCAAGCAACACTGCTAATGTTGCTTACCAAAACCAAGCTCTGGACTATGCTAGAATGGTATCCCAATCCGGAGCGACAACCTCTTATGCACAACCTGTGCCACCGCAGTAGGCTCAGGCCATGGCTTGGCCAACACAATAGTATGTGGGGAAAATTCCCACATTTGTGGCACCACCACCCCCACTAATATACTATGCACCACCAATGCAACAAGTTCAAGCCCTCGCCCCCGCTCCACCTGCTCCGTTGGGACAAGTGTTCGCACAACAAAACTATCCCACCAGCCTGCCCCTAACAACCAACAAGGGAAAGCTAGAAACAATAGGCCAAGCAACCAAGGCAATAACCAACCACAGGGAGGCGGTTAGCAACTGAACCCTCCCAATAATGTCGCAGCTAACCCCCACGACAAAATCCACCAAGACACAACGCACTGTTGCACACAAACCAACCATGTACACTCTGTGATGTCTATGTGAATTACATGTTTGAGTGTCCCCTCATGGCTTGTGCTAAGCAAGCCATTCAAAATGAGGCCCAACAGGCTGCCAATGCCCCCACTCAAGCCCAACCCAACCAAGCACCACAAGGACCTCCTCCCATGGTGCTTCAAAACCCACTACCAATCCAAGGATTGGTGGCAACCGCTCCCCCTCCCCAGGCCATTCCCAACACTCCGAGGGCACCGCCCACAGTCGAAACAGGTGTTCACTACCTGATGACCATGACCACTGAAGAGGTCAACTTACAGACTAGACAAAATCAATACGGTACCACCACCGAACCTGTCAACTCATCAGTAGCATCCACATCTAAGACAACCAACCTACCTCTCCAGTTACCCCCATTCCTGCACCCCACCATACGCAGAATTGCCAATAATGCCAGAGCTAGAGCTGTAGTCAGCTATAGCGTTGTGGATGATTTGGCCCAAACACCAACCACCATGTCCACTCTTGAGGTACTTAAAATGTTCCCAACGTAGCGGAAAGCCTTACTAGCCATGCTAGGGGCAGTAGACCCCTCCGACTCCAAGCTAATCACATTTGACACAAAGAACGGAGAGCCATGCATGCCCTCCACTATCGCCTTCCAAACCCCAGTGTCCATCCGGAACTTGGTTGTGCACTGATGCATAGTGGATGAGGGGGCATCCACATGCGTCATGTCTACCTTGGTTTGGCAGAAGCTTGGATCACCAATTCTGCAACCGTCATCCATGACTCTATCGGATTATGATGGACACCCCACTAAAGCCCAAGGAATCCTCCCCCATCTCCCTATCATGTTATCCAAGAAGACAGTCCTGATCAACATCAAGGTCGTCAATGCTCAATTGGATTACAACCTCCTCCTTGGGAGGAGTTACATGTACGCCATGCGAGCCATCATGTCAACTGTCTTCCGCCTCATGATGTTCCCCCACGAAGGGAAGATTGTGACGGTTGACCAGCTCACCTACCATGATGCGCAAGGGTTAATAGCACATGCCAATGTTATCCCTACTATCACCACCATTGAGCCGCAAGGGGCGACCGCACATGCTAATGTCATCCCTCCAACCAACACTGTGGTTGCAAACACACTAGCCTCCCCACCATTGAATGTGGTCCCTGGGTTGTTTAATGATCCCACCATGACGGATCCTTTCCTGTTGGTGTCACCACTACCGACACAAAAGCAAAATGCGGACTTGTGCATGGTCTCATCAAGCACCGCTACACCCAAACAGTAACCGCAGCCGCAGCCCCAACCACAACCACAACATCGTCCGTAGCCGCAACGCCAACAGCAGCTGGAACATCACCCGCAGCAGTAGCATTATGTGCTGCTACAACCACAAACTCACCCCCACATGCAACCTGTTGGGAGTTATGTGGGCTCATATCTAGTCCATACAATTCCCTTCCTCTTTCCCCCACCTGGTGTCATGAGCAAGCCGGTCATGGCCACCTTAAGCCTACCCAACTTTACATTGGGGATCCCAATGTGATATCATGATCCACCAGCTCAACCAGCAATGCACCATGTTGTTTTAACCCCGGTGCAACCTATTGCAGTTGAGTCTCACCCCCCACCCGGTCCGCATAAGCCAACCACTACACCCGCACCTGCACCGCCCCAACCCAAAAGAGCTAGGGGGAAAAACACCAAAGCCAATGTAGAACCATGACAAGTCCCACCTTGTGTCGTTTGCGAACAACAGGGCCATCCAACTCAGAACTGCCCTGAAATCCCAGTGATCCGTGCGCATTTGGATGCCATGGATACAAATGAAAACATCCCCGTGGTTGAGCTCCCAACCATGCCACTAGTTAAGAACAAGGCATTTAGGACAAACCATGCTTGTGCCCTTTGCATCTTGTATGGACATTACTCTCACCATTTCCAAGACTTGCCTAAATTTCAAATGGCTCTCGCTGGCCTCCGTCACCATTCCCTTGAGTCTGAGATCACCATGATCAAAGAAGTTCACCCACCACCTCCTTTGTCTGACACTATGTCCATTTACATGATGTCTAGTTCCCCTGAGTAGCTCATTCCCATCTCCAATGACGATCCATCAGACCTGTCAATTCATTGCTTCAACAACAATGAGGAGATCCTTGAAGCTTTGATCGCCCCAGAATACCCATGGGATGACATGCACCATCACTCGTTCTTCTTCCCGGAAGCGCTGGTGTCGCAGTCCGACTAGTTTTTCGTGGAGACCAAAGATTTCATCCATGGGAAGGTTAACTGGTTCAAGAACCCAATCCCAGCACTTGATGCCTTTGAAGAAGGGAACATGGTGAACATTTCTCCAACCATTAAGATCAACATCTCAACCAACTCTGAGATCGTTGAAGAATCATGCTAGGGGCATCTTGTTCCCTAGAAGAGGTCGATGCCTATACCACTCTCTTCCAAGAATTCTGTGACATCTACACTTGGTCATACACTGAAATGCTCGACTTAGATCCATCCATCATGGAACACCACATTGACACATGGCCTGATGTGGCACCCGTCCGCCAGAAGCAATGGCCCATCCATCCATCCAAAGTGGCTGCGGTGAAAGCTGAGATAGAGAAGTTGTGCACAGCCGGCTTCATTTATCCCATTGCATACACAACTTGGGTTGCTAATATTGTTCCTATGAATAAAAAATAGGGTACCATTCACGTTTGCACAGACTTTCGCAATCTCACTGGGGCATGTCCCAAAGACAAATTCCCCACACCGTTCATCGACCAGATCATCGATGCATGTCCTGGACATGAGGCCTTCTCCTTCATGGACGGATTTTCTGGCTACAACCGAATCCAAATCCGGAAAGAAGACCGTTACAAAATGACATTCACAACCCCATGGGGCACATTTGCTTACCGAGTCATGCCTTTCGGCCTCAAAAATGCTGGAGCCACCTTCCAGCGCACCATGATGCACTGCTTCTGTGATCTCGTTCACATCATGTTGGTTTGTTTCGACAACCTTATCGCGTTGTCGTAAAACCACACACAACACATAGACAACTTGCGACAAGTCCTAATGCGATGTCGCCCGTGCAGAATCTACTTGAACCCATCCAAGTGTGTTTTCTGTGTCCCCGGGGGCCGTCTCCAAGGATTCATCATGTCACACAAAGGAATGACCGCTGATCCTGGGAAAGTCCCAACAACTTTCCCCCTAACGTCACCCCTTTGAGTGACAACGTTTTAAATTGTATTATAGTCTTTCCATTTTATTTTTTACACATTTTTCCTGATTGAGTCTTATGTATCGTTTCCTCTCATTGCTTCAGATGGAGCACACCTCAGATCAGTATACGGGATTCGCATATGGAGCAAGAAGATGGCACCCTCACCTCACCTCGGCTGCATGGGTAATCTACTCCCCATCACACAAGTTGATCCACATCGACGGAATATGTGTGGGCACTGCAACCAACAACCAGGTAGAGTATGATGGTGTCAATGGCCTCTTGGCCGCCACTCTTCAATTAGGAATTCATCATCTTGATGTCTTCTTAGACTCCCAGCTGCTTGTTTCTCAACTAAACAACCACTACCGAGTTTGCGATCCCTACCTCTTTAGAAATTACCTGCGCACTAAACACATGGTTAGAACATTCGAATCCATCACATTCACACATGTTCCCAGGAACCTCAATAGTGTCACAGATCAAATGGCTAACGATATTCTAAATTGGCACATCCACAACTGCATATAGGAAACATACAACCATAACATCATGCATAACTATGTCTAAAAATACACACACAGTGTAATAATACATCACATAGACATTCACATTCCACAGCATCATAAAAAGACTAACATAATAAAACCATAAAAGTGCATCCATGTGTGTCAAAAATATATAGATAACTAGATAAGTCCCATGTCCAAAACATGTCCAATGCAAAATGAGAAGCCACATATGCTTTCTCAATAGGATATACATAGCGACACAAAAACTCCTAAGTGCACCAACGCACTAGGGGCAGCACCATCAGCTGCTAATTCAAAGTCACCCGGAACCTGTTCAAGACACCTCTCACACCTCTGGGATCAAATTTTCATTTCCTTGTGAGACCATCGTCTCATGTTTAATAAGTCAATTTCGGGACCATTTCCCACAAGTCACCTTGATTCACGAGCCATGACATGACGATGCAAGTGTCTACGGACCGGTACTTGTATCATACTTCTTGATTGCTACTCATGCGAGTGTTTGGGCCGCCGCTCGTTAAGGATTGTACTATACTTTTATTTCTGTATTTATAATTGTCTTTTTTCACCACACCTCACGCGGACACCTGGACCATCGTCCACAAAACCCTTTGTTTTTCTTCCATATATTTGACATAGAAGTGTCCTCGGGCCACCGCCCATTAAGAAATGTAATTTTAGCTTTTATTTTTAACACATAGATTGTCTTTTCTTTTTACCACACCTTACGCGGACCTCTGGACCACTGTCCACAAAAAGGTTTCTTTTCTTGCACGTATTTGGCATATAAGTGCCCCCAGACTTGCACTCACATCGCATGTAGTCAAGTTCGTCCACCACAACACACACACACTCTCTCCTAACCTCTATCTGAGAGCCACCTCGGTTTGTGTGCCTCTACCGCACCGACTCACAGGTCTCTGCCACGATATATCCCACACATGTATTGGTATGTTTGAGAGCCTTCTACTCCGTCCATACTACGTAGATGACCTTTGGACCTCTATCCACCATCCTGACATGGGGGCACCACTCATGCCACCGCAGTCAGTTGACCACATTGGAGTTTTTTTAAGCTCTTTTATAACTCCTTAAAACAATGAAAAGATCGTCGAGCGCAACTGCTTCCTTTCCCACTCGCTAAAGTATAGGGAAGGGCATCTACATCGTCTCGTTTATCTCCTTTTGTGGACCATGTAGACCATCTCATGAAAAGGACATCCTTGGCACACTCAAGCCAAGACCGTTCCCCTCTGCATACTTTTATGCTTTCTCGGGAAGAGGGGCTGCACTTTATGAAAAATCTCACCACCGGTTGTCGTTAAGCTCTTTTCCAACCATCTCATCAAGAAAAGATTGTCGAGCAAACTTGGTTTCATTCATGCTTGTAAAAGTATTTGAATGACCGTTCAGTCAGTATAGGTTTAACCTTTTCCAGCCTGATTGGACTACCAATGGTAAAGAAGTCTCTCATCCCCTCCAGGATGGGTGAGCTCTCCTATGTATACTTTTATCCTTTTTCGGGCACAGGAGACTACCAACGAAAAAGAGCCCCCACTGGATTCTTCTTCATGCTTTCAGACTCTCTAAAATTGAAAGCACCATCGAGCACTTACCTTCTCGGGCTCACCAAAAATCCACAAGATCGTACCACAATGGTGTCCCTAGACACCACCCCACAGAAAATAGTTTGGAAGCATCCCCACATTGGGTCACCTTTGTTTAGAGTACTTTGCAATGTGTCTTCCTTGGATCCCATAATTATCAAAAGTGTCCTCCACCTCCAACTATTTCCCATCTACAGTGACATTCCCGGTATTACAGCTATGATCCCATTCCCATGAAGTAAGTTTCATTTGCTGCCTGGTCTACCCTACCGTCATACTTTGAACAAAGGAAGTTTGAGTTTCCCACTCCCCCCATTCCCTTGTTCAGTTTTTTTCATCCCTCCCCTCCCCCCCAATTAAGTGAGTCAGTTCACAGATTGCTTCACACCTTTCGGTTATCCCTTGCGCTCCTAGTCAAGGAAACATCATTGCCTTGACTAGGGGCAGGTCTCCCTCTGTTGACGCCAACACACATATTCCATAGGATAGACCCAGAGGTGCCGATACCTTGGTTTCATTAACATCATTGATGAGTTCCTTGGACCACTTGAGAGGAGCCCTTAGTGCCTCTCGGGATGGTTGTTTCTCACGTGCTCGATTTCAACTCCATCATCACACCGTTGAGATTTGTACAAGGTTTGTTCCACACAGTACTTGGTCGAAGACCTCGGATGTCACCCAACTCTAGCACATTGGTGAGTCCACTCGAGGGACCTAAACAGGTTATGTCCCTTGTGATTTCCGGGTTGCATTGGAGACAATGATCAAAATCCCTAGCAGTGCTTCGGTATACCTTTATGATTGATGCAGCATACTTGTACCATAGACTCTCAATAAACGACTCCACATAGCTATGTACCAGATCCAGTAGACCGTCAGTCATGAAGATGTAGCATTCCATGAGAATGCCATGGGTCCAATGTACCAGATCAGTATTGTATTCAGCCTCACATAGAGGCAACCAACATTGTAACATCAGTTGTATATGATCGGCTCTTGTATTTTAGAGCATAGATCAAATGATTCTTTTGACATTGTCATGAGCATGGGAATTCCCACCTCGTCCATATACATGTCACACATTTATTGTATCTCACCCATTGATGGGAACCAAATTAATACAAAAACCAAAAGCCACCATGCCCCAGCCCCGAAAGCACCACCTCTCGATAGCAAATCCTATGATTTCCATCGGCCATACATTGAGCTCCTGCCCTCACACATCAGGGGGCAATCTGTTAACCCAAAAATCCCCCACATAGCTCTCAATGGACTACACCACCCAAGGACACCATCTCACAACACTCATTTCACTCCATAAGACCTTCCATTTGACCCCCACACCTCCAAAAGAGCCCAAAGATGAAGAAAAGGGCTAAAAAGAGCCCAAAATAGCCCCCTAGGAGCTAAAGCCCTCAAAAAGGGGCTAAAACCCTAAAAGGGGCTAAAGTTAGGGTGGCAGGGGCTAAAGGCCCAAAAAAGGGGCTAAAGCCCTGACCAAGGGCTTAAAACCCTAAAATCCCTTAGAAAAACTATAAAAGGAGGGTGGGGGGTCTCTCTCAAAATACTCCTCACTTGCCTATTGTTATGCTGCCCATGGATGCTTTGAGACCTCTTGCTCTCAAACCACCCACTCTCCCTCTCCTCCATCTCCATCTCATCAAGCCATTGCTTCCCAACCAAGAGAGAGGTGCCCCCATGAGCTAGGGCATGGTGGTGCATTTCCACCTAAGTGAGGTATAATTTCTTTTCATGGTTGTTTATTTGTTTTGTTTTCTAACCCCCTTCTCTATTTGCAAGTTTTTCATTGACATTATTTGCAGGTTTAGTAGCTTAGGTTGTTTGTAGGTTTCAAGGAGGCGGAACCCTAACCCGTTTTCTACAGAGGGTCTCACAAGGGCTTCATCTCTCCATTTATTTTCTATTATTAGCTCTTAGATCTAGTTTACAGTAGCTACCATTTTCTTATCCTTGTTTAGATTAGCTTAGTTTAAATTCATTGCTCTGTTTATGCTATTTTCCCTTTCGTTTTTTACTGTTTTCAAAGGGTAGGAACCTACCCTTGTGCACTCTAGGCATAAGGGAGCCATTCCTACCCCTGTAGTGAGGAGATTTTCTCACTACAGTCCCTATGGAGTGTTACCACCTAAGTTGTACTTAGTGGTTTTTTATCAAGTGAGCTTGGTGAACCGGACAAGGATAACTTGTTCGGACTTCAGAAGACCTCTGCAAGTACTTCTGGGAAGTGCTTGTTGTATCATATCACATGTTCATACCCCATGGGGGAATTGTAATAAATTTTCTAGCATGATAGTGTCTGTAAAAGACTCGGTCTCTTAGACTTTATTTGTCAATCTGATCAGCCCAGGGTGTTTTTTCCCTTGGTTATTATTGGTTGTTGAACAAACGACTGATAATTTCTGAGTTTTTCACTCCATACCTCCAAAGTTGCGGTGGTCGGCTTGGAATTTAGGCCTATTAAGGTTATTAGAGTCTATGTGTCAATGTATAAACATGCTAGACATCATTTTTGAGTCATATGAATATGTCTAAGTCCCCCTAGGTGTTTTTCAATTTTTCAATTTTTCAGTTTTTTCAGTGCTTTTTATTAAAATTTAATTTTTCCAAAACTTAGGCTATTTTTTAATAGTTTAATTGGAAAAATTGGTTTTGTAATAAAAGTGGGCCAAATAATCGGTTTCAGTCATGTAGGTGCTCATTTTCAAGCTAAGAGCACCATGTAAACCCATGGACCCACTGTTTCCTAGTTTTGAGTGATTTTCCATCACTCAGGTTAGAAAGCCCCAAAAATCAATTATTGATTATTTTAATTAATAAATTGATGAATAATGGAGCAAATCCAAAATCATAAATCAATGGATTCTCGGCCGATTTTATTGAAATCAATAAGATCTGAAGTAGATTGACTGGATCTGACAAATCCTTGACTGAAGGAGGTGATCAAATCAGATCCAGAGTTTATCTTGAGCATCCTTTATGGGGAATTTCTCCCTCCCTCTCTCCTCAACACGTTTTTGGCTCATCTGGATGAATTTTGGTGGATGCTTCAGCCAACAGGTTGAGGTGTCAGTCAGATCAGCCCCCCGATTAACAGTTGCACTCAGTGAGACTCAGATCTGGATCAGCTAGACACAGATCAGGAATTAATGGACTCTCCATCAGCTAATTTCATCTGATTCCATGAGGATTTGCGCCCCCCCTGAGCTAGATGGCTTGTAATTTGTATATATCCAGGCACAGCCTCCTCTTCCAAGCTAGTTAGAACTGGGATTGAGGTGTTGCTGCTATTGTATTGTTGTAATTCTTCATTTGAAATAAAGAAAATCTTTGGAGGCAATACGGTGTGGTGCCATTACATGTGTGGATGATTATTGCCATTGTTTTACTGAGGTAACCTGTATCTGTGGTCATTTTTTGCTAATTTCTTGTAGATCTGTGGTTAAGATTGGTAATTAGCTTATTACAATCTTGATAGGAAAGGTGTTTTTCAATAAGTTTGTTGACTGTCACTCTCCTTTGATGCATGTTTAGAGATCTAGATCTAGCATTTCCTATAATCTTATATGCATGTTATCTTGAATCTCTTTGTATGTACTAATTGGATCTCACAAGTTTCTTGGCAAGTTATTTGATTTCAGCTGAGTTGCAGGTTCATACTTTGGAGAGGATGCTGATCTAGTTTGTTTCTTCATTCTCTTCAAAACCTTCCAAAAGGCATAGTCCCTCGACATTCCACCTGAAAGCTCCACTGTGGATCTTCAAGGAAAACAACACTTTTCTCCTCTTCTTCCTCCCTCAAAATCAACACTTTACCTGGTTACTTTTTTCAGTTCATAGCTGTGATTTCATTTGGATATATTTCATCTAAGTAAAATATACATAGATCTGATATTTCATAGCTCATATCCTAGATCTTACACTTAAAAAAGGTTTCATAAGCATCCTAGATCTAGCTGTAGGGAAATCGTCTTTTCTGCATGAAAATTTAAAGGAAATTTGTAGATCTCATGCATTAGATTTCCTTTCACTGTTATTAAATTCAATATTCTGCAATATCAGTGCACATTTTTTGGCTGCACAAACAGCAAGCCAAGATCCCAAGGAAAGCTTGCTTTCCTTGGTTCCTTTTCTGCCTCTTTAGCTAGTTTTAACTTCATTTTTTGTGAGATAAAGTAGGCTGATCCAAAGGTACTCTTAAAGTAATTTTGGGCATATGTTATTCTAATATGTTCGCTTTATTTTATCAGGTCCGACAGAAAGGAAAATAATCTGCTGTCCGAAGTGGTCTCAGGAGCGTTCAAATCCCCCCAGGGGTCTCCCTTTTCATTAAAAACTCAAAATTTTTCCAAAGTTATAAAATATTGGTTTCAGCATGTATAAGGACCAATAAGTTTCTGATAATTTCAGTGCACTGATTCTGTAACCAATAATAAATAAAATCATTTTTTGAATAGGCTCTTTCGAGCCCATTCCCCATCCCCCCTGGGGGGATTTGCGTTGATGTCCTTTTCGTCGCTTTCTGTTTATTTATTTTTTAACTAGCATTGATCTAATTTGTAGGGTAGTATAATATATTTCATTATTAATTCCATACTCCATATCTTACATTTCGAAGTAATCATAATACTTACCCCACGATTTCCCGATTGACCCAAAAGGGGAAAGAGATTCGTGGTAGGATTAATTAAGAAACGAGAATTTTGTATCTGTTTGTTTTTTTCTATCATTTTTTTATCAGCAATTATAAAATTAACCCCTCCTCTATTCCCCGATTGAGATCCACTTGGATCGAAAGAGGTTCTTGGAGGGTTTTCTTTTAAACAAGAACACTCAGTTTAAAACTTATTAAAATTTACAAGACTCCAGTGTGTATGCTCTACACTTGGCTACGGTTCATCCGATCAATCAAGATGTATCAAAATAACTTGGGTGACTAGCATAATTAGGACTCACTCTTCCCAATTGAAAAACCATCAGGTGAAAATCCAACACCTAGATCAAACCTCTACGGTGGCAAAATACCCAAAGGAAGCGAGAACTTCTGAAAAGTGACCTCGGGGCACCAATCTCTATCACACCCTAATGGGTGCGTTACGAACAATAGCCCCAGAGACTCCATTTCATCCCACATATTCCTTGCGGGTAGCCGTGAACGTTTAGTTTTGGACATACTCCAAGTACTCTCGGGTATATCTGGAGCCCCCCCTGTGCCTAATTTAATCAACTCATACTTCAATTTTAACTTAAAACATACCAAGATGCAATCGCAAAACATTCACTCCAAGCACATTGATCTTATTGATTTGACTCCATTTTAAGGCACTAGTCATTTTTGCTTCATATATATATTGTGTATCAGCTTTGTGCTTTCGTGTGTTTATTTTCGTATCTCGTCATCTTTAATTATCTATAGTTAAAATATTCAAACTCCTAAGTAACTGATTCAGTTTAACATCATCACACTAAGAAATCATCCTTAGTAACTTAATAGGGTCTACCCCCCTTGGCTTCGTTAGGAGTTGAGCCTAAACAGAGGAGTCAAGAACAAGGTGACAGCCTTTACTCGAGACTTGCCCCCGAGGACACACCGAGTGGCTTGAAGATTTCTGCCACGTGACCCAGGTGTGTGAAAAGGAGGCAACATGGAGCAATGCTAATATCTCAAGCGATTAGTCATAGCTCACTAATACTTTGAAAGAATCCAACCCAATTAGTAAAAAAAGGGCAGGTTCCTAAAGAATTATGTAAAGGTCAAGCATGATTAGTTACTTGGATGCAAGATGTTATTATAATAGTCTTAGCAAATATAGAAGACTCCATCCACTACATGGATTTCCTACCACGTGAATCATACAATTAAAAGATGACAACATATGAACTAGCAGCATGAACATTAAAATAAGGAAGAAACCCAATTAGAAGAATTACATGTACCTGTGGGGTTTGGACATTGATTACATGGATCAAGATATTATATTGTCAAAATGGGGTTTTGATGATTGTAACACAATGGCCAAAACATCATAGTGGCTATTATGTAATATATTTTTTATCATTTCTAGCATTTAGATTGAAGTCAACAGAAACATACTTGCACACCTTCCAATAATGCACACATCCAGTAGACACTAAGATGTCAGTGGTGATCGAATTTATTATAGGGTGGTCAAATTATAGATTTACTGCATTAACCATTATGAAATTGGACCCAATATTTTAGAAAGAGTATTCACCAAAGTAATGGAAATAAATAAATCACTCCATGAAAAATATAAAAAGCTAATATGATCTCCATGTGACTTTATCAAATGTATCATAAATCATATATTTATTATTTTGGAACATATTTGCAGTGACACTATTCCTTCTTTGATTCAGAACATAGATAAGATTTTACATCTTGAGAAACAACGATAGAAGAATACCATGGCATGCTTTCTATTTTCTATAAAATAATAAGCTAAATACCCATAAGCTACAAAGTACACATATCCGAAGAGGTTAGCCCATCCAGTTCTCAGTGGTCACCAATGTGTGTTATTGGGAATTTGGCTAGTCCCATGCCAGCAGGTGCCTAGTTTGAATCCCCTTGGGTGAGGATCACTAGTCTATTCCTACATGCTTACTATGTATTCATCCTTAAAAGTGGGAAAACATCCCTTGGGTTCCCAACAAGGATTTAATTGGAGAAAAAAAAATTGTACAAATTACACTAAATGTTTCAAATGATACAGCTATATCATAACCAGCATAGATCCATTATCAATTCATATCTATTAGGCACTGAGAGGTATCCAAAAACTAGAATGAAAATCTCTCTTTGGTTAAAATATCTGAAGCTAAGATGTATCTACGTTGATGTGCTTACACAAATGCGTGTCATATGCCTTCTAATAAAAAATGATTTAAATTCCTCTTCTTTCAATATGTGATATGTTAGAATCTCTTATTAATGATCTTCATTAATTTGGAATATTATTTCTGAAAAAGGTAGCAATTGCTAATGGATATAATGTATCGCCTCAAGATTGGAAATCACCAAAAGAATTGAACCTTCAAGGAGAAAATGTAGAGCACATAATTAATTGTTATAAAAATAAAGAAACAAGTGAGTATACAACCAAATTGGGATACTCATCAAGGGTGGAGGAATTTCAATCAAAAGAAATAGTTTGGTGATGTAAAATTGTTAGGAATTTGGAAATTCCTCCCAAATCAAGGATATTTCTTTGGCTTGCATGGGACAATGGAAAAAAAGAAATTTGAATGGTCTTAGGCCCCTGGCAGGTGCATATTGTGTAAATGTATTGAGGAAACAATGGATCATGTGTTGGTTTATTTTCCTTTATCTAAGGCTGTCTGGAAGGAATTATTACAACTATTTCTGGAACAAACAAATGGGATCAGGCAGATTTGGTTGATTGTTTTTTCTAATGGCTATCTGATAAATCTTAAAAATATTTCAAGGTTTTTCCTTACTTTGTGGCTTTCAAAAAATAGTATGATTTTTCAAGGAATTGAACTAAATACAGCCTAGGAAGCCCATAAAATTTGGGCCTCCTTTAAAGGAAATTGAAATCCTTTAAAAGAAAAATATCATAGAATTCTAGAGAAACCAAATCTAGAATTGATCATCAAAAAGCTTGGGGTTTCTACCATAAATCTTCTCAAGGACATCTAGGAATGTGTGTGGCAAGGTCCATTCTGTGCATTAATTATTCTCATTATTTTCTTTTGAAGTATGTTGCAAAACAAGGGACAAACAGTAGAGCTAATTTTTATGGCCTTTGAATTATGATGAATGTAGCAAAGGAGAAAGAGTGTAAACATTTGCAGGTCTATAGAGATTCTAAGCTTCTTATGGAATGGGCGCATAGCAGATGCAGATTTAAGAAGATTCTATTATAGCTCCAATAATGAATCTGGTTTTGGAGATTAAACAATATTTTAATGAGAATTCCTTCGTCAATAATAAATATGTAAAGAGAATTCAATACAAGAATTGATCAGCTCTAAAGAGGTTGTGCCAATGCAAGAGGGGTCCCTAAATATTCAAGAATTCTAAGAGGGGGCTCAGATTTCCAATATGAATTTGTCTCTTTATTAGTTATTTCCAGTGTAGAATTCTGACAGTGGAATCTTAGTAGCTTCTTGATTTTTGGTTTTTGTAATAGAAGTGGATCTAAAAGGATCTTTTTATGAGAAGAAAGGTTGTTTCAAAGGAACTTAGGAGAATGTCATAATTTCGCATAGGACAAATGAAGTGATTTTCAGAGCTGCATTTTTTGTGCAAGGACCAAAATACATGCTACAAAGCATTTCCATGGATATTGATGTATATTTTGATTTCACTTGAAATATCAAATATAAAGATTTAATTCTTGGGAAAAAAGAGTTGATAAAGATGTTTTGTTAATCAACATTAAATTTCTTATCAATTTATTAATCCTTTTGTATTAAATATTATATTCAACCAAATTAGATGGAAAAATGGGACAACGTTACAATCTCTTCAATGTTGCGCAATAGAATGCACCTAGCTTCTCTCAGTAAAAAAATGTAGGGAAAACTCAGGATGGGACTAAGTTTCCTGCATTCCTAATAGTCCAGATATTTGGAAATGTGAGGGTATGTCTCCAAATTATATCAGTGGCACTAGCATACAGAGGACAAATGAACATTGCCACTACCATCTTCATTAGTACCTAAATAAAAACAGACCCTTAGCAAGCTTCTAGGCGCAATTTAACCAAACCATCCCAATAATCAAGCTAAAAACCTAATCTAACTCAAGCCTCTAACCCAACCAATTAATAAGATCAAAACAAAAGGTCCTCAAACATAAACCAACAAAAAGAACACAAGCTTGAAAAAATATTTCAACAAAAAAGGAAAGAATTTGAGCAAGAGGAAAATGAGATCTATCATCCATAGGGATCCTTCTTTGGCCTCTATATCAATGCAAGTCATCATGCAGAATAAGTGGCATAGTTTCACCTAGATCCTAATATTGTAGAGTAGTTCAGAAGAAACGCATTATAGATATTAGAATGTGAATGTAATCCTTTATCCTTTCTATATTTTGTTGTGCTCAGTCAATCCAATACTATCAATTCCAGGGAGGATAGGTAAATCTCATGGCCAACAAGAGACCATTGGGTAGTAAAGAATGGAAGGGGGTGATACTGTGCATCTTACTGAAGACACCAGTTTGGTCTTTTGATATAGTATCCACATCCATATGTAACAGGTTTCAAGTTCTAACCAAAAATACATTGACAAATAAGTTGTCACGTCCCCGTCCCTCAACTAGCGAAGAGGACGCGACGAACACATCAACACAACCGGGAAAATGGCCCCATGAACATAATAAAAGAAATCAATGATGGACATAAAATTTACAAGCATACACAAATGCAAAACTCTTCAATCATACAGCGGAAGCAACACAAATACATTCCAGCATTTGACATCAATATAAATTACAGAGATGAAGTGACCAGCAATACTTATCTTTTGATGAAGAATTCACCCGCAACCAGCTACGTCGCTGCAACGTTCCACCCAACCATAGGCCAGTGTGCTCATCAGTCTCTCAGCAACGCTGCCACCCCCGAGCTGGGCATGGTTCCTCCGGAATAAGGGTCAATTGCAGGCTTATACATAGCCAAGGGGCACAAACAGCAAGCCAACACAGCTGGGTTTCATAGGCTTTCAACAGACAAGCCAAGCCAACACAGTCCGACGACTAACCATTGCACTCAGGCAATTTACTCAGCTGTCACAGCTTAACCAGGGAAAACGAATTCTGAGTCATTCTTGGCCCTATCATGGCCAAAATGACTCTCACTCGAATTTACAACATCCCCAGACGTAACAGTAATGACATTCACAACAGGGGGAAAACTACAGCCCCGAATCTATCAGTGAGCACAACTTACAGCCGGGAAAAAATGACCCAAATAGCCTGTGAGACAGCCAAAAACGTGAAGGGCCCTTCACAGCCAGTCGTGGATGCAAGATCACGGCTCTCAGCTCTCCATGTGCGCCCCAAACAGAAGAATACCTGTGCGTGGTTAAACAATCCGAACCAGCAAGGAAAGGAACAGACAATGGAGGCCTTGCGTGAGGAAAAACGGCTCCGTTTTTGTCCATGGATGCACACACAGCAGGAAGGACGTGAATTTGCAGTTCGTGGGTGCTCAGCAACTCATGGGGGAGAGGAAGAAAACCTACGTGAGACCCAAAAACGCCCCGAAACCTGTGCGTGAGGAGGATCCAGAAACAAAACCGTGGTGAGAGTGAACTGACCAGGGAAGAGTGCGTGAGGGAGAAGAATGGGCAGACGTGGGTGGAGTGGGCATGTGGGCAAAGGACTGACAGTCCTGCCACACCCACCACCAAAGGCAATAACTTCCTCAACCACTCAGCCATAACTCCTCAACCACCAGCTGAAGCATTAAAGAGGTTGACAAGGTTGGGTGAGGCAAAAGGTCACAAACAACAAAGGTGGTGAAACATGGGTTTTTCCCCATAACCAAGGTTTGACATCCCCCACCCCTTATCCTTTGGAACCATGCCCTTTTCATTTAATGTTGCACTGCCGTAGCTGGTTGTGGTTTATTTTAATTGATGTACGGGTTTACATGATGCTGAATTATAATGTGCCTTATAGCACGACATATCACCGACAATTATCCCCATTGCCGAAACATACACAACCAAATCGATGCTGGGGATTTTTCCTTGAGCTCCTCACCACGATTAATTACAATATATACATCATGCAAATGGGGTCGAAACCGGGGATGTTACATAAGTTAATGCACAGAAAAATACCAAATGTATAGGATCCTCATAAGTCACTATGAATGCAGAAATGATCCACATGCAAGATATTCATTCTTCACTCTATTCCTTGTCAATTTTCATCATTAATTTTCCAAGACTAAAAAAACCACAGTAAGCAAAAACAAAATGAGCTGCATGTTTACCATACTGGAAAATAACATATATCAAGCTTACCTCACCATCAAGGCTATATTTTGCACAGTCAATAGCATGACGTAATTCTCTGCCAATACTTTCCTTCATCCTTGACAGCGTCTCTAGAATTCCTTCAAAAGTGTCCCTAGCAATTGATGCTTCTATATCCCCACTAAGTGTCCCTCCAACCGATTTTCGCTCTAAGCTTATTTTACCTTCTTGACTTGATTCGAGATCCATCCTATTTGGAAAACCCCACTACTACACATTAACTCTGGGACTTCTTAATTCTGTATGGGCAATGGAATCCTTTGTATCGTCAGATTATTAATTTGTCACAGTGGTCTAGGAACTGAAAACACAGTCTCACAAAGAATATAGACAAATATGCATAAAATTGGCAAAACGGTGCTGCAATGGAAGTAGCAGCTCTGTATAATCAAATGAAAGAATGATGATACAATACAATGATCATGCCATATGCATGAATGGAAATACAATTCGAATTCCCAAGGAGGTCATTCGAATTGAATGAGTGAGTCTAGCTTAACTGAATGTAAGCCATAGTGAACACACCAGTTAACCACTGATCAAAACCCTAATTGACTCAAGTGAGTCCTAACTAAAGTCGGAGTGCAATAAATGACTGAATCTAACTAAAAGTAGCTTAGACACATGTCACTGTAAGCCAACTAACAAGTGGTAGCGCATCAATCACCCCAATGAACCCCAATGAGGTTAACTGAAATCTAACTGGACATTAGAGGTGGTTGGAGGTGCCCCTCTTGACTCCAGTTCATTAAATATTAATTAAATAATCAATTTAATGAAAGGAGATGCCTTCAATGCTCTATTTAACTGATTGTAACCATCTGTTATCAATTAAGTGCATTTATGACACTCAAATCACCCCCGAAGTGCTCCAGTTAGCCTCCCCGAATGAAGGAGAAGGCTTAGTTGTCCTCCTTGACTGAAGGTAGGCGTTGGTGTGCTCATGCTGATGTCATATAGTGCTCCTCTGATGTTAGTTAAGTCAATAAAACTTATGATAGTGGTTTAAATAAGCCAAACTTACCAAAATGAGTGTGTATGGTGGTAAATTTCTCCAACACCCCCCCTTAAGCTATACTCAGAAGAAGTAGAAAACATAAAGTGCATGAGAATGCTAGGGCCCCGGCAACAAAGGCCATAGGTCACCCTATACAATACTGAAACTCAAACAATGCTCAAAACAAAACTAAGTGAGGAAAAGAGGGAAAACCCAGTAGGAAAACCCCCCCTCAAGATGAACACTAAAAGTAGTTGGATCACCCTGATGAACTCACCCCCAACAGTGAACGGAGGTAAGTGAACTTCTTTTCTAAAAATCTCTTGGTGAAGATGTCTGCAATCTGCTCATCAGTTGGGCAGTATTGCAGAATGATGGTCCTGTCATGCACTAGCTCCCTGATATAGTGCATGTGTATCTCTACATGCTTGGTCCTCTACCTGGTAAATGGATCTGTGGATATCTTAATAGCACTTTGATTGTCACAAAAGAGGACAGTGGACAAATTACAACCAAGATCAAACTTTGAAAGAATTCCTTGCAACCAAACAGCTTGGATGCAAGCATTCACCGCTCCTCGGTACTCAGCCTCTACTGAAGACAATGATATGGTGTCCTGCTTTTTTCTAGACCAGCAAATGGGGCCACCACAAAACATGAAGACATATTCAGAAGTATACTTCCGATCAATGGAATCACCTGCTCAATCAGAATCTGTGTATCCAACCAACTCTAGCTCAAAGTCTGCAGCATAGTGAATGTCGTAGGTCCTGGTTCCCTAAACATACTGGAGGATCTTCTTGGCTGCATTCCAATGAATATCATGGGGCTTCTGCATTTATCTTGATACAACATTCATGGCATAACAGATATCAGGCTGAGAATGATTTAAGTACAACAAGCTACCAATCAGCTATCGATAAATAGTGCAGTCCATGGGAGGTATGATTTTTCCTTCTTCAAGGATGATCCCTGAAAGGAAAGGGAATGGAGCAGCTCTACATTCATCCATGTTAAACTTTACTAACAGGTCTAATATGTATTTTGACTGATTGACCATTATCCCATCAGAATGTTGCTCAATTTCGAGCCCCAAATTGCTTATTTCGAATGCATTGTGGAGAGCAGTTTTGATGACTGAAATAGAAGCAACTGTGATACATGTGATCAGTAAGTTATCAATATATAAAACAATAATAATCAAATTACCATCAGAATGTTGTATATACACATTTGGATCTGATCTACACCTTTGGAATTTTTGCGAGATAAGGAAGGCATCCATCTTGGAATACCACTCTCTTGGGGCATGTTTTAAACCGTATAGTGACTTCTTTAGCTTGCAAACCAAAGATGGATCAGAAATGTATCCCTCAATATGCTTCATGTATATCTCCTCATTAATATCTCCATGCAAAAATTTTGACTTAACATCCATATGATGCACTTCCCACTGCTTAGATGTTGAAATTGCCAAAACTAAGCGGATGGAGTCCATTTTTGCAACCGGTGCAAAGGTCTCATGGTAGTCCACACCTTGGACTTGGGAGAAACCTTTTGCCACCAGACTTGCCTTATATTTGCAGTTTCTTACATTTTCAGCAACATTAGTCTGAAACACCCACTTGCATCGAACCAATTCCCTTCCCAGAGGAAGAGAAACTAGCTCCCAAGTAGTGTTTTTTTGAAGACAATTCATCTCTTAATCCATGGCAACTTGCCATCTCGAATCCTTCTGAACATGGTAGTAAGACTTAGGGTCTGAAATTATCTTCAAATAAAAATATTCAGACAGCAAATAATCAGTACAAGAGAGTGCAATACCTGCTCTTTGGAAATCAGACCAGGTTCTCCTTGGATCATCCGGATTTCCAATGTTGTCTCCTGCAGAGGAGAGTGTCTGTCGATCCCAAGTTGCGAGATGATTTTGTACTTCAGGTTCTGATTCATAATCTGATTTTTTATGCACACTGATATCAGAAATCAGAGGATCCAAATCAGGGTCATCACCCCCAATTTCATCATCCAAATATTCAGTAGAATAGGAAGGAAATTCAACAGTTTTCTCCTTCACTAGTTCCACCTCCTGAAGAGGTTCATCGAACTTGACACTCCTTTCGATGATGATATGTTTTGTTTTGATATATAGAATCTTGAGACCTTTTGATTCATTAGGATACCCAATAAACATACATTCTAATCTTTGTGGTTTCAAATCCCTCCTTTTATCAAGTGGAATTCGGGCCAATGCAGTGGACCCAAACACCCACAGATTTGACACATCTGGCTTGTGTCCGAAGTATGATTTGAAAGCGGTATTCCCTTTCATGGATGAGTGTGGAACTCTATTTTGAATATATGCTGCAGCATTCATGGCTTCATCCCACAAATTTTCATCCAACTTATTTGATTCCAACACACAGGTGGTCATCTCCTTGAGAGACTGATTCTTCCTCTTCGCTACACCATTCTGCCAGGGAGTGTAGGGAACTGAATGCTAGACCTGAATACCACTTTGGGAAAATATATGTAGTAACTTGTTACTGAAATACTCCCTGCCATTATTAGATCTCAATATCTTGATCTTTTGTTCAAATGCATTCTCAATCCAGGCCTTCAATTCAGTGAATTTTTCACAGACTTCAGACTTCTTTTTGATAAAGAAGACCCATGTGTATCTGGAAAAGTAATCAATGAAAGTTAGAATGTACCTTGATCCATTCATGAATGTTATAGGCATGGGACTACTGATATCAGAATGTATCAGTCCCAAGATGCATGATGCTCGACTTGCCTTCCGTCACTCGAACTTATGCTTAGGGTGCTTTCCAACAACACATCCCTTGCAAATTCCAGTGGTAGCTTTGATGACCGGGAGGCCTTCAACCATAGAATTATTCTATAATTTCTACAAGTATTTGAAGTTTATATGACCGAAACTCTCATGCCATGGTCTACTAACTTCATTTCCATGAGTCAGCAATGTGGTGGGCTTTGCATTCGCCACAAAATGGGAGAAGTCATAGACTTTTACATGATGGTTTGCAAGGCCTTTTGCTACAAGTTTTCCAGATGCAAGTTATGTGATCTCTACATCATCTGAGATGAAGGAGACTCTCTTGGGCACTCCCGTATGTGTCATTTGATAAACACTAAGGAGGTTTGATTCCAGAGATGGTACATATAGAACATTTGAAAAATAGCCATGCTCAAGATCTACAGTACCTTGTCCTTGGATATGATGGTGGAGTCATCTCCCATGTGGATGGGAATGGATTTTCTAGTCTCCAAAGATGATAAGGAGTCTCTTTCATCCATCATGTGGTTCAAAGCTCCAGAATCTATCAAGAGTGCTTTGGACTTCGAAGTGCTTTCCATGAGGGAATGACCTCTTTCATGCTGTGGTTCTTGATCTTGCTGATCTCTCCTTTGAAATATTTTAAGAATATTGATGTGATTTCTCTCAAGGAGAGAGGTATCTTCATCAATTTTCTTTTTCATGTAGGCATCTTTAAGGTGGAAGCCCTTCCCCTAATATGAACACTTGACTTTTTCCTTTCCATGATGTCCTTTTCCTTTGTTCTTCTTTGAGCCGGAAGACTCTTCATGTTGCTGGTTTTAAACTTTAGGATTAGGAGCTTCGAATTTGGTTTTTGGGTTCTTCTGCTGCTTTCCTTTATTCTTCAAATATTTGGGCCTTGAGACATGGAGGGCTTGATCACGGGAGGATTTGATGATCCCCATCTAGACAAGCTTATCATGTTCACTTGTTATGGACTCAATGAAGGCATTGAGTGAAGGCATCTTCCATCCAGGGGTTGTGAGCTTCCCCACATGGAATGTAGAGACAGAAACTGAATAATCATCTCCAATTTTGGAGAGTATGGCGAGGATGATCTGATCATCCTCCTTCTCCACCTTGCATTGCTTCAACAGTAAGACAATGTGCTTGAAATTTGTGAAAAAATCATTTAAGGTCTTGAAATTGGAAGCTGGAGAGACATCAACTCATTATTAAGATGGTATACTCTTAAATCATCCTATTTTCCATACAAGTTTTTGATTTGTCCCAAATTTCCTTTGGATTCTTCAATCCCAAGAGATGGAAAAGAAGATCCCAGGAAACAGAGAAGCACAAGAATCCAAATGCTTCATCTTTCTTGTTCAAGAATCTAGCTTTGTCTATCATAGAAGTAGGCTCTTCTTCAGTGTCCATAGTGACCCTATAGAGTCCTCCGGCATGTAGGTGGATCTCCATGTCTCCTTTCCATCAGTGGAAATTGAACGGAGTCAAGAGTTCTACGGAAGAAGCCATCCAAAACTGTCGGAGCAAATTCTTTTAACCTATTAAAACCTGCAAATCACAACAAAATGGGCACCGTAAGGTCAGACAACCTACACATTTTAGGCTTTCATCACACCCAGCATAGTTGATCAACAATTTCCTTACTTGGGGTATTAAGTGGTAAGCCTTGGCTTCTGGTGTAGTGCTGGAATTTTGAGCTTTTGCTCAATTTTTCATGTAAGATCTGTCAAAAACCTTGTTTTTGAGAGATCTAAGATTTGTCCTGTCATGAGCTCTGATACCATATTAATTTGTCACAGTGTTCTAGGAACCGAAAACACAGTCTCATAAAGAATATAGACAAATATGCATAAAATTGGCAAAATGGTGTTGCAATGGAAGTAGCAGCTATGTATAATCAAATGAAAGAATGATGATACAATACAATGATCATGCCAGATGCATGAATTCCAAGACAATTAGAATTACTAAGGAGGTCATTCGAATTGAATGAGTGAGTCTAGCTTAACTGAATGTAAGCCACAATGAACACACCAGTTAACCACTGATCAAAACCTTAATTGACTCAACTGAGTCCTAACTGAAGTCAGAGTGCAATAAATGACTGAGTCTAACTGAAAGTAGCTCAGACACATGTCACTGCAAGCCAACCAACAATTGGTAGCGCATCAATCACCCTAATGAACCCCGATGAGGTTAACTAAAGTCTAACTGGCCATTAGAGGTGGTTGGAGGCACCCCTGTTGACTCCAGTTCATTAAATATTAATTAAATAATCAATTTAATGAAAGGAGGTGCCTTCACTACTCTGTTTAACTAATTGTAACCATCAGTTATCAATTAAGTGCATTTATGACACTCATATCACCCCCAGAGTGCTCCAATTAGCCTCCCCAAATGAAGGAGAAGGCTTAGTTGGCCTCCTTGACTGAAGGTAGGCATGGGTGTGCTCATGCTGATGTCATACAGTGCTCCTCTAATGTCAATTAAGTCAATAAAACTTAGGATAGTGTTTTAACTAGGACAAATTGACCAAAATGAGTGTGTATGGTGGTAAATGTCTCCAACACAGATGCCTCACCATTTAAGTGAAGTTGGAGTGGTGAACTGTGATCTGAACTATTCCCTCATATTGGTGAAGGACTCGAAATAAACAAAATAGAATTCTCAGTTTCTTCAATTGAAACATAATGTGTCAAATCTGCAGAATGTGCTTGTTCTCTCTTAGCTTGTGCAGCTGCTATAAGATGCTTCATAGATGTAGATGGGGTAGCAATTTCATAATCATTTGACATAGTTCTGAATTTTACTTATTTTGTAGCATCATACCTATAACATAATCCAAAATTATAAGAACAACAAAGGAAGGACAATATGAACATTAATAAGTGGGCATCTAAATATAACAACAAAAGGCAGAAAATTGTAATTTGAAATGCAACTGAATTAATATAATACTTGCACTTGTCTAAGCTTGTTTTCTTTTTCTAAATGCAACTCTGTAGATATTGACACACCATCCCATTTCATTGTTGCAGTATCATTTGTCTTCACCATAAATTTTGATGAACCTATCACCTTTTCTGATGAAGGTTTAGTGCCATATTTTATAGGAGAAAGTTGGTCATGCTTGCAAATAGACAACTACTTATCTAATTTCCCCTGGTTAAACTTCTCTGAACTAGACTTCCCATGATCTTTCTTAAGGCCTCTGTTATTTTTCTTTGTTGGGGTCACACAAGATTTCTTCACCTTGAATCCCTTTAATTTGTATTCGTATTGCTCAGCCTCACTCTTTTGTGCAACATAAGCCTTGATAGGAGGTGTGCTGATTGAATTGACTTGCCTTGAAGCTAAATTTGAAACATCTTGCTTCTTTGGAGAAGGAAGCATTGGTGCAGTCACGCTTTGTAGCTTTTGTTCTTCCATTTTTGGATCAGTCAATGATTCGGTAGGAATTTTAGCATGTGCACTCCTCTCATCCTTATCTCCAATCTGCCATTTATCCATATTCTTAGAGGAAATTGAATCTCCAAACCTTGGATCCATCTGCTTCTCTTGTACCCATTTAGCAGGTTCTAAAGAAAACCTTATAAAGGATTTATATGAATCTGAAGACACCACAGGTTTCTTACTACCTCCTATTTTTGTTGCTTCTTTTTGGATCAATGTGTCTACTTTGACACATTCCTCATTTCCCTTAACTAACTTCTTGTCAGTATCAAAGCATTTAGTATAAGAATTTTCATCTACAAAAATCTTGTATGCATCATCATGTTTAGTCACACCATTTGCCACTGGCTCCACTAAAGCAGTTGCAACCTCTGCAACACATGCAGACATAGCTTTCCTGACAAAGCATAGGGATTTGAATGAGAAAACAAGTTATTTAAAGTCTTTTTTATTGGTAGTGGTAGTCATTTTTTGTTATATATAACATATTTCTAACAAATGAACAACTTCCCAGAGGAACTAGTTCTAATTCTGAGATAACACTTACAGTCTAAACTTAATTGTCACCTTGCAGACCAGTAATTAACCATTTCTTTTAATTCGGGTTTTCTTTAGTTTCCATAACAACTCTGTCGAACCAAAGCACATAAGGTCCTTTAATGATGCATTTCTATACTAGTTTTCATACAAAACAAGTTTATAAACATAAAGTTCAAGAAAAATAATGTACTTGGACTAAATCCTTCCTCTAGAATTTTTCAGAACTCATCTATTTTTCCTTTCTCAAAATATTCTCTTTGCAAAACCAATCATGACATTAATAAGCCTACTCTAAATAATAATAATAGGAAATAAGAAGAAAAAATAATGTAACTGTAATGCAAGGTTTGTATTCCAAAGATATCTAATTTGTACAAAAAATAAGCATTCTATTAGAGACCGTTGTGTCGGGAATATGACCCTATAGATTTATGAAACAATAGTGTAATGTGGTCAGAGCACACACAGTGCACATCCACTCCTGGGGTACACATACACAATAGGTCCAGAACTAGGTGCATATGAGGTGTCCCAAGGTGTGGGACAACATACCCAGCCTGGGGGTGCACACATCTGAAATCCCTCAACCAGATTTGGTTTGTGCCCCCTCAATAGGATTTGGGGTATGTTACTTATTATGGGGGCATTCCCATTCGAACATTGAGTCAAAACAAGATTTTATGGGGGAAGTTCACCACTTTAATAAGGATCTACATGTTACAGATCCTTACTCGCATATCACTAACACAGATCCTCTACAGAAATGACTTCTAGTGTCTAATCTCAGAGTAATCTGCACATGAAACAACCTTGTTGAAAGTGCAATAACAATTGGGACTCTGAGCTTTAGATTCTCAGTTTCTAACCACCAAAAAAACATACAAGGAATGGCTCTGCCCCCATCCATCAATAGGGAGAAACAAATGATAGTTTTTTAGAATAGCTCACTGCTTGGGTTCCTTGCTTGTAATCTTAAGGTCAATGCCATACACTAGAAAACAAATATTCCCTCCAGGCTCCCAGATGTGCAACCACAACACTTCAATGTCTCCCAGATTGCAAATGGATTTATGAACAGAGAAGGTAGGATAGTCTTGCACTCTTATTAAACACCAAAACTAAAATTTATTGTTTCTTCCAGTCAGGCACAAGTATCAATGTTTCTCTTAACATATATTTTATTTAACTGTGACTCATCCAATACTATCAATGTTTAGATTCTAGCAATGGTTGTCCAAACCACTTTATTAAACACAAACCCAATGCATGGTAGTAGATGCTCACCAGGAATTTAGTTAACAATTTAAGTGTAAGTAGCATTGAACAATGGGTACACATATTCCATTAAATTGACCATGTCTAGTGACCCAATCAAATATGCAATTTGAGTTATGGGAGGCTCAACAATTTTCCCAAGGTATATATCACGCTAAAAGTGAAGCACTTCCTGGAGACCCAAATAGGAAAACCAGCTTTGAATGGTTGCTAAGTCTTTATTCTTTTACATTTGAAAAGTTGCAATGCAGCTCATGGATATCAGAGCCAGTCAACAACTTACAAAGCCAGTCCTATTCTGCATCATGGCCCCTATAGTTGGATATGAAATTGGGGACCATCCAAAAAAAAAAGTTAAATTAAATTAATTAATTATCATATATTTCACATTTTAGTTTTAAAAATTGTATTTCTAATTTTAGTTATATATAAGTGACACGTCAACCAAGTTATGGTCCAATGGTTGAGATGGGGTCACACCATGCTAAAGACCTAGGATCAAACCTTGATGGGTGCCTTTTTCGAAATGTATTGCCTTAGTTTGATAGGGATCTCCACATTTTTTATTTGTAACAATATAAAAAGAGAGGATGAAAGGCATTGACATAAAAACAGGACAGAAAAATGCACAAGGGGAGCAATGCTAAGAAATGAAACTAAATTAAACCATAAGAAATAAAAAATGTATATAATTCTTTCCCATTTATTAAGTTTCATTATTTTTATTTTTCAATAGTGATGGGGAACAATAACACAAATTCTTAATGACAGGAAAAAAAATGGAAATCAGAGAGTTGACATAAAGAAAACAAAAACAATGGGGTGGCAGGTGCTGGGAGGGGGTGGGAAGGGACCCTGAGGGAAATTGTGAACTTCATTATGTTTGGGGGTTAGACATATCCACTAACAACAAAGCTGAAGTTATGGTTCTGTAACAAGGTTTTCTTATCCTTAAGGTAAATATTTTTACAAATCTTATCGCAATCTAGGACTCCACTATCATAATTCACTAGATGCAAAATAGCTCAGCTTCACAAGACTCCAATATATGTAGACTCATCCTTAAAATACAAGGTGTGGAAAAAAATTTCAGTTCTATACAGTTTTTTCAAGTGCTTCAATCATTGAATAGCCAGGCATCCTCTGGAAAACATAAAAACCTTGTTAAATTGTGGTATGTTGTCTCAAAATGGGGGGTCCCCTCTCTATTTCACCACCCTTGAAATGATTCTATCAAACTTTGGAAGAGGCATGCAATACAATCTGATGGGAAAGTGGCATTAGGATTTAAATCCAATGCAATGGGAAATAATTCTAGCCTCCCCCATCATACCCCTTTCTAATTCCAAAAGTATGGCAGACTTGGGGACGATAGTTCAGCCCAAAGCCAAGGCAGTGAATGCAGCAGAATCCCAGTAAGAAGAACACGTTGAATTGAGGGACTGGTTCAAATTCTTCATGGAATATGAGGGCCAACCCACTAGCTTTCTTGAGAGAACTTCTCATATTGATGAGTACTTATGAGTAATTATATGTAAAATTAGGAGTTCATTAGATGTGCTACATCATCTTCCATTGGATACCTCATTATCCACTATCTCTTCTAGATGTTTCTTAACTACCACATCCTAGATGATGTTACGTCATCTCTTGTCTCATTTTCCATATCCACCAACAATTCCATTGACTAGGTACTTAGCCAAAGGTAGAATGAAAAAGCTTAATCTTTTTTCAATATCCACAGTCAATATTTATTCAATGAACCTAGAAATAGCAGCTTGTTTATGAATAAAAACATGATGTTGGTTTTGAATCATCTTTGGTTTGTCCGAATATTTGTCTCTCTATCTATTTTCCATATCAATGATATAAATGCATAGTTACACTAGTGGTGATGTCAAAACTTTGCTCCCATGCCAACCATGGAGAAACAAAGTAGGGTTATTAATAATTTATCCTGTAAGGGTTGCTTATATTAGATTTACATTTTATATTGTCTTGATCTTATTAATTTAAATTATTGTAATATTCCCATATCAGTGGTCTTGGTCTTCGTAGTTATCTCTTATTCATTTAAAATTGCACTCATTACAACACCTAAGCATAGTCTCTTAATTGGTTTTGAACTCTAGACATCGTACAAAGTTGCATTAGTTTGAACCACATGCTTGCTTTGTTCAGACAATGTACATGGTTTATTTTGGCTCTTTCTACACTTGTTTTTGTCCAAACAAAATTTTGAAGGGAACCCCTCGTGAAACCACATAAATTCTACAGCAATCTGTATGGTGGGATCCTCCATAGCGGTGTAATAGGGGCCAATGGGGCCATTGGAGTTAAAAATAGGATGAGTATAGAGGCAATTTAATGTAATGTGGACTAGTTCCACAAGATTATTATTAGATGAGGCCCATTAGGTAGTTAGCATTGAACAAATGTAATGTAGCCTCATTAAAGAAATCCCACTAAGTAGTTAGAAATTGGTTATAGTTAGACATTCCTACCTAGCAATAGATAAGGATGGACTTCCTCCCTGTCAATCATGCATGGTTTTATTATATTGGTGCCTAGCTCAGTGGGAGGTTGCTCCCTCAAAGAGGAAAGTATTAAGGATTTCTAAATTGTAATATATCATAAATAGCAACTTGTTTATGAATACAAGTGTTAAGGATTTCTAATATATTGTTTGTGATTGAATTTTAGGGGTTAAGTATCATAATGAGTGGTATCATAACACTTTCTTGGGCAAAGGAGAAGTGTTTTTCTCTTTTTTGCAAATTTTCTTGACGCAGGTTTTTTCTTTCCCTATTAATCAAATCATAGTGGCACCAGAGTGCCATTTTAAGTAGAGTGGCAAAACCATTTCCAAATTCAGATTATACTAACGATTATGAGAAGTTACACCGATTTCAAGTTGGGGCCTCAAAACCCTCGTAAGAAATTCTTGCAACGTGATTATCTATCTATTTATGAACTAGATCGAAACAAGATCAACACATTAGACACATAGTGGTTGTCCCATTTCTAGATTGGGGTCAAGATAGAAATCAAAAGAAGTGTCGTAAAATTTATAGAAATTTCAAGTTGGGGCCTCAAAACCCTTGCAAGAAATTCTTGCAACACAATTATGATATTATCTTTATATTTATGATCCAAATTGCGACAAGACCAATCCCATTAGAAGAAAAGTGGCATGCCATTTCTATATTTGGGATCATAATAGTGATTCTGACCAATCATTAAGGCATATATAGGTTTTAGGTGGAAGAAGCCTATCCTATAAGTTTTCTTGAATTTTATATGGAAAATGAAGACATTACAAGAAGCAGTTACTTTTAATTGGAGGAATTTCTAAGACAAAACCACATTACACAAACATTGAATTTGACCTACACAACTACTACTTCCAGATAACCAAGTAGAAAAATTGTAAAAAGCATGTGAATCAATCCAAAGGTTGGAATGTTGGTAACATAAAGGTGTGTATACAAGATAAGTATTTGGTTGGTGTGATTTAGAGGAGGCTTGCAAGAAATGGTATGTGGTCAACTGTCATTTTTGGGAAGACAACTACTTCCAGCTTCTCTTTAACACATATACCCTTTCACATGAATACAACATCATCGATGGAAAATATGTGACAATAATGCCTACCAGTTTCCAATAAGATTCTTACACAATGGTACTATTACCTCCAAGGCCACTCTTTTACGGTCGTATGAAGGATATTTTTGCTATGGATGGTTCTATTTATTTGGATCCACATCACTGAGGTAGATATTTGGAGAACAACACTCATCCATTTGTCAAGCTTAGTTGTCATCAATCGGGAGTCAACATGAGCACCTAGATATTGTACCCAAGTTTATGGACGATCCTTTTGGAGTCAAAGTTACAAAACCAAACGAATGGTCGAACCGGACAGGAACCAGGAAAAAATCGGATCACAAAACCGGTCCACCAAAAATACATAAAATATTCAAATAGTTGAACTAATACCCTTGTTGATGGAGCTGTCAATAAGTATTTTTCACCAATACACCAAACTGACTTTGTATCAATATCTTCCAATGGATTTAATGATACCTTTCTCAGTGTCAAGTGAAGAACCTCCCCTTGGTGAAACTAATTTAAGGGTAAACCTCTTACAATGGACATCAAATTGTGTAGGTGGTTAGGATTGAAAATAAGATTGGACGTGGATAATTTATGCCCAAGGTGGCGAAGAGACAATATTTGTGCTCTAAGGAGAAAGAGCATGTGGAATATATCAAAATAATGGCTAGGAGCAATCAGATTTGAGTCATCATTGCAAGAAAGGTACACATGGTACAACTTCAAAGTCATTATGTGATTGTACATATAATCGTATAGGGTTCCTTTGGATCATGATATTGAAACATGAGGTGATGGGATATTTCAAATTTTATTCATTTTAGAAAGATCACATGATGAAGATAGCTTCTCATAAGCACAAAATGAAAATGGTGAATGTTCATGCAAATGGGAAAGGAAAGGGTGAATTCTCCTTTCCATTACACAAAGTAAGTTGCAGGCTCTAATTTCACTTTGATTTAAACCAATGGCATCCAAATGAAATCATTTCACCCCTTTGACTACCTTCTGGCATGTTCCCACATACACTCCATGGTGAAATATGGAATTGAGTAATAATTATCTAGTTCATATATGAAATACTTATAGTATATTAAGTTATTAACATGAACTGACAACAAAATGTGCACACGCCAACATGACTGCTGACACAAAACATAGCCTAATTCTTTTGAATTTTACTACAAAATGAAAAAAATGGTTCTTGATTAAAAACCATGAAGCAATAGGCCAAGGAATCTAGGAATAAGTAAATATGGCATAGATAACATGATATATCAGGAACATCCTCACTTCACTGCCATTTTTTACTTTGTTTCTTTCATCTCTTTGAATATATATCTTAAAATACAAAGAAGCAACAAAGATACATATCCAATGTCGATGATATAGCCATGCACTTTAAAACCTATTTTTCAGATATTTTACATAAAACATAATATAAAATGCAGTAAATTCTAGTTCAGAAACTTACAGAGTAACATCAATAGCATTGCGCACAGAAAATCAACAAGCACGACAAAGTGGGGTTCCTCCTTTGGAAATTGTACCTTTGTCAATCCTCTCTTGAAAGGTAACATGACCACTTAACTTTCTTCAACACCCTCGAATGCCTTGGCTAAATCTCTTTAAATGTATCATTAGAACAAGTGGTTCCTTGCTTATAAGATATTGTGTAGTTGCTTCCTGTATTATGCCATTCACTTCAGGTTCTTTTTTCTTTGATTTTCTTTTCTCCATTCTATTATGTCCTTTCCAAGTTGACCTAAATTTTTGGGGTTGTGTTGCCACCTTTCACACACCTGGGTTACGTAGCAGAAATATTCAAGCCACTCGGTGTGTCCTTGGGAGCAAGTCTCGAGTCAAGGCTGTCACCTTTTTTTTGACTCCTCTGTTTAGGCTCAACTCCTAATGAAGCCAAGGGGGGTAGACCCTATTAAGTTACTAAGGCGAAATTATTTAGTATGATGATGGTATTAAAGAGTAATTTTTTTAGGAGTTTTGATTTTAACAATTGTAAACATAACATGATGAGATAACCATAAGTAACCACGAAAATGACACCCAATCACATATAGATTGAAAGAAATAAACAGTTGACCAGTGCCTTGAAAATGGAGTCGAAAAAAAATTAAGAGTGCTTGCAAATACTGGAATGAATGTTGTGCAATTGTATCTTGGTTAATTAATGTAAGAAGATGAGTAATTTAACTTAGGCAAGGGGGACTCCAGATATACCCAGGGGGTATTGAACCATGTCCAAAACTAAACCATGACGGCTACCTGCAAGGAATATGTGGGATGAATGGACTCTCTGAGGTTATTGCTAATAATGCACCCAAAGGTGTAATAGAGATCGGCGCCCTGAGGTCACTTTTCAGGAGTTCCCACTTCCTTTGGGTATTTTGCCACCATAATGGTTTGATTGAGGAGTTGGATTTTCGCCTGATGGTTTGTCAATTTGGGGAGAGTGAATCCTAATTATTCTAGTCACTCAAGTGATTTTGATGCAGCTTGACTGATCAGATGAACCGCAGCCAAGTACAGAGCATACACACTGGAGTCTTCATTATTTTTAGTAAATTTTAAGATAGGTGTTCTTGTTAAAAAGAAAACCCTCGAGGAGCCTCTTTCGATCCAAGTGGATCTCAATCGGGGAATCAAGGAGGGGTTAATTTTATTATGGCTAACAAAACAATTGATAAAAAAGGAATCAAATATACACAATGCCGATTTTCTAATTAGTCCTACCACGCATCTCTTTCCCCTTGCGGGTCAATCGAGAAGTCATGGGGTGAGTAGTATGATTACTTTTGAAATTAAAATATGGAATAATGAAAAATTATATCAAAGTATACAACCCTACATGTCAGTACTAAACTAGAGCATAAAAAAGGGAAAAAATCAAAAAAGTGAAACAAACGCAGATCCCCCCTGGGGGGATGGGGAGCGGGCTTGAAAGAGCCTACTCAAAAAAAAGATTTTATTTTATTATTATTGGTTACAATATCAGAAAACTGAAATATCAGAAACCTCTTGGTCCTTATATGGGATGAAACCAATATCTTACAACTCTCCAAAAATTTTAAATTTTAGTGAAAGGGGAGACCCCTTGGGGTTTTTGAACGCTCCCGAGGCCACTTTAAAATAGAAGCTTCTTTTATTTTCTTCTACACCTTCTAAAAACCAAAAATAATGTTAGAATAAAATATTCCCAAAATCACTTTAAGAGTATGTTGGGCTACCTGGGCAGACCCGGGTTTTACCTTTAACTTCGCACCAACAAAAGACCCACAGTGTTGGCCCTTTCGGCAGCAGCCTGCGAACATGCTACAGTCTCACTCAAAATAGCTATGGGGTGCCGCATAATTAGGTTTCTACAAGAAGAAGAGAGAATTTTACTGTACCTTTAGTCTTTAACTATTAATAATCACTTAACACAATGCTTCTATTATCAAATATGTAGCTTCGCAGTTAGATAAACAAACAGTTACTTGCACAGCCCCTATCTGGGAATTCACAGTGAAGCTAGTTATTAACAGCAATCTTAATTTATCAGTTATTTACTTAGTAGTGCATAAAATATAATAACAAATCAACACAAATGAACCACAACACCAGATGTAACGTGGTTCACCCCCAGTGTAGGGGTTACGTCCACAGAACTGCGTTTTATTCAACTCTTTACAACTAAAACAACAGTTCTGATCTGCGCACTCAGTTGTAGATCCTTTCAATCCTCAAATCCGTGCACATAGCAGTAGGCCTCTACGCACACAGCTGCAGATATTCCTTTTCACCAAAAACCCCTCTGCGCACACAGCTGCAGAGGTCGTCCACGTACACAGCTGGGACTTAACCTTCTTACAAAAAACCTTATACAATCTCTTATCTTCACATTACAAAAGCTTCGTAAGATAATCATTAAATACCTAACCCTACTTCTTTACATAAGTGCCTATTTATATAGCGCACTGTTACAAAACCATGGACTTAAACCATGGGCGCCCAAAACCCTAACCCTGGATTTACACCAAGGGTTAATTATGAAAAGGGGTTTCGACACACCCGCGACACCCCTAAGACTATTTTTAGGTCGTAACTCTGCTTACACTTCCACAAAAACCGTGGAGTTACCAAAGCTAAGGACCCTTAGGGTCAGAGCCCCAACAGAGTACCTTTGGATCAACCTACCTTAACTCAAAAAAGATTAAGTTAAAACTAGCTAAACAGGTGAAAAAGGAACCAAGGAAAGCAAGCTTTCCTTGGGATATTGGATTTTTGTTTTTGAAGCCAATGAAATATGCACTGGTTACTGGATTTAATCTTTTTAAAACATAAAAGGAAATCTCAAGCATGCAACCTACTGATTTTCTTTAACTTGCCATGCAAAACGGATGATTTCCTTATGCTAGATCTAGAATGCTTAATGATGCTTTTCAGAATTGAGATCTAGACTATGAGCTTTGAAATAGCATATCTATGTAAATTTTACTTTGATATAACAGATCCAAATGATAACAAAGCTTTTGAACACAGTAAACAGGTAAGAAAATTGAATTTTTAAAGAAAAGAGAAGAAGAGGAGAGAAGGTCGGCTCGTTGCTTGAATGGAACAAGCTGAAAGGAGGCCCTTTTGTAGAGCACTGAGGGATAGAGTCTTGAGCTTATTGGATAAGGAATGGCATCAATCTTGATTCACACCTTTGTCCAATCAGGAACCTACAACTAGATAACACAAGCATGCACAACACCTCGTGAGATCTGGATATAGATGTATAAAGCAGCAAAAAGGAAAGATCATGCAAAAATAATCTTATTTAAGCATATAACTGAAATTCTTGAGCATACATAATATGGATAAACAAGAGCAAGTAATCTAACTTACCTAGTTTACACCCTTACTTGATTCAACCGAATCCTTGAAGCCAGAAAACAAAAGTAGCACAGAAATTGGAAAGAAATTGCAGTTACCACATTAGTAGCATTACGCTAGGAATCCACACAAACACATGCACTACACGGTATAGCCTCCAAAGCTTCTTTATTCACAATAAAAATATAGCAGTATTACAATGAAAACAACTCCTCAATCCAACTCGAACTAGCTTGGAAGAGGTAGCGTGAGCTTTATTTATACAAAAAATAGGAGATCCAGCCCAGTGGGGGCGCAAATCCCAAGGAGACAGACCACTGCAGCTAAGGGAGATTCAATCAATGCTGATCTGAAGCCGAATTGAGCCTACTTGTCAATCGGGGGGCTGATTGAGCTAACACATCAACCCACAAACTGACACATCAATCCACAAGGATTCCAGGAGAGCCCACACATGTGGAGGAGAGAGAGAGGGCGTAATTCCCCATAAAGGATGTTGAAGATCAACTTTGGATCTGTCCAAATCATCTCCTTCAGTCAAGGATTTGTCAGATCCAGTCAATCTAGTTCAGATCTGACTGATTTCAATCAAAACGGCTGACAATCCACTGATCTAGGATTTTTTATTTGCTCCATTATTCATCAATTTATTAATTAAAATAATCAATAATTGATTTTTTGGGGTTTTTTGACCTGAGTGATGGAAAATCACTCAAAACCTGAAAAAAGTGGGTCCATGGGTTTACATGGTGCTCTTAGCTTGAAAATGAGCACCTACATGACTGAAACTAATTATTTGGCCCACTTTTATTACAAAACTAACTTTTCCAATTAAACTATTAAAAAATAGCCTAAGTTTTGGAAAAATTAAATTTTAATTAAAAAACACTGAAAAAATTAAAAAATTAAAAAATTGAAAAAACCTAGAGGGACTTAGACATGTTCATATGACTTGACCATGATGCCTAGGATGTTTATACATTGACACATAGACTCTAATAACCTCAATAGGCCTAAATGTCAAGCCGACCACCCCAACTTTGGAGGTATGGAGTGAAAAAACTCGGAAATTATCAGTCGTTTATTCAACAATGAATAATAGCCAAGGGAAAAAACACCCTAGGCTGATTGGATTGACAAATAAATTCTAAGATACCAAGTCTTTTACAAACACTATCATTCTATAACATTTATTACAACTCCCTCACGGGGGTATAAACATGTGATATAGTACAACAAAGTTTTTCAGAAGCAAGACTAAAGGTCTTCTGAAGTCCAAACAAGTTATCCTTGTCCGGTTCACCAGTCTCACTTGATAAAAAACCACTAAGTACAACTTAGGTGGTAACAGGTTGAAAATCACATTCTCCAAAAATTTCTGAACTCCCATCACCCTCTACCACTGAGCTTGTGGAAGCAGGCCTTTCATCTAGATTCATCCCATGAATTTCTGGACTGTATTCAGCCCCACAAATCCCTAAAACATTTTTTTTAGAGTAACCATATGCTTGATTGCATAGATCCCCTTGAACATAAGAATCATTTATTTTATATCATAAGAAACACTCACAGGGACAGTGTCTTTCCTTGCAGATACCCTTCTCATTTCATGGTCCCCATGGTTAGAAGGTTGACCATTTTGTAAATCATTTAAACTAGACAAAACCTCAGTCTGTTGACATTCAGTTTCATTCTCACACTAATCACTGTATCTAACCTTCTCATAAACTCCATTGCATGTTCTTCTCTCACCAAAACACCTTGTCGAAGTGCAATCATCAAAATCTATATCTCTTACGTTCTCAAGTAATTCAGGCTTGTCTCCATTTTGGAATACCACTTGTTTCTCACGCATTGACAATGCATATGAAATATTCAACACTGATCCTGCAACCAACCTGCTGCTAATTCTCATGCCACTCTCTTCTTTTGTTGTCCTATTTTCAATATTATCAGAACTTTTAACAAGATTAGAAGCACATTTCTCACATTTACATGCATTTTGTCCACTAAGGATCTCTGACCTTGTGAAATCATCCAAGCAACCATCAACTAACATTGGAAAACTGTGGCATCGATATATTCCTCTTGTATTTCAGTAGGCACATAGATACCCATATCCAACAAACAATATGTTGGTTGTGGAGCTTAATCTTCTAGATCCAGAGATATTGCTCAGTTGTGTTTGTACCCCAGAAGTACTATACACATGTTCCCCCACTTTGGTGTTCAAGGATTTGGAGGAAGAGATTTATATGCTGTAGCCACAAGGGTATGAGGTCAAAGGGAAGGACAATTTGGTTTGCAGGTTGAAGAAGAGCTTGTATGGCCTGAAGCAAGTTCCAAGACAGTGGTATTTAAAATTTGATAAGTTTATGACAGAACAAGGTTATGATAGATGTCATTCTGACCACTGTGTTTATTTCAAGAGGTTAGATAACGGAAGATACATTATATTGTTATTGTATGTGGATGGCATGCTTGTTGCAGGGTCTAACCTGCAGGATATAAATGTGCTCAAAATAAAGCTAGCTAAATCATTTGCGATGAAGGATTTGGGTGTTGCAAAGCAAATCCTTAGTATGATAATGACAAGAGATAGGAAAAATAGCAAATTGACATTGTCTCAAGGTGAGTACATAGAAAAGGTGTTGCTGAGGTTTAGAATGCAGAATGAAAAACCAATTAGTACACCTTTATCCATCCATTTCAAACTAAGTAAGGAGTTGTGTCCAGAGACACGGGAAGAGATAGATTACATGTCCAGGATTCCCTATTCATCAGCGGTTGGAAGCTTAATGTATGCCATGGTGTGCACAAGACCAAATATTGCACATGCTGTGGGAGTTGTGAGCAGGTATATGAATAATCCAAGTAAAGAGCATTAGAAGGAAGTATAATGGATTCTCAGGTATTTGAGAGGTACCACTTCTCATGCATTATGTTTTGGAGGTTCAGACACTGTTCTAAAGGGATATGTTGATGCAAATATGGCTGGTGATAGCTGGAGGAGCACCACAGGGTATGTGTTTACTATGGTTGGAACAGTAGTAAGTTGGATTTCAAAACTGCAACAGGTTGTTGCACTTTAACCAAAACCAGCAGAGTATGTTGTTGCTACATAGGCTAGTAAGGAGATGATTTGGTTGCATAGGTTCATTGAGGAATTGGGTAAGAAGCAGGAGAATAGCAGGTTGTACAGTGACAACTAGAGTGCTATTCATCTTGCAAATAAATAAGCCTTTCATTCTAACACTAAACATATATATCTCAAGTACCACTTCATAAGATATGTTCTAGATGAAGAACTGTTAAAACTGGAAAAGATACATACTAGCCAGAATCCTACACACATGTTGAGAAAGGGAGTAACCAGAGAGAAACTGAGTTCATGGTATGTTTTTCTTGGCCTTCAAGCATGAAGGTGAAAATAAGAAATTTTCCAACTCCAAGGTCCAGAGCATAGTCCAGCAAGTGCAGCAGTGGTGGAGTTGTCGTGATCAGTCTCCAACTGGGAGATTATTAGTTGTGGAGCTTAATATTCCATATCCAGAGATATTATTTAGTTTTGTTTGTACCGTAGTTGTATTGTACACTTGTTCCCCCACTTTCAGGTTCGAGGGTGGAGCCCCCGAGAAAAATGTTTGGGATGTTTGTTGGATAACTGTTTTGCAGACCCATGGTATTGGGTTAACCGTAGTATTTTCCCATGGTATTTCCCCTATAAAAGAAAAGCATTGTAATACGGTTGTGTATGGTATTGTATTGTATTGTAAAAAATCTATGTGATTGTGTGAGAGAGACAATGAGAGTGTGAAGAGGAAGTGCAGCAGTATTGCTGTAGGTTGTATCCATTCATCTTTCTGAACGGTAATAAAAGGACTGGAAATTTATGTGTGGGCGTAGCCCATCATTGTTGGTTTATTGGTCAATACTGAGAGGGGGGGTGAATCAGTATTGTTATCTTTTTACTATTTTAACCACTTTTAAATTTATCATTAGACACACATAACAACAAGAATACACAGAACCTAATTTTAACATGGAATCCCAATAGGGTAAACCACCAATACGTCCTATTACTGCAAAATGTTATTTACAAATAGTTTTGCCTGCTGCTATAGACAAGGATGGTATTACACCCTGTTTACCAATACCAATTCGAAGGAGGCTAAGACCCCCTAGTTTATCAGCTTTGACTGAAAGGATTCTACCGCACCCTATTTACCAATGCCAATTTGAAGGAGGATACAACCCCCTAGTTTATCAGCTACTACTGAAAGGATGCTACGACATCTTATTTACCAATGCCAATTGGAAGGAGGCTATGACCCCCTAGTTTATCAGTCACTACTGAAAGGATGATATGACCCCCTGTTTACCAATGCCAATTGGAAGGACGCTACGACCCCCTGGTTTATCAGCTACTACTGAAAGGATGCTACAACATCATGCATGCATGTTTCCTGCCCTAGTGTCTCCTTGCCTCCCTAATATGTTTTATGTAATATGTTAGATTTATTTTTCCCTCCATTCTCTGTCACACTCACTAGTCTTTGTCTTATGCTATGGCTACATCGATCTAGATGACAAAGACACCTTCTCTCACTCATACTTCTGCGTATAAGTATCTTCATGTTTCCTATGGACGCATCACAATCATGCCCTTTCAAATTTGATTGTCACACCTTTTCAACAATCTGTGACTAAGGATTTTTAATTAAATAGCTAATTAAAAAATTCATGATCACTTCTGATCTATGATCTCCCTTCTTCTCTGATTTTAGGATTCTTCAAACCAATGCATGTGGAATTCCTCTCCCGCATCAGCAGGAATTCTCTATCTTCAGACCTTCGGGGTTCTCTTTTTCTCATTCCTGTGGGCTTCTTTTATTCCTCTGTGATCTCTATGCGAGCTATCTCTATTGCAGGCTCATCTGTACATGTTTCTCTCACAAAACATGGTCTTCTCCTTCAATTTATGATTTTCTTGTTGGACATTCTTCTTTACCATTTATGGATGCACCTCAGAATTCGTTTCCGCAGCTTGGAAACCATTTCCACACCTGTGTCCAACATTTGCAGGTTCTTCCACACTACCAAACTTCTTTCTGTAGAATCAACTTCTTGATCCAATCAGAGTCGTTGACCTTATCTCTAATTCAATATGGACCGTCGATCTAACCATCGATTTCAGCCTCAAAATTGCCTTTCCACACCAAGATTTCCTCATCAACGATTCCCCACTGTTGATCTTCGTCAATCATTTTCCTGACTGTCAATATCTAGATTGTGGGATGTGGGATGTGGGATGTCAACTTTCTTCTTTTTCCTTTCAGAAAACTCCTTTCTGAAAGCTTCTTTCTGCATGCTCCTTTCCATAAGCTCCTTTCTGCAAGCTTCTTTCAACAATTTTCCTTTCGCACCGTCGATCTGTTTTAGCGGAACTAACTTTATCCGTTCAATATTTCTAGATTGCGGGATGCAGGATGCAATATGCAGGATGTGGAAACGTAGCATTTTGGCTTTCCACAAGCTCCTTTCCACAATTTTTCTTCTGCATCATCGATCTTTTGTGGAGTCTTTCCTTACCATTGATCTTGCATATTGTGGGATGCAGAATCACACTTACCTATTTTTGACTTCCAAAATTTTCTTCTGGAACTTTGTTTCTGCATTTTCCTGGACCATTGATTACCTTGTGGATTTACCCCTAACCATCCGATCTTGATATTTTACGAAACTTAGGATTTTTCACCTATCTTTTGTGGGATGCTTCCTAACCGTTGGATCTTGTGCGGGATGCTTCCTAACTGTTCATTATAGAACTAATGTGGATCTGCATTATTTCTTTTCAGATTATACAAAATTTAATCCTCATTCATTGGATCTCATGCAGCTAACTATGCCACCTCATCATCGTGCCATTTTTTCTTTACTTTGACTTATGCCGCGTTAACTTTTCCATGGTATCTTTTGCTTATCCTTTGTACTTAATAAGAAACTTTTCCATCACTATCTTAGTCTTTCACCATCATTAGGACACCATCATATTCCATGTCATCATATGTGTCATGCCACATCCTCAACTATGCCATGCGATGCCATCATATGTGTCATGCCACATCCTCGACTATTCCATGCCATGCCATCACTACCTTAGTCTTTCACTGAGTTTGTCCTGCCATCATATCCACTGGTTATTCCTTTGTCATTCATGAACACCTTTGACATCAATGACAACTATATACTCAAATCTTCCAACAATCATTTGGGTGAACCACGTTATATATGTGTCTCTCTGTAGTGTGTTTAATGTGTTTTGAATCGTGTTTAATGATTTAACTGTATATCTATTATTGCTCTGCGGTCTTGTTTTCTAACACAATCTCCACCATTTTCATCATACAAAAATTTCTCAGATTCAACCTCTTCTCATCCTTCTTTCTGAACAACAGATATATCATCCTCATCAAACATTTCCCAAAACCATAAAAAGTCTGAGGGTCCATAACCAATGAGGCATTGGCATCTAACTATTTTTCTAAGGCATCATTGGTATCCACCTAAACCAACTCTCAAGACTTGCTAGTTACCTCCAGGTCGTTACCAAATACAGAATCCATTTCTTTGTAAGGAAGTAACAATACCTATGAATCCCCAACCAGAGGAAGAGGACACTCTGTTTGAGAGCCATTGGGCTGACTTAAATCAGATTCACGAATGGAATTTTCTACATAATGTTTTTCAACTTGATGCACATTTTCCAATGTATCAAAAGGACCTTGTCCTTGACATAAAATATCCTCAGATCCAGTTGTGGATAGAATATAATCCATCCATCTAGTATATTTTTGTGAAACAAATGCATTCCATCTTGTATCTTCTTGTGGACCAGATTCATTCCAATCAGTATCTTCATTCAAAGCAGGTCCATATGCAACTTTTCCTTCCAATGGAGAGTGCTCATTTGCAACTTTTTCTTTTGTTTCAGTAGTTCTGTTATGCACAATAGCTAGAGAGGTCTCCAGAGAAGGTATATCTACCTATGCCTCTGATTTAATCTGTAGGTATTCTCTATGCCTCCCCTGTCCATATCCTATATCGCTACTTCTTACCTTATACTTCAATTGTGCTTTTGAAGATGATGGGGCTCTTTTTCAAGGAAATGAGACCTTATTTTCTCTTGGTATAGTTGGGATAGCCAGTGACAAATCTAGAAATGGATCATACACCACTGAATAATGATCACATTTACAGTAGTGAATAGTGCTACACAGTTGACCATCAAATACTCGATTCACCAATGTTGTTATTTTAGAATCACCATTCCCATGGTTTGAATTTTCATCTTTGGCGCCCTCGGTTACCTCATCATTTCCAGGATTCTCATCTAAATAATTTGTGTGGATAATGTATTTTGACTTGCTTACACTTAATTCTTCTATGTGTAACTTGTCCAGTAAACACCTCAACAACTCATGGATATCCTGCTGCTGATATCCCCTGAATAGAGAATCCTGGGCACAAATAGCTCTGAAAAGAACCTTGGGTCTGATGGCTACAACCCCTTTCATCCCCTTTTTAAATCCATTTTCATCTCCTTGCCCCAACCCATCTAAACGTGTTTATACATACAACTTCCTTAGAGACGAAGTTATTTGTCCTTCGAGAAGTTCTGCAGGTTTCATGAAATGGTCACGAAGCACATCCAATGTAAGAAAATTCTACATAAACAAATTGAAAAAACAAAAATCACCCCAATTCATAATACCTCTAACTATATGGTTGTTGCTCCTATTGCATATACCATCTATTTTATCTGAACTCTATGATGCAACTTTCCCGGTGAGCCCCAAAACTTCTTCCTCATCCCTAAACCCCAATATCATTATCAATCTGTGATTGATTTAGTAGTTTCTCCTGCACCAACTTAACGGCATGCATCTTCAAATTCTGATAAAAATCTTCACCTTCACCCTGTGGAACTATAGAACTATCTTGCTCAGTGGTTTGGCAAGGAAAACACCAGAAATGGAGCTTTTCATTGCATTGAAAAACATAAGGGTGGCGTGTATAGAGATAGTGCTTCCAAGCATGGCCATCAATATCCATTTCTTCTTCATCATTCCCACAACCCATATTGGCACAAGCCAAACAAACCGAAATGCTTCCTGATGAAAATTCCTTGGGAACCATCTTGTTTTTTCCAGGTTTACCTTTTCCTTCTTCCCTCCACCGCTCTTCAGACATACATGACACTGCAAAACTAATGACTTTGCAAACTAAGTGTTCATTTTCTCAAAGGGAAAGAAATGCAAAGTCATCATTTTAGTATTTCATTTAGTTGGCCTCAAGGGAAGAAATGGAAACAGATTCAAAATCAACGGTGCAAAGAGTAGAAAGCCTCATAATCATTAATCCTTACCTCTTGATCAACATAGATGAGAATCAATGAGTTGATATCACTAAGAAATGAGTTTTGTTTGTTCGATATCCTCCACCATTAAATTTTGATATGAAATTGAAAGGTATTGGCGTGATGTTTAGTGTCGGTGAGCATGGATTTGAAAAAATTATGCCCTCGTTGCCGAGGTATTTTTTTTCAAAATTATTGGCTCGTTTCTTGTGTAATTGATTTACCAAGACCTAACTTTCCATGAACAATTGTTTAGAATGGGGTTTAGAAAAGCGTTTACAAAAGGTACATGTATGAAGGTTTTTTTAGTGGGCAAGATCTTGTTTTTTTTAATTGGTAAGATCTTGTAGATGTTGTGAACACCAAAACATGGTAGAGTTTGTTTAATTTTTTACATGATTTTGGTTTGTTACAAATTAAGTATTTCAAGAATTTGTCACATGAACTAAGTATTTGTTATTTTTCTATTCAATAATTTCAATAGTTTATTCCACCTAATAAGTTTTATAAGTTGAATAGAACATTCCAAATCCTATTTGGTGTGATTGATGAGCTTGTTTGGATGTACAAGATAATGTTTTTTAGATCATTTTTTTTCGAGACAAGTTGGATATTGGACATTAATCCCATGATAAAGCACAATAAATAACTCCTTAATGTTGTTAACAAAATAAAATTAGCATAGTTTCACATGAGATATGACATTTTGTGACAATAGTGACTATAGTGACCATAGTGACCATAATGACCACATTGACTATGTATATTTCCCAACTATAGTGACAAATAGTTTGATGGAAAACTCCCAATCCAACTCTTAATGGTGTCTATGGCATAACTCCAAGGAATTAAACATCTAATACAAACTAAATTCTTAGGAATAAATCGTGGGATTCCCCTTAAACCTATATGGCTTTAACGTAAGGCAAAAATGTAAAATTTTGCATGAGGAAGCATTTGTGGTAGAGATTCAATGAGATACATATTAAAAATTATAAGCCTAACATTACATGGATATCCACATGCATAAACATAATAATTTCACAAACAAATCATATACATAATTTAAATAAGTTCTAGGGTGGTTATGTTTTGAATGAAATATTCCAATAAATTGTTGAAAGAGAGGTACGCACAACACAACCTTAGGAAATATTGCAATAATTATTCTCTCATTGAATTTGTCACCCCTAATTTGGGGAAATCACATCACAAGGATGGGGCTTCAAGTTCACACTCCAAGACGTATCTGTGGTAGTCTCCATAGTCTGAAAATGACAATATTCACAAGGTTGTACCCTCCTTTTGGTATCTCCTCTCTTACCCCCTTCAAATTTTGTTCTAATGAGTAATAATCCCCTCCATGAGGAATCCCCCTTTAATGCATAGTCAACTTTGGGATTTATGGCCTATATGCATATGTCCATCCCTTGGAGGTTTAAGTAGCAAGAATTCAAGGTCTTGAGGAGAGGAGTACATTTGGAAACTATCACAAAAGTTTGAAGACAATTTGGATATTAAAAGACATTGCAAGGGTAATTTGAATTTGCAATTTGGAGATTAAAAGATCTTCAAAATTTGAATGTAATGCAAAAAGTAAACAAGGATAAACATACACAGTCTCAAACTAGAAGGGTTGGGAACCAAACACTACAAGGATAATGTGATAATTATGTATTACATGTTTTAATTGAATGATGCATTGTAGGAGAAGAGTTTGCACTTGACTCTTGGTTGAGTCCCAATCAAGGTCAAGTAAACAAGAACCTCACCAAAGGCCTTTAATGACATGATTCCACTATTGTGGAAATGTATAATGGAAAAATTGAGAAATATAGAGAAGCACAAGTATAAGGATTAATGTATATTTAGGGGTGGGAATTGGCCTAATCTAAACCATGGTTTGGGGTCAAATTTAGGGATTAGACCGTAATTTTTTCTTTAAGGGTTCATGCACCATGTGTAAGGCCTGATGACAATGTATATCCCCTATGAAGGAATACTTTTCCTATTAAACATATATAGAACCCTTTTACAATTTAGTGCATGATAGAAACGAATGATAATGCCCTAACCATGGTCCATGCCTTTGTCAGTAACGAGTCTAAACCCATTCCTTTGTCATTCACAAGTGTTAAAACCTAGATCAATATCAAAATAACAAAAACAATTTCATGTTTAAGAAAAAAAAAGGGAGAGTTTCATTAAAATTTGTTTTTAGATTATGATCAAATTTATGAAAAATTGAAAATAACATATTACTAAAATTAGTAGCTCCAACTCTTTGATAGCCATAGGAGAGCACTTTCAAATTGTCTAGAGAAATGGGTATCTAAATTTAGCACATGCTTCTAACTTCTGAGGCTAACATGACATAGGTGATGCTTGGTAAATTTGGTAGATGATAAATTGTTGATGGTATGGAACCATTGAAGATGTTTAATGATGACCTATGTACGTAGGGAGGAAAGAATGTTTACTTATTATATGTGGATAGTATTAAATTGAGCACATAGATCTGTGGACAAACACACAAATCACAAGATAGATCACACAATTTACTCAGCAATTGAAGAATGAAACAGTGCAAAAATGGCTTGCAACTGTGAATTCTTCCATTAATCAAAAGTAATTGGATGAATAATTACAATGAATTACAATGGCGTAAATAGCCACAAGAAATTCGAATCCACATGTGTAAATTTGAATTGATTGGACTCTACGTGACTGTAGGTAACTAAGACCTTGTCTAAATCATTATCGGAGGACTCAATAGTTAGCTGACCTTGTCTAAACCATTATCGGAGTTCAACAGAGTTCTAAAACATAACTCAAGTGTCTAATTTAGTGTTAACTGAGGCTAACTAACTGTGGTAGGTGAGAAATGCACCTCTCCTGCATATAGCCATGCAAACCTAGTGCTAATTGAATGTAGAGGACTAGAACTGAATGTAACTAACTCCTAACTCAACTTGACTAGTCACTAACTAAACTCAACTGATGAAGGTTGGTGTCGGCACTCCTAGTGGATCCTAAATTTTAGGGATTGATATAGGAGGCTCCTAAACTAATGCATGCAAGTGCAGTTAATGGCAGTAGGCCTCAATTAGTGTTCCCCACACTTAGTAACTGGAATATATGCCCCAATTAGGTCAAGTGGACCCAATGGTGCTAGTGGCTAAAAATAGACTGGATGGACTCCTGATTTAGACATGACTCTTGATTTAGACATATGACCAAATTGGACAAGGGAGGATTAATAATCCTAACACCTGCCCTGAATGATAACTTGGAAAATCTGTGAGCCCTGGTAATTAAGACCATAGGTCACCCATTACATCAAGTAAAGTAAATTAATTTCTCAATACAAGGAGCTGGGGAAAAAACCACATGGGAAAACATCCCCCCCTCTAATTAAGCAGGTAGAATCAAGATCAATCTGGTTCTTCATTGCATAGGTATCCTGGGGCCTACCATGTCAACCTATCCATGATTATGTATGGAGGAATCTTCCTCTTTGGAAGAAGAATGATATGCTCAACTAAATCAGAAATATAGACAGCTGCCAGATGAAGACTTGTTGGCTATCATGGGAAGACCCAGGTTTACTATATTTAACCAACAACACCCCTAGCTCACTGGCCCTTTTGGAGACAGACCGCGAAGCGGCCTGAATTCTCACCCGAAGTGATTCTAATGGGTTGGCCAAGGACTCAAGCGTCTTGGACCAGGTTCTGTGGTATCTTTTCTTACGACTCCCAGCTCTTCTAGCTGTGAGGTCTTTTTCTCTGTACGTCGTGCGACTCCTCTGCTCACGTCACGCAATCTCTTTGTCTCGCAGCTCTTCTAGCCGCGAGATATTCCTTCTACTATCGTGCGGTCCCTTTCCTCATTGTGCACTTTCACTGGTTCACGATGACTCCAGTCTTATCGCATCGCCGCTCACCAGGCGACACGTAACTTCCTCCCAACGTTAAGCCCTTAACCTACAGTATCACGCACCGCAGCTCCTTTGTCGGTGCGGTATCGCCTTCTTGCGATACCCTACTCCTGTGGCTCAGCGCACTTAGCGTTGTTCGTGTCGACTTGCAAGACTCAAGATGACAGGCTGTTTAACACTACGACTAGTGACTGTTCAAGCAAAGTATAAATGAACCCACATACAACATGCCAGAGACTTCAACTTATGTTTATCCTTCTATATCGCTATAAACTGATTAACACATTCATTCATTAAACTGTAAACAAAGTCCATGAAATGACTGATAAATGCACAAGTAAATATAACACATAAGTCAATCACATAACACTCGATTTTAACGTGTTTCACCTCCAGGATGGAAGTTACATCCATAGAACTGTGTTTTATTATAGCTCAGGGGAAGGTAAAACACAGTTCTATTTCACCGCATATGCAGCTCGAGATCTTCTCTCTTAGATCTCTTTTTCTCTCTATATTTCTCTCCTACAATATACTCTTCCCTCTCTGTCGATCCCTACGGATTGTTACATGCATGCTCTCTAAGACAACTACTGGTTACAGTAAGATTGCTACTGCTAATAACAGAACTAGAGCTCAACTCTATTACAATACAAGATAACTGTGAGCTAACAGACTCAATGGCTAACTATATGTTATCTGACTAGCTGGATGGCCTAAAATGCCCAAAATTCCAACCTTTTACAATACAAAATACATCCCTTTATAGGCAGCCCGAAGGTATTTCCATTACAACACTGTGGGCCTATCCCAACAATAACCCAAACCCTAACTAGTGACAGTCGGCCATATCTGTACTTGAGGTAGCCACTTTCCGTCACACCACAGCTCTCTACAGTCTTCCATGCTTCCCAGTGCTGGTCATGGGTACTGTGCACCACTTCGCTTTTCTAACCTTCGTCTTCAATGCTTCAGCCTCGTTGCTCCTTTTCCTTTATGAGGGTCGCTGAGCCCTCCTGTCTTCACCGCTGCCTTCAATGCAGTGGGTGAGCTCTCTCTTCTCGGCCGCTCAGGTACCGTCATCTTCCTTGACTTCTCTATCTTAAAATTCATGGTTTCCGGCTCTGCTCTGTAGCCGGAAATGTGCTACGGCGTCGTAGCTCTATCTTATCTTCTCTCCGCCAAAAATGTCTGTCCGCTAAACTAGAATCTTCTTCTATAGTTACGGGACCCTGCTCCAACAGTCCCCTAACACTTACTTGTGGCTCACCCTCGAGCCACTACCAGCGGGCTTCTCCTACTGTAGCTTTGCCTTGGCTTCCTACGAAGCCTTATTAAACTTGTCTCGAAGTCCTGCAACTTCGTTCTGCATCGCTTCGACACGTTCCTGTGCCGAGTCAAGCATAGCTTGACTAATACTAGAGTCCTCTGCTACATCAATTTCATTTCTAGTAGCCGTGAACTCCGTAACTTTCTGTTCAACTGTATCAACTATCTCTGCGATTTTCTCTTGATATGGTTTAAGCAGGTCATTAATGTGTATCTCCTGCACTCTTAACCGTTGTGCTTCCTGCTGCAAGCGATTCATCTCCTTCGTCTTCCTCATCCTCTTAAGAGATGCTAAGCTCTTAATTTCTTCCCTCATTGCTATTGTAGTATTCTCTATCTGTTGAATACTTTGTTGTATGTCTACTTTCTGGGGAGGCGCATCTAACTCCGACCATGTGCTCGTCGCATCGGCTAGCACTAACAGTGCATCGTCTATGTGAGATTTCACCTGTGCGGAAGTGAGTCAGAAGGCCTCTATTCTTTCTTCCTTTTCTTCCTGGGGTGTGCCTGGTGGGCGAGCCTCAAGCTTGGCAATCTGCACTTTGTGTTCTTCTTCCCTCTTGGCTAGGTTTTCTTCTAGCTGGGCTACTGTTTCCTACAGAGCCTTTGCTTTGTCTGCAACTCTTCTTAGCTTCTGTGGGGTAGGCAACGCGAACTTGATGTTGCATTGGGGCAGTTCCAAGGTGATGCTCTGTAGAACTTGAGAGAGTTCCTGATCTCTTTCTTCATACTTTCTTAACTCACCCTCCTTTTTCTGATAGCTGGTGGCGAGTGTTGCATTCTTCTATTTCAGCTGCACATTTTGCTTGTAAGTCACAAGCTCTCTATTCTTGAGCTCGACGTTTAGTTGCTGCTAGATCATCTGCAATTGATCAATGTGAAACTCTGCGAGGTTAACCTCGACGGGTTTCCTGATCTCGATCGGGGCATCCGTCTCTTACACAGGGAATCGGATGCTCCCGGGTGGTATCGTGATTGTATTGATACGATCCGATGCTAAGGTTTCCTCGCGGGAAATTGGTTGTGTCAAAATTTCTCCTGCAGATGCCTTTACCGGTGGAATCTGTATCATAGCAGTCTTTTCAAAAATTATTTTTAAGTCCAGAAGCTGCTTTTCTACCGCACTCTGTAGCTTTTCCTGCGATGACTGTATCACGTCAAATGAGTCTTTCAGCGTGTCACACGTCCTTGTTGCGATGAGTTCATAATCATCATCTGTTAATGCGGTCTTTAGAGGTGGTTTCGTGACTTTGTGCTTTTTCTTCGCTTGTGTCTCTGGTGGCCTTTCTTCTCCATCATTTGTCGTATGTGCCTCTGATGGCACTTGCTGTGAGGTTTTCCTCTTTTCCCCTGGTAGTGGTGCTTCTGTTGTTGCTTGCGTCTGGGTCTCTGTTTTGTCTTTGCCCTTGTCTTGGGGGTCTGTCTGTGCAGTGTCTGATGGTAGCAGTGCAGTATCTTCATATTCCTGGTTCCATTGGACATCGAAGTCTTTTGTGACTCCTTCGACGTCCTGTGCTGTCATCCTAAACGAGCCAGGAGCCCAATCATCCCTCTTAGTCCTTTTCGGTCCCAGATAGATTAAATAGCTGTCTGCCATAAAATGAATCCGGCTATCGTATATGTCCACAGTCTCCGTGCTGAGCTGTGGTGTCTCTTGAATGATCTTCATCAACAGCTTATAGTAGTCATGGAATACCATCATATTTACCGCTTTCTTGGCTGGGTTGTTGGTCTCCCATAAGCTGGCATAGCGCACGCCTATGGGCGCGCCACCTGCTATCTGCAGAAACTGGGTATGGGGCGGCTCCTTCCATCCGATGAATGCACAAAGGATAAGTAACCACGAGAAATGGAAAGGGTGGTTTGCTTCATCCTGAGCTTCCAAGCAATCTGCTTGAAGCATATTTAATAAAAATAGAGACCAATTGAACTGTTCCCCCTCGGTAACTTGTATGGCAAGGTGAATTACGGATCCTGTAACTTCCTTTGGTCGAACCTTGGTTAACAGTCTACCTGCGAGCAGACTGGCTATAAATATAAGTGTCTTGTTTTTTATGCTTGAAATGTCATAAGCCCGTCCTCCTCTCTGTAGTTGATACTTATTTACTAGGGCTTGTGGTAACTTGGAGTCCTTGGTTTTTCCTATTGTCTGTATATCGGGGTGTTTACCTGTCTTGGATAGGCTGGTGATGCGATGTATCAAATCAACATTCAGGTCGACCTTTTTGCCTAGCCAGAGGTACCCTCCATGTACACAATAAAGTAAGATGTGCACCACAGCATTAACCTCTGCACCCCGTCCAAAATGAGGTAATCTCAGCAAATTGAGTAGACCTGACCGCTCAAGAATCTGGACATGTGGTAGGGGAACACATTCATTTCTCCCTGTCCTTGGGTTCTTCTCAATCTTTAGATACTGGTCCGGCTTGAAGTGAGGATATGTCTTACCATCTCCCAGGTTATAATCTACAAATTTAACAATAGCAGCATATCCTACTAGATCTCCATTTTCCTTTACTCGAGAGTCAATGGGTGGTATGGGAACAGTATACCTAGCATTATTAGGAATTCTTACCTCTGGTGCACCTTCAACTCATGGCATAATGTAGTCTGTTGTGCTATGAACTTCATCCTCCTGCTCTGAACCGGATTCTTCATTGACCTGAGATTGGCTCCTCATCTGTGGTTGTTGTCTGGGCTGTGACGAACTTGGCGGAGCACCCCTATATGGCGTCGTCATAGCACCTGCAAGGCCGTCACACTGAAACCTTCTCAAAATGTTTTCGATAGGTTCATCCTCGGACAGAACCCACTAAGTGTAAAACGGCGGACGTGCGATGGCTGCAACTTCTAAAAATCACAGCACTCTATAACAAACTTATCTCTTCACAGGGAATTCTTAACAACTTAATCTATAGCTCTCGATTTTTCTACAAACATAACCATCCCAATTGAATACTTTCTGCTTTTATTCACAATACGATAATCCCGGACACAACAGTCATCTAGACTGAACCCGTCGGTCGTAATAAATGCCTGGACAAGACCACACCAGTGATCCGATCCTTAATAAATGCGGAAATCCGATCGAATTTCCCTTGGAATGTGTGTACAGGCACCGGTCTTGTTGAAGATTTACCAAATCTGGGAAAATTTATTATACTACTGCCAAATCTACGGTAAGATATACCGGTCATTTCCTCATTAACTGCCTATCAGAGGGTGATTTGACTGGCCCTCTGTCGGTTGCAAAACTGAATACGTGGCATGGGGAACATCGCACTGCCGTGATGCGACTCCGCATTACCTACGTAAAACAATACTTTTTTTTTTGACTTTGTGCAAAATGAACCGACCTTATGCGATTCCTCATACTTAGAAAATACCTGTCGGTGTAGACTAGTTCCCGGTGCGATGCCTCCTTTCAACTACACTGGACATCTGCACCACCATAAACTGGCTAAGCTAGGACTGAGAGGTGGGGTGGCTATCACTATAGAGCTTAATCCTACTGCCATTAATCCATGTGGGAAGAAGCTTCCCATCCAGCTTGTTGAGCTGAACGGCACCTCCCTCTGTAACTTGATGTATCTTATATGGCCCCAGCCAATGCGTCTTGAACTTCCCTGGAAACTTAATAAACTTACTGTCATAGAGGAGCACTAGGTCTCCGATTTGGAAAGTATTATTCTTAATGTGTCTGTCGTGCCAAGATTTTTCTCGTGCCTTCTACACTTTCTGATGGAATCCCACGAGGAATCTGTCTTCTTCTAAGGCAAGCAGCTATTCTAGCCTTTCTTCCACTGTGTCTGTATTGATCATCCTGGTAATCTGAGCGATTCTTAAACTGGGAAGAATATACTCCATAGGAATAACAGCCTCCTGTCCATACACCAAGCTAAAAGGTGTGTGTCCCGTAAGTTTCTTGCATGTGGTCCTATACGCCCATAATACAACGTTAACTCTAAGGTCCCAATCGTTCCTTTGGCTATTGCAGATCTTAGTAAGAGCATTTTCTAAAATCTTATTAAAGGCCTCCACCGTACCATTAGCCTGTGGGTGGTAGGGAGTGCTCTTATGGTGCTGAATCTGGAATTCTTCTGTCAAGGCCTCAATAGTGTTGTTCAAGAAATGGGTACCTTGATCGCTCATCAAAATTACTGGGCATCCAAATCTACTGACGATGTTCTCAAAAATGAACTGTGCGGCTGTAGCAGCATCACAATTCTTTACTGCTTTGGCCTCTACCCATATAGTGAGGTACTCTGTTCCAGTGATGATATATCTCGCACCAGTTCATTTTCCTGGTGGGTTGATAGGACCCACAAAGTCTATATCCCACTTGTCAAATGCGCGCAGCGTAACCTGTGGTCGCAGCGGCATTTCATCACGTCGTGAGAGTTTTCCTACCCTCTAGCAGATATCGCAGCATCTGCAAAAGTCCTTAGTGTCTTTGTGCAATGTAGGCCACCATAATCCTGCAGCCAGGATTTTCTGTGCAGTCGGCTTTCCTGCGGTCCCTGAATGTGCCTCCTTGATGATAGTCTCTTTTTCATGCGGCATCACACATCTGTGCAAGACTTCATCTGGACCTAACTTGTATAACTATCCTGCGATCAGGGTGAAGTCTGTTGCTTTAACAACCAATTGTTTCTTTTGCTGCTTAGTAAACTCATCAGGTGCTACTTCTGTAGTGAGGAATTGAATAATATCAGCGTAGTAATCGTCTGCGATCTGGATAGAAAACAATGGCGCATCTGGCAGATTGTCATCTAGGTTACTTGGCTCTTCTCCTAAGTCTATCCGCGATAGATGATCAGGTCCGGCATTCAATCTTCCTGGTTTCACAATGATTTCGAAATCATACTCCTGAAAGAGGAGTAACCATCTGTAGATTCTCCCCCCTAACACTAGCTTAGTGCCTGAACTTCTGCAGCGCGTACACCATAGCTAGGCCTTCTCTTTCTATTGTGGTGTAGTTCTTTTCTTCTGTTGATAGCTTTTTGCTGGAGTATGTGATAGGATGGTCAATATCTCCTTCGCCTCGTTGTGTTAAAACAACCCCTAGTGCGATGCCTGATGCATCCACATGTACATGAAATGGCTTATTCCAGTCTGGAAATACTAGGATGGGTGTTGTAACCATCTTCTCTTTAAGTGTGTCTATACTCTGCTGACATTCCTCATTCCATAGGAATTTTACATCTTTCTTTAGCAATTTCTCCATCGGCGCTGTAATCTTTGCATAGCCCTTGATGAACTTTCTGTAGTACCCGGTATGACCAAGTATTGTGCTCAGTTGCTTGATTGAGTTGGGTGCTGGAAGATTTACAATGATGGCGATCCTCGTGGGATCTACCATCAAGCCTTGTCTGCAAACAATGTGACCCAACAAAATACCAAATGGTGCACAAAATATACATTTCTTCAAGCTTAGAGAAATCTGGTACTGCTTACATTTCTCTAACATCAGTCTTAAGTCTCCTATGTGCTTGTCAATGAGTCCAAATACAGTCCAATCATCAAAATATACTTCTAGGAATTTATGAATGTATTCTTTAAATACAGCAACTACTACTCTAGAAAATATAGCTGGTGCATTCTTAAGACCAAAGGGCATTACCGTATACTGGAACGAGCCCCATTCTGTTCCAAAGGTGGTCTTAGATCAATCTTCTGGATGGATTCTGATCTGATGATAGCCTGAAAAGCCATCAGTGAAGGAGTAGACCTCCTGTCCTCCCACGTTGTCTAATACTTCATCAGTGAACGGTGTCGAAAATGGATCGTGAAGCGATGCATCGTTGAGCTTGCGCAGATCGACACAGATCCTGATGTCTCCTTTGGTTTTATTTTCCTGCACGACCATGGGGCTAACCCATTCGCTCTCTTCTACCGGCTCAATGATGCCTACCACCAGCATCTTATCGATCTCATCCTTTACTTTTTCTTTTTATCGTGGATTCAATCTGTAGGGATGCTGCTTTACTGGTCTAGCATCCTCCTTCAATGGTATCCTCATGACTCCAAGGTCTCCGACTATTCCCTTCATCTCTGTGAACTTGGTGGGAAATAGGTACTGATAGTCATGCAACAAGTCGGTGATCTGTCCGACTATTTCATCACTCCAATAATCTCCAATAGAGGCAAACTTAGGTTCTGCGTCTGTGCCAATATTGATCTTCTTAATCTTGATGGGCTCTGTGATTGCTGGAATCTCTAACTGTGGTCCCTCAACATCACGAGTCCCTTCTGACTCCGGAATGTTGGTACTGCGAGGATCCTCATCCTCATCCTCTGGTTCTACTTGAAAGTTATAGCACTCTAGCGCCTCTGTTAACTGAACGGCCCACTCAGGTTGAGTCTGTACTGATGGGGTACAATCCTCAAATATCTTGATCTTTATTATGTCTAAGGCCTGATCAACATTCGGATACTCAGATTCAAAAATGAAGGTGAGTAAGAAGCTATCTATCATAAGTGGCCATGTTGTTGTTCCCTTGTGCAATTCAGTCTCTGTATACCAGTTCCTTGGAACTGTGTCCAAAGTGTGAATGAATCGGTGAACCCATCCATCCTCGGGAATGTTCGACCAATTATTTTCACATGCCTGAATGTGTGACCTCGGGTCACTCTCTCCTGTGTACTTCTGCTGAACGTAATCGGTGTCAATGGAGAATCTGATGGCCATCAATCTTTTAACATATTTCCATGATGCAATATTCTCTTTGTGTGCATACCACCATCTTGCAGGTGTGGCTCGTACTGTAAGATCCATAGCTGCGATCCTCTGTTCATGAGGAATCTGTCGTTCAAACTACTAGAGAAAGTCCTGGATATCATTTGGACCATGAAACATTGGAATCTCATTGATCTCTGCGCCAATCCATCGCAGTGACTTAGTCAAGTACGCACATCTGTGCGTTGAGACTTCGTGAAGTCTATTCTTCCAGTTTTCTAGACCAACCTCTGAATCCGATGTGCATGAGCTGTCGCATCGCCAACTAATGTTTCCTTCTACAGTTGGGTTAACATAGTCGCCCTGGTTTGTGGTCATCTGATAGAAACTCTCCATGTTATGTGCCTCGTCTTCTGCTCGGATAGGTTCAGTATATCTAGGACCCTGGAAAGGATCCAACGGTGCGATGACTCGGAGCTGCGCATCCTCAAAGTTCATTTGTCTTCTCTTTAGGTCGATAACAGCCATGTTACCGATCACCCAATCAATGCCTAGTATTTTTGGATATGGTTTACTATCGCTAATGATTTCTATAACTTCAAAGTCCGCAAAGCTGCGAACTCCATCAATATCAACTGGTACTTGTGGTAACCGACCCGGGGGTGTTACCCATTGCTGATTAGCTAGTCTCAGGTGGATAGGCGATCTGACTAACTTAGGGCTACCCATCTGTTCCCATGTCTGCTTAATCAGAACGTTTACATCTGATCCTAGATCTAGGATGACCTCATCCATTTCAAACTCTCCAAGCTAAGCTGTGAGTCGCATCTCCCTCCCTGTTCCTGTATGTCCTGAAATATTATGAACAGCACACTGTGTACTGCTCACAAAATAGGATGGCTGACACTGATTGACTATGCGCTGAAGTTCAGTGATAGCTTGCTCATTTCTTACAAGTTTTAGACAACTCCACAGGAAGGAGTATACGCTTCCTTCCATCTCCTCCTCATCGCATATTCCAGATGTGGTAGCCTGCGATGTCTATACAAGGCTATCACCACAAGGTGCTTGCTGCGGTACACCCCTAGATGGCGGTACCTACGATCCTGATTGCATAGGGTCATCAAAGAAATCCTTAGCTTCCTAAAATGTTTGTTTATTCTTCTGCAAGTCGAGTGGTGTTGCTTTGTTAGGAGCTCTATGCACCCACTCCTGCTCTGTGTTCTTCCTTGTTTCCTGTGATGTCCCACTGGTAGAAACACCACTACGAGTCATAATATTGACGCTTGGTTCTGGCTCTACCTGCTCAGCAGCAATAAGCTGGATGTTCTGGTGTACTGCTGGCTTAAGTTCTCTGATCTTAGCTATCAAGGTAGGACACTCCTCAATAGTATGTTCATAATATTTACAATAATTACATGTGGTAGTGGGGCTCTGACATTCCCTAGCATAGTGTCATACAACTCCACAATTGTAACATGTCACTGGTCCACGACCACGGCCAAATCCTTCTCCACGGCCAAAGCCTTCTCCTTGTGCAAAGCCTCCTCCACGGCCTCGTCCTCTGAATCCTCCACCACAGCCACCATAAGCCAGATCCTACTATGGTCCTGCTGCTGGACCCTATGTTTCCGATTGGACTCTGTACAAGTATTGCTTTGCTCCAACCATCATATCATAGGCTCTGTAATCATGTTCATCATGGCCCACCAACTTGCAGAAGACGCAGTATAGGTTCTTAGGTGTCTGCACGTACTTCTGAAGTAAGGGGCATTGGTGAGGTAGATGTCCTCGCATTTTACATATTTCACACCACATTCCATGGGTCTGTGGTAAGGGGTTAGGAGCCCCTGTTGCTATATATTCTACAAAGACCAGACAATTGTCTTTACTATGGCCCTGTACTTTACATTTTATGCACCATATCTCTTGCGCAACTTCTTTCCCTTTCTTCAGCTCATGCAATTGTAATGTAAGATTATCCAACTGGTTCTGTAGAGTTGTCATGCCTGTACTAGTCTCAGCTAGAGGTGAAGCCTCTAGTTTCATTTCCATCTCCAACGCGTCATCCTGCGTCTGGAGTTTCTGCTGCATTAACGGCAGTCTGATGTGAGGGAGCAGTGCTGCTATAAACCATTCCTTATGCTGCTCCGGCGTGAACTCAAAACTGACTTGGTTGATAAGGGCTTTGAATTTCTGATCAAAGTCCCACACTGACTCTGTAGGTAGCTGCTTAATGTCTTTGAGTTCTGTTATACACTGTGACTCAGACTTAGGTTTTTTAAACTCTTTAATCATGGCAGTCTTGACCTGGGCAAGTGTTCTAGGTACTGAGGTATACTTGATATACCATGTTAAGGCGCGATCTCCGAGTGTGGTGACCAACTGTACAAGTTTAAGGTTATCGTCGTTGATTGTTTTAATGGTCCACATGGATTCACATAGAAACCAATGTTGCTCTGGGTCTTCTGCTCCTGTTCCCTTAAATATAGGTAGCTTCATATCATCCCCCATTCTATTTCTTCGTGGTGGATGTTGATTTGCTGTGTTACTACCACTCGGTGGTGTAGGTGGAGGTGATGTAGCGGTGGTAGGTACTGTCTGTGAGCTACTAGATGGGGTTCCTACGGGATTTTTCTGAGTCCCGATCTATTTCTATGGGGTATAAGGGTGGTAAGGGATACCCCCCTCTATTCCTTTTGTAGTACAAGTCTCTACTATCTAGTATTATCTGGACTGTCTTCAAATATTGGAGATATGAAATCTACTTTATACTTCTTTCCACTACGTGTTCGTCCAATGTCATCAAAATCACTTTCAAACTCTTGTGACATTACTATTTCTACTTATTCATCTGAAACTAGATCCATTGTTCCTTTTTCATATAATAGCATCTTAATGGACAAGTTTAAAGATCTTAGGTACTTACCACGATATCTTTTGAAGAAGTAGCGCTCAGCCTCGCTGAAGCTTTTCGTCTAGTCAACTGCAAACTCTCTGATGAATCCTTCTAGCACACTCGCAAGCCAGAAGTATACTACCCTCGTGAGGGGATTATCAAGGTTCTCCACGGTCTGGATCAGCTCCAGTGTCTAGACAACGTCTCTTTTCTTTTTGAATATGCCTGTATCAGTTAGCTTCGCTAACCAGTCGTAAAGCTCGTTTCCAAAGGTAGCAAAAAATATCGCATGTATGTCTGTAATGATATGTTTTTGTAACTAGGCCTCTGTGTTCATTTTAGGACTCATGTTCTCTCATTCAGCAAACTCTTTCAGTTTAGAGCAAACCCACTCGTTGAGTTCGTCTCTCTTAGGACGCCACCAGAACATCAGCACTCTATTTGTTCAAAGCCGGCAACGAAACCATTTGTTGGCTATCATGGGCAGACCCGGGTTTACTATATTTAACCAACAACACCCCCTAAACTGGCTTATTGACCAGATACTTTAACGCGGAATGGTTAGTGAACATCTTAAACGATGGAAGTTACGTCCACAGAACTGTGTTTTATTATAGCTCAGGGGAAGGTAAAACATAGTTCTACTGCACCGCATATGCAGCTCGAGATCTTCTCTCTTAGATCTTTTTTCCTCTCTATATTTCTCTCCTACAATATACTCTTCCCTCTCTGTCGATCCCTGCGGATCATTACATGCATGCTCTCTAAGCCAGCTACTGGTTACAGTAAGATTGCTATCGCTAATAACAGAACCAGAGCTCAACTCTATTACAATACAAGATAACTATGAGCTAACAGACTCAATGGCTAACTATATGTTATCTGACTAGCTGGATGGCGTAAAATGCCCAAAATTCCAACCTTTTACAATACAAAATACATCCCTTTATAGGCATCCCGAAGGTCTTGCCATTACAACGCTGCGAGCCTGTCCCAACAGTAACCCAAACCCTAACTAGTGACAGCTGGCCATATCTGTACTTGAGGTAGCTGCTTTCCGTCACACCACAGCTCTCTGCTGTCTTCCATGCTTCCCGGCGCTGATCATGGGTACTATGCACCGCTTCACTTTTCTGTCCTTCGTCTTCAATGCTTCAGCCTCGTTGCTCCTTTTCCTTTATGAGGGTCGCTGAGCCCTCCTGTCTTCACCGCTGCCTTCAATGCAGTGGGTGAGCTCTCTCTTCTCGACCGCTCAGGTACCGTCATCTTCCTTGACTTCTCTATCTTAAAAGTCATGGTTTCTGGCTCTACTCTATAGCTGGAAACATGCTATGGTGTCGTAGCTCTATCTTATCTTCTCTCTGCCAAAACTGTCTGTCCGCTAAACTAGCAGCTTCTTCTGTAGCTGTGGGACCCTGCTCCAACAAGACTGGACCCATGTAGAGCAACTGAAATCAACTGATAAGTGAGAAAAGGTTCTTGAGGATTCAGAACATGTGAGGAACACTCAAGAAACTAATATGTTGCATCCATGAATAGAAAACCATGAGTGGTAAAATCATCCCCAAGTGTTAGGAGCAAGTGTTCAAGTGGATGCAGAATGTCTTCCTCTTTACTAGTTCTGTGAGGAGATGAGCATGTGATCAATGGTAGAGAAGCACTGGTACTATGGAGAGAAAATGCTTGTGCTCGCTAGTCTAATATATCTTAAAATATATATATAATTATTCACAAAATAAAATATCATCAACCTCATAAGAGGAAACTAACAACAAATCCCCTGCAGCAATTTTGAAGAGAAATTGTGGTACTTGATTTTTCACACCGGAATTGGTGAGAGCGGATACAAGCATGACTGAAAGCTCTTGGATTTTAAAATTTGAACCAAATCATATCAGATCAGAAATTAAATCATATCTAAATAGGTTCATAACAGATCCAAAAATGTGAAATGAAATCAAATCCCCAGCAGCAGTTTTGTAAGAGACTTGCGGTACTTGTTTCTTCACACCGTTGATGAGAACAGCTACAAGTAGTACTGAAAGATTATGAATTTGAAATATTGAACCAAGAAATATCAAATCATATCCAAATGATATCATATCATATCCAATAAGTTTCATATGAGAACCAAATAAATGGTCAACTGAGACAGTGGATGCACAGCTTTCTTCTTCTTCAAACTTCTGAATTTTGGTGCATGCAATCCTACAAGAATTTGCTGGAAGATCTAGATCAAGGGGAGCGAATGGATCACTCTGGTAATCTGATATTTCTTCCAAAATATCCAATGTATTACATATTTTCACACCATCAGAAACATTAGAGAGATAAAAATCAAATTCATCTTCACTTTTGGAAGCAATTACTGGCAAATTTTGCACATAATTCAAAGGAAAATCACCGGTGAATATTTGCATGGAAGTGCAATAGTATTTTTCTTCAATATCAAAGATTCAAATGTATTCTTCTATTTAATCCATATGAGAACATGATATATCAGATATCTCATAAACTTCTGGAGCATCAGGAGAAGGAGTCATTGCAAGGAGACTGTCTTCAATTCAAATTGATTGTGTAGAAGCTTTTTCTTCTTCTTCATCTTGAACAACTTCATCAAAGAGAGTGGAGGTTGAGTTTTTTAGAATGCTTATGGTTCTATATATTCTCTTAAAATTTCTATTATGATTCTCATCAATCATTCCAAAGGTTCTATCCAATCTTCTCCACAGTTCCTATGGATCTTTAATAGATCTACTGAGGTAGCGCATGCTAGGAGAAAGAGCCAGTTTCATTATTCCAAAAGCTGCATCACATGCATTTAGCCAGTCATTCTCACTCTCAAAAGACTCTCTATCAAATCCATCAGACACCCAATAGAGATCTTGTCTATTCAGAAATACAAACATCTTCACCTTCCATTCAAAATAGTCTGAGGATCGGGTGAGAAGAGGAACTGATGAATTCATTTCAAAGTTGTACCTGCAAAACAAAAAAAGACACCGTAAGGTTAGAAAGCCTGTACATTTCAGTTTTTCATCACACCCAGCATAGTTGATCAATATTGATCAACAATTCCTTAACTTTGGGTATTAAGTGGTAAACCTGCTGCTTCTGGTGCAGAGCTGGAAGGAGCAATTTTGCTCAAAAATGATCCAGTAGGAGATCTAAGGAGGAGAAGTGCCTTTTCTGCCAAGGATATGATACCATATTAAATTGAGCAGATAGATCTATGGACAAACACACAACTCACAAGATAGATCACACAATTTACTCAGCATTTGAAGAATGAAATAGTGCAAAAATGGCTTGCAACTGTGAATGCTTTCATTAATCAAAAAGTAATTGGATTAATAATTACAATGAATTACAATGCCTTAAGTAGCCACAAGCAATTCGAATCCACGTGAGGAAATTCGAATTGACTAGACTCTACTTGATTATAGATAACTAATACCTTGTCTAAATCATTATCAGAGGACTCAATAGTTAACTGCCCTTGTCTAAACCATTATTGGAGTTCAACAGAGTTCTAAAACACAACTCAAGTGTCTAATTTAGTGTTAACTTAGGCTAAGTGACTGTGGTAGGTGAGAAATGTGCCTCTCCTGCATGCAGCCATGCAAACCTAGTGCTAAATGAATGTAGAGGACTAGAACTGAATGTAACTGACTCCTAACTCAGCTTGAGTAGTCACTAACTGAACTCAACTGATGAAGGTTGGTGTCAGCACTCCTAGTGGCTCCTAAATTGTAGGGATTGATCTAGGAGGCTCCTAAACTAATGCATGCAAGTGCAGTCAGTAGCAGTAGGCCTTAATTAGTGTTCCCCGCACTTAGTAACTGGAATATGTGCCCTAATTAGGTCAAGTGCACCCAATGGTGCTAGTGACTAAAAATAGGCTGGATAGACTCCCGATTTAGACATGACTCCTGATTTAGACATATGAACAAATTGGACAAGGGAGGATTAATAATCCTAATAGATATAAGGATCAAGGAAAAAATCGATAGGGTAATCTAGAATTATAGATAGACTTAGGTTGAATCCAAATTTATCCTTCAATGAGGGTTGGAATTTCCAATTAGTATGGTACCTATATCTAGAATTAAATAATAACTCTCAATCAAATCATTTAGAATCCTCAATAAAATGGGAGAAAAGGACAAGGAACAAAGAAACCATAGAGATGAAGGGGATGACCACCATAAACAAGAAGTAGTAGAGTGACATTTAGGATGAGGGATTCTTAAAGTTCAAAAGTGTACATCTGAAGGAGATGACTTTCTCAAGTCATGGTCCAAAATCTAGACTATGAGAATATCCATTTTCACTAACAAAAAATGGAAATAGCATTTCCATTAACTATGGGACAACCCCCTTAATGTTAAACATGTGCAAGTGGAGGAGAATGGAAATAGGAACTATGATGGTTGAGTATTAGTTTAGTAGAAATGGAAGGTGGTGCCACTAAGAAACCCAAACCAAGGTCCCTTGCTTCATTAAACTCACTCATGAGGTGAATAACCATGAGAATATGGAGAAGGAGGGATATAAATCTCAATGATAAATAAATAAGACAATCAAGATCATAATGAAACTAAAGAGAAATTAATAATGAAGAATACAATACAAACTAATCAAACAACAGATCAAAATCATATCCAAGGATGGGAGGAGGAACAAAAAATAAGTAGGAGACCAAATAAGAGGCTATATACATGAAACTAAATGAATTTATCATAGAAAATACACCAAATAAATGGAATCAACAAAGGATGAGGAATGAGATTGTGGCAATGGTAAAATATTAATATTTCAAATAACCTTGATACTAAAATAGGAAAAGAGAGCACAAAGAAGATATATAAATTAGAATTGAATGCAATAAGAGGAGGAGGATGTGGAAGAAGTCATGGACATGGAGTTATTATCCTTGCATTATAATGAAACATTTATAATTTCCCGTTCAAGTTAGCAACTAGTGAATCTACACTAGCACATGATAAATGGAAATGGAAGGATAGAAATGTTGAAGGATTGTAAAGTTCCCATATGAAATGATCATGAATAGACACAAATCCCACAAAGTTGACAAAATCTAAGTTGGGACGAGGCGAGAAACTTGTCAATGATAACTTGAAGGAGAAAAGGGAGAAATCAATTAACCCAAGAAAAACAACATCACTGAAGGAGACATTTCTTCAAACGCCTGGGCCTTCTAAATGAAAAATATCTTGTGGAACATAAGGGGCAATAATGCACCTAAGAAACAAATAATTTTGAAAAAAAAATAACTGTAGAAAAACTAGACTTGGTGTTTATTCAATAAACAAAATGGAAAATGTATAACATGTATAAATTCACCAAAATGATATGGTCGAGGGGATGTGATTGCTCGACTACAGGATTGAGAGGATTTTCAAGATTTATGTCAATGATGTAGGATCCCATAAACATGGATCTAGAAAACCAACTTACCACCTATTGATAGATGACTAGCGATTTATACTTGAGGCTCGAGGGTAAAGGGAAATATAACTAATGTACATGGGTTCATTGATCCCTGACAAATCCTAGATTAATATTTGGAAAACTTAAGTAGGATTAAGGTCCTCCCCAATTAGGAACATTGAATCATTTAGAGAATACGACATAACCACAACAAAGTCCCTCTTTGAAACGAAAGGATGAGTGTAAAGGTTGGATGCGGAAAGCTAGATTCTCTGGGACCTTTTAGAGCATTGATCATTAGTGGATGTATTTCTAAAGAATGGTATATTCACTTGGAAAAATTGGTGTGAAGGGTTGATTATAATATACTCATCATGTCGCTTATAGAATGTCTCAGTGAGACACCATTTTGTGGACTATAATGCTTATGAAATATGCCCATAATGTTAGGATGGACAAATATCAACAATGTTTAATAACATGCTTGAGAATAATGTTTTCTCGTGGAATGTTGTGATTTGGGATTGCATATAAAATGGGAAAATCAAGGAGGCTCACAAATTGTTTAAAAGAATGCTACAATGGAGATATGCATTGTTTCAAGCATGGAGAGATGTTCTTACATCGGTCTTGGTGTTTCTTTATGTGGACCTAATAGATACTTGGAGTGGATTGACGTACTAGTTACAATTACCAACAAAAATTGCCAAACGGTGAGGGCATTCCATCATGGTACCTTTTAAGATTATAATCTTAATTTGGAAATTGACCTTCATTTGTTTAAGACATGACTAGTGAGGAATTTGAGGGAGTAAAAGAATGTAATATGTGATTAATGTGTCAAGGAAAAGGGACAAATACAAGGGAAAATCTGGTCATTAACAAGGTGGGGGGACACATTAATTAAACGCAAAACATCACACATCCAAATATTCCATGTAAGTAAGGACAATTATTTTGCACAAACCTTACCTTAGGCCATTTTGTCTCTAGGGATCATGTGACATTAATAGGCCTATGTCCACCATACAATCCTTATAAAGGAAATATTTATCATGTAAGTGGAATATAGTGTTCATTTCAAGTTTGGCACACTAAGGATGGCTCGCATGTCCTAGCCTATGTTCTAGGGTAAACATATAAAGTACTAGGCCATAACATTTTCCTTTAGGGGGGGTCTTTACAAAACCCCCCAAAAAATTCATGTTGGACTTTTTGGTGGGGAGTCTTTCCAACCCCCCCCCCCCCCCCCCCCNCAATTCTCAAGACTTTTGGGGGGGGGTTTAAGAATTGCCCCCAATAGCCTAAAAAAAAATTTTGGGGGGGGAGGGGTTAGCAAAACCGTTGCAAGGTAAAACTACCTTAAAAATTTCTTTAGGAGGGGCGTTTAAAAAACCCCTCCAAGAGTCATGAGAGTTGAACTTTTGGGGGTGGTTTTAAAACAACCGCCCCCAATAGTCTAATTCTCATGACTTTTGGGGGGCGGGGGAAGGGGGGTTCTAAAAAGCTCCTTCAAAAACACCCTTAGGTGGGGTCTTTCTAAAACTCCCCCAAAAGACTTCAAAATTGGAATTTTGGTGGGGGGGTGGGGGGTGTTTAAAAACCACCCCCAAAAGTCCAATTCTCAGGAATTTTGAGAGGGGTTTAAAAACCGCCCCCAAAATTCCAATTCTAGGGACTTTTGAGGGGGGTTTTAACAACCACCCTCAAAGACCTAAAAAAAAATTTGGGGGGGAGGGGGGGCAGTTAGCGAAACCGCCCCCAAAAGGGTATTTTGTTGCAGTGTCTAAATGACCACCAACAATCACGGTGAAGACTATTCCCTATACATAGGAACATATATATTAAAATCAAATCGAATTTAAAATTTAATGTTGATGTAGTAGATGTGTGAGGAATCCTCACCAAGTCGGCCTCAAAAAATATAATAATAAAGAATTATTATTGTGCATAAAAGACAAGTTGTCCTAGATTAAGTGTGCAAGTCGAACCTAGATTAAAGCAAACAAGAAAACATAGATTCAACTATAAATAAGAAGGAACCTCACTCATTTTCACCTAGGCAAGTTCACTCCACTCAAGGAAGAAGTTCGCTACAATCTAGAAGAAGTATTTTATGGGGTTCACTATATGTGGAGGAGTTTCTCCTTTGTTCTTGGGGTTGATCTTCTGATATATGTGATTACTATGTATCTAGATGTATATTCATGTACTTTGAACTGATATCTCTATTAGATTGTTTCAAGTTTTTCTCCCTTGTGGTTTCCCAGGTCAAAATATTATGTCTATTTTTTATGTGCTTGGTTGTTCTTTTAGTGATCATACTATATGTTTTGTTGCATATAATATTGGAATTATACTACAATTTTTAAAAATTGTCATGGTATCAGAGTAGTTCTAAAATATACCATTGTAAAAAATTAGGGCTCCATACTTCAGAGCTTTACAACCTTAATTTTATCTTGAAAAGTGCATAGTGGAATTTGCCCTAGGAAAGCGCACCCTTCTATGGAGGAAAATTATGGATAGATGATCTTTCAAATTTTGACCTAATTCTTCTAGGGTCAATATATAGGGTTTATTGATTCAACCTGTTATTATATCCACTTATTTGGTTCAGTATTGACATTCTCCAACTCGCCTTGGTGCGACACATCTTTCTGTGGAAGCAAATCCTCATTTCAAGAACTTTCAGTTTTGACCTAAATTATGTATGTATCAGAAACTGGGTCTTCCATTTTGTTACTACTATGTCCATATATCTAGGAGAAAAAAAGGTCTATTCAACTCACCCTAGGAGGGCACATTTATCTGTGGAATCAGATTTGCAAGAATCTAAACTTCAATTTTGACCCTCTCCTTCTAGGGTTTCTAGGTTAGTGTTTAGATCTCAATGTTCCAGTCAAGATGAATAATGTGAAGGTGGAAGATAAAATTGAAGGGGATTCCAAATTCAACTCATGGAAGTCTATCATACTCATTATCCTAAAGGAGAATGATCTTATAAAGTTTGTAAATGAGAAGGTACCATAACCAGAAGAAGAAGCAGAGAAGACTAAATTGAGGAAGAATGATGTTAAGGAAACAAGGATCTTGATAGATGTAGTAAAATAATACTTGGTACCTCATTTTTTCAAAAGAAGAAAACCAAAAATATGTTTGGAGTCTTGAATAAATTGTTTGAAAATAGAAACATCAATAGAGCTATTTCCTTAAGGAAACAACTCTCTGACATCAAGATGACAAAGACAGACTCAGATGCATCCTACCTCATGAATATTTCTGAGCTAAGATATCAATTAAGCACCCTTGGAGAATCGATTGAAGATAGAGAACTTATAATGATGACTCTTAATGGTTTCCCCTCCTCCCAGGAACCATTCATTCAGAGGATTAGTGGGTGATCCAAATTTCCCAAGTTTGATCGATTGTGGGTAGACTTTACACAAGAAGAGACTAGACTTGAAGCTAGAGGCATATTGCACGGAACTCAACATGAATAAAACCATGCCCTCACATCTCATGCCAAGAATGGAAAAGGTAAGAGAAGAAAGTTTCATGGAAGAAAAGACAAAGGTGAAATATCAAGTCCCAATTCAAAACAAAAGAAGAATAAGGATCTTTCTCATATTCAGTGATTTACATATCAGAAGTATGGTCACTATGCCAAAAAGTGTCGCAGATCAAAAAAGAGAAAACACCAATACTCAACTGTTGATATCGATGCATATACTCCACACACAAAAATTCAATGAATGATGATTTTGAAGAAAGTACGGAGGATCGTTGAAAATCCTTTCTTCTTCCAGTACTCTCCATGTATGCACCAATGATTAATTTATCAAGATTATGTGATTTTCCTTGGTAATGTGTGAAGATCAAGATTGTAGTTTCTTTAATTGGATTCTGGCAAGAAATAATATGAAGGTCGTAGGAATCTTGTGATTTTTGCAAGGATGCAGAGATCAATATATATCCCACAAAACAACAAAAGATAAGTATTTGTATTTGGATTATCATTTTTCATTATGTCTCTTGTAGATCATATATGTATGTTTTTAACATATTTTCATATAGTTGTATATAGATATGTTTTCCCATAATTTGTTTCTTATGTATTGCATATTATGTAGATAATTGGGTAAGTGGAGGATATAGTGTTGCATAGCATTCCATGAGCCCTTGATGGAGTTAGTCTAAGATGAAACCTATTTGCTAACATGTTGAGAGTTGTGCACGCTCTTGATATTTTTTTCCTGGTGGAGATGGAAGGAATCTAGATAGTTACCACTTGTGTTTGGAATATGGATGGATGTTGTGTTGAAGAATTGGATAAGATGCTTACATAAATGTGTGAACTATTGTCATTGCATTGAAATGTCAACATAATTTGATTGAATTTCATGATTCTACAATATTTCTAACCATCTGATTGGATTTGACTTGTAGGGAAAGACCATATGCCATGGCCTACAAAGGAAGGATAATGAGACTTTTTCTAGAGGAAAAGTGATGGACAAATAGATCTTGTTGATATTCAGTGTTTAAGAGAGAGAAGGATTCTCAAAATTCGAAAGCTCCTAGGAGCATGGATTCTATGATAAAGTTAGCAACACTAATATGAAATAGATGTGGATATAGTGCATTCAGCCATATGTGGACACATGACCCAAAGGTCTAGAGGATCTCATATGGAAATTGATGGTTGGGAGGATGCCCCAATAAATGATGATCTCTTTTTTATAATTTTTCATTCTATTAATGATCATGAGAAGAAATTGGTATCTAGTTGGAGTCATGACAAACTCTAGAAGTGGTTAGAGCCTTTTAGTCCTGAAGGACGTGATCATATACTCAATTTACTTCTAAGGATATAGAGAGAATTATTGACATGTGTAGAGGAACTTATCCTTGAGTCCAAGATGAGGATCATGGACCATTATACCACGCATTAGTATTGTAGGTGTGGATGATACCTAATGAGATCTTCCTCCTTTAAGGGAAGAACACAGCTGAGATCCTGAGCAGATATAACATGATGGACTGTGAGGACATGTCTACACTGATGGTAACAAATATAAGTGATGTTATTTTTTTATTCATATTTGGTGGATTCCACTGTACAGTAAGTTGAGAGGATCCTTGGTGTACCTAGTCATAACTAAGACAGATACTTGCAGTAAGGAGATGTGCTTATTTTATGTATGACAGTTGGTGTTCATATTGGAACCTGAAATGATGTCACGTCAAATAGGCTGATGGACTAGCCTGTAGGAAGATCTAGAGGGAGAGTATGATGCTCATATGTAGAGGGAGAAAGGTTCTCTAGTACAAAGGGAGATGTGATGAGATTGAAGATGGATGTATGAAACATCAAGCATAAATTCTCCCAGTATTAGTCACATGACTTGGCTAAGGGTAGATGAGTCAGAATGGGGCAGTGAATTCTCCCAAACACTCTGTGATAAAGTGGGAATAATAGTCCCTAGATGACTGAAAATGGGACCGTACCTTCTCCTGGTAACTCTGTGATAGAGTGGGGATATTAGTCCCATGTTGACTCCCTCATTGAGAGGGAAGGATGAATTTATAGTGACATTATCTAGGAAAATTTGTGATCAGGTGGGGAGATCTCTTGGACACCCTTTGAAGGGGTGGAGAGATCATTGCATTGTATCATACATTCTATAATGTTGTGGGGAGATCTCTCAGATAGTCTTTGAAGGGGTGGAAAGTCCATTTCATTCTCCCAATCACTCTGTGATGGAGTGAGGATATATCTATAAAACCCTGTGAAGGGATGGAAATGCCATTGCATTCTCCCAAACACTCTGTGATGGAGTGAGGATATATCTATAAAACCCTGTGAAGGGGTGGAAAGGCCATTGCATTCTCCCAAACACTCTGTAATGGAGTGAGGATATATCTATAAAACCTTGTGAAGGGGTGGATAGGCCACAACATTCTCTCAGACACTTCATGATAGAGTGGGTATATCTCTTGGACAACTTGTGAAGGGGTGGAGAGGCCACTTCATTCTCCCAAACATTCTGTGATGGAGTGGGAGATCTCTCAGACATCTTGTGAAGGGATGGAGAGACCAACACAAGCTCTTGGACACTCTATCACTAAGTGGGGATATCTATTGGAAATCATGTGATGTGATGGAGAAATTTAGTGCATTCTCCTAGAGACTCTTAGACGGAGTGGGGAGATATCTGAGACACCCTGTGATGGGGTGGAGAGGCTGGTGCATAATAGTGCATACTAGTGCATTTTGCATGTGGGATCTTTGATGGAATGGATTGATTTGGTGTATGTGGACCCACCAATGTACTAGGTTGAGTTGTTGACTCCTTGATGAATAAGTTGAGTTGTTACATGTAGGTTCCCCAATGGCCAGTGTTGAGTTGGTGCATATTGACTCCCTGATGAACTGGGTTGATTTGTTGATGTTGATGTATTTGTAACTTCAAAATATATTCTGATGTATATTATCATTGTATGTTGTTTTACCCCCATTGGGGATGTGTGTTACCCCTTTACGGGATATCTAAATTGTGTCTAGACCTTGAGGTACAACCTCCATCGTAAGTCGGGTCAATAGTCCCCGGTGTAACATCATCTAATATGTAACTGTGGTCTCTCTAGGAGAAGTGGGCCCCATTGGAGATGACATGTAGGCTCAAGTATTATATTTGGTCAGCGACTTGAAAGGGTATAAATATGGAGGCTCTCTCCCTCATTTATACACACCTTACACACTCTCTAAGGCGCATGAGAGAGAAAGATAGTCAGAGGAGGAGAGAAAGAAAGCTGTTGAACATTTCTTATTACTGATTTTGATCATCTTACTATTCTGAAGAAGTTTGCGGGTTTTTCTCCTTTATGGTTTCCCCGATGAAAATATTTGTTTCTTGTGTATCTTTTATATCTTATGCATTTTGTTGTACTTTTTATTCTTTTAGATAAACATCCTAGATAATCCAATCAGATATTAAGAAAAACTAACATGGTATCAGAGCCTCTGTGAAAGAAGGGATTGTGCAGCTACGGGAACTAGGGATTCCTAGTTGAAGGTACTCTCTCCACATATCATCAAGCAAGGAGGGATAGGATAACTCGCCTCACTGGGTGCATCTATTGGTTGTATCAGTTTTTGAATCAGATAATTTTCATTGTACATCCGAAATGCAACTACAATGGTAGCTAATGGAAATTAGGGTTTCATGCGTGAAAACCCTAGAAGACTGAATTTAGTAATCCTATTACTTTCGCTATAATGCAATATTGGAGAATTCTAATAATTTGAAAATTTTACAGGACGAATATAAATTCATTCTGTACACTGTATAAAAGTTTCATCCTCTGATTTTCTACACTTCAGGAGATATAGTTCCTCGAAATCAGGGTTCCAACCTCCTCCAGAATACAATCATAAACATGTGACCTAGGGATATTTTCTATATCTCAGGATAGGAAGGTCCAAAATAAATTTATCAAGATGTTTCATTTAGGGAATTGACTTTAGTTTCTTTGGTATGATTTTCAGACCTAGAATGTGAAACAGTGACACATGGTAGTCCATACAAGTTCTCTATGTTGAACAGTCCCAAAAACAGTCACCTTGGGAAACTCAACATAAGTCCCACGTAGAGAATCCATTTTTGCTCTAACCTGTGGGGTTGAAAAGAATACATATCATGCTATCTCACTGATAAATTTCAGACTATAAGGATCTGAAACTTCGGAGATATAGCAGAATCAATTTCAGTAATTTATGCAGAAGAAATTGGAAAACTATGGCTTACTGTTTTGGGAGCTTCCCACCATTTTACTCAGAAGAAAAAAGTACATTCGACAGCTCACCTAGAAGAGGACAATATTTCTATATAGTCATAATTTTGAAATTCCAATTTTGAAACAATATGGTTTCTTTGAAAAACCCTATATTAGCCAGCTCCGGAACCAGGTCAGACACCTCAAATCGGTAAGAACTAAATTTTTGCTATTTACATTTGAGGTTCTCATTTCAAAATGACTAATCACACCCAGCTTGATGACAAGCTTGATGAAGCTGACAACTTCTGAGTATGGAAGTATAGCACTCTGTGTTCCTTGAATAAATTGACTTTGATCAGTATTTTAGTAAGGAAGTTCTAAGAGCTAGAGGGAGATGAGGCTAAGGCTAGAGCCAAGAGAATCATTGCATATTCTTTTAAAGATCATCTCATCCCTCATGTGTCATCCTTGAAGAAACAAAAAGGAAGTGTTCGATGCTATGAAGAAGCAATCGAAGAAGAAAAAGAGACTATTATAACCATCTTGAATGGCCTCCCAAGATCATGGGATTCATTCATTCAAGGAATGTGTGCCAGAAGGAAGTGATAACCTTCAGCAGACTCTGGGAAGAGTGCACACAAAAGAAAGCTCAACTAATAATAAGAGAAGAGAATATGGGAGCAAATGAAGATCAAGCTCTCATGATTCAAAGAATATCCCTCAAGCGATGAGGAATATGAAGGACTCAATTCTTGAAGAACCTCTTATCCATATTATCATTTGGATAGGAAATTATGTTGTTATGAATGAAGAAGATGATGAAGTTGAAGGCTCGAGAAGGATTCTACCCATGAAACAAATAAAGATAAGTATTCAATTGTCATTTCATGATATTTTTTGTTATACATTTTTTTATATTCAGTTGATGTTTGAGTATTTTTCATTTATACTATTGAATTCCACATAATGGGTAAGAATTCAATGATGCTGTACAACATTCCATTACTACTTATCTAGATTGAAACCTCTTTGTTGGCATATTAGGAGTAGTACACACTCTTAATAACATTGGGGTAGAATGCATCTAGAATTTACTGTATGTATACATGATATGGATGAATGTTGTATCATTGGATAAAATAGTCGTATCGCTAAGTGACATATATTTGTCACTATTAATATGTTTTGGAAATTATGATATGTGTCTAATCATGCAACTAAACTTGACTTGTAGATCATTCCAAAGAACAACTAACGATAGTTCAGAAGAGGAACCTGAAGCTTCTTGGGTCAAAGACACCATGGTGAAAGAAAGAGCTTCAGAATAATATAAAGAGAACAGTAGATCCACCTGAAGATATGAAGACCACATTGGGCACGAGAAATAATCCAAGATGAAGAATAGTATGATGAGAATCCAAGGAAAGCAAGAGGCCTTAGACACACTCTATTTATGTTACACTATTGAGTGACATCATTGATGCAGAGCCTTCCAGCTATGAAGAAGTAGCCAAGAAGAAAGGGAAGGAGACTATGATCAAAGAGTACCAGTTCAAGAAGAATGATTTCTAGGATGCGGTTTCAAGACCTGAAGGGAAGTCTGTAGTTTCTTCCCTATGGATATACAATATCCATCATGCAGTAGATGGAAGAATCGTAGGATACAAGGAAAGATTCGTAGCACGAGGCTTCTCACAGAAAGAAGGCACCGACTACGAAGAGACATTTGCACCAATGACGAGTCAAGTATACGTAGAGCAGCCACTGGGAGTTGAGACACATGACAGGTAGACTCATGTGTGTAAATTAAAGAAGGCCTTGTATAAGCTCAGAAGGTACCCATGGGATAGAACATACAGTTACATAAGGAGCTTGAAGATCACCTAGAGTGATGAAGATATTAACCTTTTATACAAGATTAAAGATGAAATCCTATAGAGGATGACAAGCTCACAGATAGGTGCGAGAAGAACTTTTCAACGAAGTTCAACATAGAGAATCCTGGTATCCAGTTTCCCTAGATGGATACATAGATTATTAGTAGCAGAGGAAGCTACTTGTCACTCCATTACAGAATGTTTCAATACATAGAGTAAGAAAGGTAGAGGGATAATGATGCTTTGCTTTAGAGGGAGTGACTGTAGAATATCCTCAGGTTCGACATGGTATGGCAGGATGGATAGCTTACTGATGGATCTAGGATTTACTTGGAGTAAAGTGGATTCCAACCTTTACTTCAAGTTTGAAGGAGGAAGACCAGTGATGCTCCTATTATATGTCGATGACTTGTTTCTGACAGGAAAAGAGGAACTCTTTAAAGATGCAAGAAGGAGACTTGCTACAGAGTTCAAGATGAAATACCTAGGGATAATACACTACTTCTTAGGAATGGAGGTGTGGAAGAATGCGAATGATATTTTCCTTGGTCAAGGAAAGTATGCAGTGGAGATTTTGGAGAAATTTGAAATACTAGACCACAAGGTGATAACCACACCTATGGCATCAAACTTGAAGCTTTTGTATGATGCTTCATTAGAGACAGTTGATGCCATGTTGTATCATCAGATGATTTGTTCATTGATGTTCCTGACGAATACGAGACCAGACATATGCTTTGTTGTGAACAACTAGAGCTAGTTCTTGACGGATCCGAGACATTTTCACCTTATTGTTGCAAAGTATATTCTGAGGTACCTGAAGGGTACAGTTGATTTTGGGCTCAAGTATTATGTGAATCAGAAGATTAACCTAGAGGGTTATGTGGAATCCAATTGGGTAGGAAATGCCATTGATAGGAAGAGTGCTTCGGGGTGCTGCTTCAGTATGGGATTAGGTGCAATCTCTTACTTAGCAGGAAACAGTCTCGTGTGACATTGAGTATAGCTGAAACAGAGTATGTCACACCTTGTTCAGCTAGTTGTGAGGAAGTATGGCTGAGGAAGCTATTGTTTGATTTGTTTGATCTCTAGTTGGATGCTACTTGTATATATTGCGACAACCAGAGGTGTGAAGTTTTCTAGGAACCCGGTGTTCCATGACAAGTCAAAGCATATCGAGATCAAGTATCACTATATCAGGGATATGGTGCAGATAGGACCAGTGAAACTCCAGTATGTTACGACGGATGAGTAGATAGTCGGTGTATTGACTAGGTCGTTATCCAAAGTGAAGTTTGAGTACTTCAGAGAGAAGCTTGGTGTTATTCAGATCGAGGTTCCTTCCAAGGGGAAGCGATGAGTCCAGAATATGCAGATACACATGAGCCTTTCTGACATAGTGCTAGGATAGGTCCTCCCATGGTCGTTGATGCAAGTGATGGAGCCTTTTCGACATGGTGGTAGGCTAGAGCCTCCCATGGTCATTGATGTAAGTGTTGTATCCTTTTCGACATGGTGGCAGGATAGGTCCTCCCATGGTAGTTGATGTAAGTGTTGAATCCTCTCTGACATGGTGGAAGGATAGGTCCTCCCATGTTCATTGAGGTAACTATTGGAACCTTTCTGACATGGTGGTAGGCTATGTCCTCCCATTGTCATTGATGTAAGTGCTGGAGCTTTTCCAACATGGTGGTAGGTTGGTCCTCCCATGGTCATTGCTGTAAATGTTGAGCCTTTCCCATATGGTGGTAGGTTTGTCCTCCCATGCCAGTGGATGTAAGTGTTTTTTTATGTGTATCTAGGTTGTGCTCCATGTGAAAATGAGATGATCTGAAGATGATGAGGTAACAGTAGGGTACACAGGTGTTGCAAGGAATATAACCAGTCCTGGGATTCTCCTTCAGGTTTTGCAGTGGCGTATAATCAGTCCTGGGAGATCCTACATGTTTTGCAAGAGGCATATAATAAGTCCTAGGATGTACCTACTTGATGGCTTGCTCACAGAGATGATGAAGACCTACATGGAGGCTAGGCCTTTATCTAACATGAAAAAGGGATGGCACTGTAAAAACTTATGATGACAGATAGTATGGGATGATGATCAAATTATAAGAAGATGATGGCAACAACTATGATGAAGACTCTATGACTCCGTGATGATGATGATGCAATGAATACCTGACCAAATGTGTTGATGACTATGTAGAGAGAGAATACCTTCCTAGTTAAGAGGGAGTGTTGATGTATTTATAACTTCAGAAGATATTCTGATGTATGTTGTTGTTCCCCCACTGGGGATGTGTGTTACCCCTTTACAGGATGTCTAAATTGAGTCTATACCTTGAGGTACAACCTCTGTTCTAAGTCAAGAAAATAGTCCCCAGTGTAACATCATGTAATATGTGATTATGGTCTCTCTAGGAGAAGTGGGCCCCATGTGAGATGACATGTAGGATCGAGTCTTATATTTGGTCAGTGACTTGAAAGGGTATAAATAGGGAGGCGCTCTCCCTCGTTTATACACACCTTACACACTCTCTAAAGCGCATGAGAGAGAGAGACAGTCAAAGGAGGAGAGAAAGATAGTCGTTGAACATTTCTTATTAATGCTTTTGATCATCTTACTATTCTAAAGAAGTTTTCGGGGTTTTCTCCTTTATGGTTTCCCCAATGAAAATATTTGTTTCTTGTGTATCTTTTATATCTTATGCATTTTGTTGTACTTGTTATTCTTTCATATAAAGATGCTAGATTATATAATCAGATCTTAAGAAAAACTAACAGTTGACACTTCTCGATGGACTGAGATTGTGTTGGAAGAACTTGCTTATGATATAGATATTTTAGAGATAATTTTGATTCATAAATGATATATGTATGTGTTCTAGTATGATGAATCTTCCCTGCATAAGAGGGAATGTTGATGTAGTAGCTCTGTGAGGCATCCTCACCAAGTCGACCTTAGAAAATATAATAATAAACAATGATTATTATGCATGAAATACAAGTCATACCATATTAAGTGTGCAAGTTGGCCCCAGTTAAAGTGAACAAGAAAACATAAAGTCAACTCTAAATAACAAGGTGCCTCACTCATTTTCACCCAACCAAGTTCACTCCACTCAAGGAATAAGTTCGCTACCAACTAGAAGAAGTATTTTCTGGGGTTCCCTATCTTTGGAGGAGTTTCTCCTTTGTTCTTGGGGTTTATCTTCTGCTATATGTGATTACTATGTATTTGGATGTATGTTGTACTTTGAAATAATATCTCTATCACAAGGTTGTTGTGTTTTATCCCTTGTGGTTTCCAAGGTCAAAATATTGTGTCTATTATTTCTATGCTTAGTTGTTCTTTTAGTGATCCTACTATATATTATACTACATATAATATTTGAA